>OX596253.1:6380397-6774755 GCA_951394255.1 Polyploca ridens
TATATAGGGTGTAACGGAAAGGGTATATACATCCGAAGGGGGTGAAGACTACATCAGGTACAGACTCTCTATAAAAAGTTTCAGCTCAAAATAAGGTACTCAAAAATTCAAACCAATTTTTTGAATTCAAGTATATTGAATTAAAATCATAACCAACGTGTCACCGCTCAATGAAGGTCATTATCATTTTGCGTCCCTTGCTAATATTAATATAAAATTTTTGTCTTCCGCGATCTGTGCGCCTTGTACCAAAAAAGTGGATTAGTGTAATGTATATACACTTTCCGTTACACCCTGTATGAAAGCTTAAGTATTGTTAAACCTAAATAAATCAAAATCAAAAAGTCATTTATTCAGTTTAGGCCCTAGTAAGACACTTATGAACGTTAAATTGGTACATACAGTTGAATTTACCACCGGTTCGGAATACACTTAAACTGAGAAGACTCCGGCAAGAAACTCAGCAAGGCTTTTTTTAATAATATCCTTATATTGTATCCTAAATACTGTGTTCTACCATCCATAAACGAATATGTACCTACTCATCTTTCAGTTGCGGAAACATGCTCTATACGTATTTCAATTTCTTAAAAAGAATAATTGGTTAACAAAGCTGTTAGTTTCCCTTAATTATATAAATAAATAAATCTGTATGTCAATTATAGTACCTACCAATATCAGGACAAAGAAAATGATAGTTTATTTCAGAAATGTTAAATTCCTTTTCAACTCAAGTTTATTTTAGATGTATGTAGAGGTATGTATGTAAGTTTTGTTCTCACAGTTTATGTAGGTAACTTAGTAAGTCGTAACAAAGCGCGAAAGTTGTCGCGTGTCTGTATTAACTTGTGAATTCACATAAACTTGTTTAACTTGCCGCACTGAATAACAAATTTCACACTTTACTTTGACGAATATAACTAAGGTACTTATTATTCTGAAATATACGGTGAATAAACATTAATTGAGGGAGTATACGTAACTTTTCACAGTAACAATGAGAGCATGAATTTGCTTACAAAAGATTTATATTGTTGTACTAGATTTACCCCGCGGTTTCACTCGCATTCCCGTTATGGATAGAAATTTGCCAATAATCTATTAATGCTATGAGTAACAGTATTATGGTGAAAAGACAGACGACCATTATTAATTTGGCTTCAGTATCGCTCAATAAGTTGCCTTCACTTCATCATCATCATCATCATCATCAGCCTATAATGTCCCACTGCTGAGCATAGGCCTCCTTTCACAAATGAAGGTGAAAGGGAATGGGCAATACTCCACCACGCGTGCCCACTGCGGATCGGTGGAGGTAGGCTAGTGGTCAACCTACTGCTGGAATTTTTCATGCCGCCTAGGAGGCATCCAACTAGCTTAACGACTATCACAATTAAGTGATAACCGGGACCAACGGCTTTATGTGCCTTCCGAAGCACGGAAACGCTCGATTTGAAATACCACTAGGCGGTCACCCATCCAGGTACCGACCACGACAGACGTAGCTTAACTTTGCCGATCGATTAAGAACGGCTATTCATGCTTCACCACGAGCACTTCACCACAGATTACTAAATAGTTACTACTTAAACTTCACCTTCACTTACTTTTACTAAAATAAAAAAAAACAATTACAGACACAGCTTTTCTACAGATTTTTTTATTATTCACAATAGCCAAATAAGTCTATACAATTTATACAACTTATTTTGTATATTTTTTTAAATAAAATACTTAATACGTTTTCAATGTTACTTTATTTAGGCCTGGCAAATACGTATGGAATATAACATTCTTGCAGCATAAAAAATGTGAACTCCTTTTCTTATCACTTTTCGCATTCCGGCGATATTCCTCTGACAATGTCTCGGATTATGCGTTTTAAGTGTTGACAATTCTTCGATTTGTTACCATATACGTCCCTTTAGAAAGTGCTACAGAAAAATGTCAGGGGCTGTCTAATCCAGTGATTGGGGGCGAATCAATTGTACAAATTCTTTGTTAACCATCTCGATAACAATTCCTATTCACTATTACAGCACTACCAGCATTTTCAAATAAGTAGAGCCCGACTACGCTTGATCAAATTCCAAACGAAACTGTTACTCTGTAAAAAGAAGACATATTAGTGAAAACTTCCAAACTCTAACTAGCCGTTCGTGCCCGGCATCGCCCGGGTGAACTTACGGTACTTTTCCAGTATTTTTTCTGCTATTAAATACCTAACCTTCCCCAGCCTAAGCACACAACAACCTAACAAAGTTTTATCATAATTGGATGAATAGGAACGTATAGAGGACAAAAATACAAACATTTAATTTTATTATCTAGTAACTATGTAGCTTTCAGCCCTACGATTTCACCCCCTTAGAGGTGGGATTTCCAAAAATATTAGTAGATGCCTAAAGAGTAATTTGTTGAGTTTATTGCCGGCTCTTCTCAGAAAATGAAACCTTCCGAACCGGTATTAGAGTCAGACTAAGTGCGTGTGAAGGACTATTTGAAATTATAAAATGATTCAAAAGTAATTGAAAAAAATTGAAATGACTTCAAAATGCACTAAAAAGTATGAAATTACTCTAATCTGACACTGTTTTGAAGTCAGAGAGCCAGAGGGTCTACTATGAAAAACGATACACGATAGTCCGGTGATCATTGTCAAATGTTAACCAATAGAATTGCAGCAAAACTGACGAGAAATAATTTTGTGTAATTCTACTGGCCAATTGATTGACAACAATGATCGGACTATCGATTATCGTCTTTCGTAGCAGACCTTCTGTTCCGAAAAACGATAGTCAGATCATCATCATCATCATATCAGCCTATGGATGTCCACTGCTGAACATAACCCCATTGACTTCTACTTCGAACGGTTTTGGGCCGCTTGCATCCAGCGGTGCCCAGCGACTCTGACCAGGTCGTCGGTCCAGCTGGTGGGAGGGAGTCCCGCTCGGCGCTTTCCAGTACGTGGTTGCTACTTGTGAACCTTTTTTTCTCCAGCGGTTATCGGCTCTTCGAGTGATGTGGCCCGCCCATTGTCACTTCGGCCTATTAACTCTACGAGCTATGTCCGTCGTCTCCTACGAAAGTCCTATCCACCACATATCGAATGTGATAGGCAGATCATTGTTGTCAAAATATCAACCAATAAAATTACAGCAAAGCTAACGAGATGTAAATTTTCTTTAATTCTCTTGGTTGATATTTTGACAATGATGATCTGACTATCACATTCGATATATGGTGGATAGGACATTTGTAGGAGACGAGCCGACGACCAGGTCTTAAGTTCATTTTAAATCCTACAGCCTACTCTGCTATAAAGATGGATGCATAGGAAAGAGGTGTAGACTTTTTGTAAAACAAATTTTGTGTGAATTTGTCAGTAAATGTTTGGTAATCGTTCATTCGGTCCTCGTGATCACAATCGCAAGTTCCACCGCAGGTAATACATAATGCAGTTGGTCATTATTCATCGAACATGTTTTATTCATCAGTACCTAGTTGTTATCATCCATTTGAGCAGTCTTCAGTTTTTGCAGATTACATTTCTACCTTATTACGAGTAATTTAGATAGTTTTGTAAAGAAATTAGCATAACGAGAAATTTGCATTATCTGAATGAATTGAAATGCACGTGTGTTGGTGTTGTGTCAAGTGAATTGAACCCTTTTATACAGTTTATTACCCACAAACGAGTAACTATAAAAAAATTAACCCTATAAACCATATTCATTTTGTACTACAAATGTAATAATTAGATGATTCAATGAATTCTGGCTTTCGAATTTATCCCATGAGAACTACTAAGAGATATAAAGCTGGATGCTATATAATTTTACTTTTTCATAAAGTCAAGTATTGGTACTTAAATGAAACAAAAATGAAAAAGTAATTAAAAAAACGTATTCAAAATACACTAAAAAGTATGAAATAACTCTTTTAAATTACTTTTTATTTCTTAATTTTTAGTTTTTCTTATTATAGACTCTTAAATAGAAATTTAATCAAGATTTGGAGATGTTTTCGCTTTGACACCACATCCGTACCTAGCCCGTAGCTCGTATGAATAAGTCAGCCCATCACACGTATTGGTCCATATCTTGAAAAATACTGAACCGATTTTAATGAAACTTGCATTGTTCCCAAGTGAAGTAAATGTAAGTCTATACAAAAATAATGGTCACAATACGATTAATAGTTTCGGAGAAACGCGTAATTTTTTTTAGTTAATTGTTTAGTAAATATTTATATGGATAATACTGTATTATAAATTCAATATTATTCCTAGCCGTAAATAATTTGAGGTTCAAATGAACTGCTGCACAATTCGGTATTATTTATGATTATTGAAATAATTTTAGCTTCATGGTATTTCCACTTATAAATAAACTAAACTAACTAAAACAACAAATAATCTAAATATACGTAGTCATTAAAGGTATACACTATCGTTTACGCATCGCATGAACTCATAAATGTTTTCCTGTATTGAAGCGGGCATCACAACCGAGTCTATTATTTTTAGAACAGGATTCCCTACCATGAGTTACTGGGATACTTCGCACCCGGCCGATGGAAGTGAATGAATTACTAGCAAGCCGTTAAACTGAAAATAGATCACGGAAAAGTCATACATCTCAGTCATTGCCTAATCGCAAATCTCATATAGGTGTTCCGCATGTATTAATAGTTTAATTGTTAATTTATGATTGCTTTTTCAAAGATGACTTGTTGCATTTAAACACGCCAAAGTTCAGTATATTCTATATTTACCCATGAGTCTAGCAAACAAATCCATATCAACTAATAGTAAAAATGATGTCTGATTTTTATTGAAAACAATGTTTTTAATTGATTATTTATTAATAATATTTGTTTCCTGTTTTATTTCATCAATAATGTTCCTAGAATTTGACTTTCGTAAACAAATAGTTCATCTAAACGGTTATTCACCTTTCTATATAATTGATCTTATGAAAGATCAAAGTACAAGTATGCAAATGCGAAACAAATGTTTCTCTAGCAAATGTTTGAACATATGCTATCGAGTGAGCATATATTTTAATATTAACTATAATAAATATAAGAATAATAATACAAGGAAATTATGATGATATATCGGAAAAAACAAGTGTCTTGAAAAATTTATTTTACGTTACATAAAACCAAATAGATTAACTATAAACCACTTCGAATGATTTCCTGTATATATAGTAGGTAATATTTTTAACGAAAGCGGCTTATGAATGAAAGCGTTGCAATTTTCCAATACGCATACAGTATTTTTCTGTGCTGCTAATTTCTGCTTCCAAGCATTTCCGATAGTGGCGCTGTATGTGACAGGCCATCGGCAGACCAACACATGTACGAACCACGGTATACCTATGTATGAGATATAGTTACTATACCGGCGATTAACATATTCCAATGGTTTGTAATTGAATTTTATTTTTAGGTTATATTTTTTAAATATAAAATCTTTAATTTGCTTTTTTACTATGTGAGAAATCTCACCGAAGTGTAAACAAAACTGTACTATGTTTCAACTAAATCTGATAAACGATCAACGTACGCATGAAATACGAACTAACTACACTAACATTGATTTTAGTTAGCACGAAAACAAATTAAAAGAAAGCTGCTGACCAGATCTTCAAATGAAAAACAATAATTAACGAAGCAGGCGCGAATATTAAACCATTTAACTAGTATCAGATAGACACATCTAGTACCTAATCCAGATACATATTAATAAATCTCTGAATGTGAGAGCAATATGCGCAGACAGCGGGGCGTTCAGAGAGAACTAAGCGCTTTGTTACGCACAGGATCAGCCGAGAACATGCCGCAAGTACAAGCAACCCATAATACAATACAAAGCCACAACACTCCGATGTAGAGGGCATGTACACAATTTGAGGTTTTAAATTAGCATATTATCTTATATGCAAGCATCAATACGTACAAATCGTGGTAATTCATTGTTGTTTACAATAATGTAGGTATTATTTAGTATCTAATACTAGACATAAGTAAATGTACACCTAAAAATATTATTATATTACTCTACAGAACCTATTGGTAAAAACTTAAAGCATTAGATTTATGTCGTCTTAAAGTTTCACGTAATATATTGTATCTTAACGATTTAGTACAGTATTACCCAATTAATAAGGCGCGTCGTGAATCTTCGTTCGCACAGAAAAGAAAGTATGGCCCGAATATTAACGAAAGTATGCTTAAAAACAGTCAACCTTAGATCACTAGTACCTATAAGGTTCATAATGATCTCTATGTTCATAATACACTGCAGCTGTTAGTTCCGTCTCACACGCAAGTCACGCCCCTCCGCACGGCGCGCGCTAATATGGCGGCAGCTGCCGACCAATAGCGTTTCCTTCACTTTGAAAATGTATCTTCTGCGCAGGTACATCGGTAAGCCATATCAGTTGGGTACTACTGTACTTACTTTACTCATTCGTTATAAAATACCGCGAAATATTTAATTATTTTTTCTGAGTAGATATAGAGGCATGTGTTTATCCACAATCTCACTATGGGTAGTAAAGATATCGACTGGGCACTTAAACCAAAAATTGTTACCAACAAAATAAATAATACTACTTTGAAAGTCGCTCTCATAGAAATTGATATAATATAACGTAACAGATGCACTAACTTTAAGCGATAATATGTTAAGATGCAAGTACGAATCTAAGAAATAAGCGAAGTTTTCAAAAATTTCAATATGTTGAATAGAAAACGGCAATTTGTTATAAGTGTCGTCGTATAAAGTTGTGCAGCTTATGTGAAAAGTTGCAGACACGTTGTGGGGCTCTAGTGCCTAGCAGCAAACTTGAGGACAAGTGCTGGCGACGTGACATCCTCCCATTTAGTGCCCTGAAATCTTACCTAGACAAATATACTACACGCTTTGCTGGAAATGCATAGCTATGTATAATACCATAACAATATAACTGTAACGCTTTGTGTATTTTGTACTTGATTGTACTAATTTATCATTGAGTATAATTCTTCTTTTGAATATTTTTGGGGACTTCTGTTGGTAGGTTAACACTTTTTTCGTGGACATTCGTAGCACGTTTCCACTTATATGACAATATCTTAAACTTTTGTGATTATTATAAAAGTCGCAAGCTTGTATTTAATGTATCTATTTCTGTGCCTCTAAAATATAGATTAATAAAAAATGCCATAAGGTTTAAAGTTGAAAAATGTTTTCAATCCCTGTCCATTCGACGGCCACACCGGTGTACATGTTTTCTGCAAACATCCCTATTTGAGTACCAAGCAATATCTAGAGCCTGGTATGTTCGCCTAATGGATCATGTATTTGATCTTCACCCGGTGTCCAACCAGCCGAATGTCTACCAGTTTAGATTGAACCAGCGAATACAGCCTTAGATACGATTTTATCGACTTGTTTTTGATATCGGCTCTATTCCTAAAACGGTATATCAAACTACCTAGCGCTGCCTTCAATTTACATTTACTGCTTCGGTTCGATCACCGTTATCACAAATAGGTTATAAATAGTGTGGCGGTATCTCGCATTTTCTTTTATTCCGTTATATATTATTTATTTTATTAAAAAAGATACTAGTTATAAGTACCTATATTATAGATCGCTATCAAAAGCTTCTGATGAAACACAATATTAATTAAAATATGTAACGAATATAAATTCAGTGAATACATTACCATAAATTGACAGAAAAATAAAAGAATATCCAATTTAAAAGGCAACCTCAATAATTTCAATTAATAAGAACGTGTAACGTAACACAGCCGAACGGAGACAAAGAAAACAACAAATCGCGCAAAATAAATCCATTAAAGTACTTATTCCAAAGACAATAATTATTATCCTATTACGAAAGTAAATGAAGAAATTTGAAGATTCCCTCCCGGTAATTTGTTCTTTCTGTTCCAATTACACAAAGGAATGAAAGTATCAAAGTACAAAATGTCTGAGAAATAAACTTGGATTATTTTTTCCACTTTATTTCCTCTTTCGGGAAATTGACATAATTATGCGCAAAAGTTATGATGGAGTCATTTTCTTAATTATATTGTAATGCCATGATTGACGTTTTCATTTGGAAAGTTGCACGTACACATTTTGGTATTTCCATTTCTATCTTTTGAAACTCGTTAATTTAATTAATGCTTAAATATTTACTTACATTTGTGTATATCCACCCCTATCTTATCCTAGGTTGTCTGGAAGAAATCGCTTCAGCAATATGGCCGCCTGAATTGTTTGCACTTTTTATTTCATTTAGTTATTTTTTATATTGTGTGTTTTTTGTGTAAATAATAAAGACTTTTGTAATATATTGTCCCCCTTACTAATAAAACGTTATTTAACTAATAAGCTGATTAAGTGGTCACCTAAAAAACGTCAAATTGTTTGAAAATGACAGCAACGTGACGTTATTTATTTGACCATTTATTCAGTAGATTTAGTTAAATAGCGTTTATGAGTAAGGCCGTGTATTGTTTTGTATATCCAAATAAAGGTTTCCCTTTCTTATTTATATTATTGTTGTAGTATACATTAATTTTTAAAGAAATAAACTGGCATTCGTATCAAATTTTGTAACAAAAACTAAGTCCATAATAATAATTGTTTATTTCCAGAATATGTTCACAATTTTCTTATTGATAAGTAAGGCTAGATACATCGATTACTAGATTAAGAAGCATCTGTTGCCGAACTAAGAATAAAATTCCTGTATTTCGACAAGCAGTGCCAAATCCCCTCGAGAATTTATAAAATAAGTTGCTAGCCTATCTTTATAAAATCGTTGCTAATAAGTATATTAAATAAGTATATTTAGTATGACAAATGGGAAAATAACTTAAAGTTTTTAATTTTGAAAAAATATTATGCCTAGTGTTATTGTGTATAGTGTACCTACCAAGAGTTACTCTCACTTTGTGTGAGTTCTGTGTGTCTGACGGAGTGTGTGTGTGTTGTGTATGTCTGTGTGTGAGAGGGGATGATTTTGATGCTAAAGATTTTTTGTTTAGGATATGATATGATAAAGTATTTTATTGTATTTTAAGAAGATCCTCAGTTTCGTTGTATGAAATGCTTTCCAGGTAAGATGTAGTTTTCTTTTTACAAAGTATATTATTAAGACTGTAAATATTAAGTGTTTTATTAATTTTATTGTATAAAAAGGGTCCTAAAAATGAAAAGAATTTTTGTATGAATGCTGTATTGTTTTCCTGCATTATTTTACAAACCGCGTACTTTCTACGTTTTTTAAGAACTGATGGGTCATATGCCATATGGCTGTGCTGATTCATAACTGTTTTCAAAATGAAAAGTTTGCGGACAGAAAGGACCTCACATTCCCTATATAATTGCTCAGTAGGATATAAAAAGGAGTGAAAATTTGCAACTTTCAACACTGTCCGTTGAGCAATCTCTAATTTTTTTAATGTTGATTTTGGGGCTCCTCCCCATGCAGAAATGCAATAAGTAATTAAAGATTGGCAAAGTGCTAGGTATATATTTTTAAGAATTTTTGGTTCGGTGACATGTCTGAGATTCTTAAATACAAAAATGAGTTTGCGTATTCTTCCACATAAGACATCTATATGTTCTCTGAAATTTAAATTATTATCAATTATAACACCAAGATATCTCATTGAGTTGACACGTTTTAATGATCTACACTGGCAGTTTGGATTATCAGAGGAGCATTCATGAGCAATAATTTGGAGATCATCCGTCAATCCTAGATTTTGGCGGATTGAGTAAGCAATATATTTAGTTTTTTCCGCGTTTAGTGTTAGGATATTATTGTGAAGCCACTCGTTTACTCTATTAAAACCCGATTGCGCAGCATCAAAAACTTCCTTCCAACTATCAGCAGCAAATAGAAGAGCAGTGTCATCTGCATAAGAGAGAATCTGACCTTGAGGAAGCTCTATGCGCGTGAGTTGGTCAATATATATGAGAAAAAGTGTAGGGCCCAGAATACTACCCTGTGGGACTCCGTGGGTCACTGGTTGGTACAAGCTAGAGAAATGGCCTACTGTTACGCTTTGGTATCTCTCCGAAAGATAACTTTCGAAGAGTTTTAGTTGAATCCCTCTTATACCGAGGTTTTCAAGTTTGATTAAAAGGTTGGGGACAGAGACCGTATCAAAGGCCTTGGCCAAGTCAATAAATATAGACAAACATTTTTTCCTTTTGTCCATATTCAAAGAAAGGAACTTAGTCATAGAATCGACTGCATCACTGGTGGACTTACCGCCACGAAATCCAAATTGATTATCCGACAATAGATTATGACTTTCGAGATAGTGTATTAGCCTTTTATTTAAGATCTTTTCCAAAATTTTTGAGAGTGATGGTAAAATCGCTATTGGCCTGTAATTAGTTATAAGATCTCTGTCTCCTCCCTTATGTATAGGACGCACAACTGACTTTTTCAAACACTTTGGAAAGTAACCAAGTTTAAAACAACTGTTAAATATGTAAGTCAGTGGAGTGACTAAGAAAGCTTTAAAATCTTTTAGTAACTTATTGGAGATTCTATCACAACCCACTGAGCAATCGGTCTTGAGGCCTTGAATGATATGACCTATTTCCTCTTCATCTGTATCAATAAGTACAAATGAATCCCGAGTAGCACCAACATTTATTGAGGCCAAATTAGGTTTAAAATTTTGAGCCAGGTTTCTACCTACATTTATGAAATAATTATTTATTTTCTCAACTGATTCTTTAGGAGAATCAGATAGCATCAAAAGTTCTTTCGGATAATGTTTAGTTTTAGAAGTAAATGTTATATTTTTTATCAGTTTCCATAATTTCTTATTATCATTTTTAGCCATATTTATTTGTTCCTTTTCGTATTGTCTTTTAACTTTCTTTAATAATTTGTTGCAGTAATTTCTATAACGCGTGTATATTAATTTATTTATTTCACTATCTGGGGAGCACCTGGCTATTTTGTGTAATTTATCTCGATGTCGCGTACATTTGAGAAGACCAGGTGTCATCCAGGGTTTAATTATTTTCATACGTCTCGATAATGTTACAATCTGTGTGTTTTTATCTATCGCCGTTTGAAGACATTTTGTTAGGTATGCCAAAGAAGACTCAGGATCTTTTGATTTGTAAATAGGAGTTAGATCGATATTTAAAATGTCTAGTCTAAGTTGGTCGTGGTTTATTTTGTTTATCGTAGTTTTAGAAAATACTCTAATTGGTTTATATTGTACGAATACTAGGGCCGCTTTATGATCAGTTAAGGTGGTTTGTGGAACTAAGGTGAGCGTGGGTTTTTTTGTTTTCAACAAAATGTGATCCAAACAGGTTCCGCTTGCATCTCGTGTAACAAACGTATGAGTAGGTAAGAGACCATGAAAAGAGGTTAGAGTTAAGTAATTATCAGAGTTAACATCTCTTTTCTCGTCGTTAATTGCTATATTTATATCCCCTATTAATATAATATTTTTAAAAGTATTAAGTTTTTGTAATGTTTTGTCTAGGGAATAAAGAAACTGGTCTAAGATTTTGAACGCAGGAGATCTATAAATTGCGACTATAGCAGTGTCTCTGCCCAACCTTATTACAATGCAATTTCCTTCTTGAAATTCAGGCTCTTCGACGTCAGCGCTAAGCTGTTCTCGTATAAAAACGACCACTCCATCATTTTGGTTGTTATTATTTTTAGTACAAAAAGAAGTGTATCCAGTCAAGGGACAAATTTTTTGACCACGAGACAGCCAACATTCCGTTAGGACTAATATATCACACTCCACCTTGAGTCTTGTTAATAGAACTTCAAACCCCGACATGTTACAATTTATACTACGTATATTTTGTGTAATGATAGGCAGACATGTAGATGATGGTGGAGCGAGTCTAAAACAGTCTTCGATATCACAAACTTGTGATTTGGAGACTGCTACTCCATCGAGATCCTTCATAAAGTTACTTATGCTATCGAATTTTATACCTTACTAGCTTTATAGCCCGCGACTTCGTCCGCGTAGTTTTTTTTTTTTTTCTAGATATGAATCATTGTAACAATATAGAGCTTTGTTCATGGCTATTGTCCGCCACTACGTGTGATATTGACAAAAGTTCAGCTAGATTAAGAGCATATATGCAAGGATGCCACATAAAACTGAAACAGTCCTGCCGCAAATCAACTCGAGCAAATTTCAGAGTTTTTCCCTGTGACTACAAACCTTAATTAGGAACTGTTATCTTTTGAATTCAAACGGAAGGTGATTTGGGATCAATGGTATACGCGACAAGAAGACTGTTTCTCCTCTGGCAGAACCAGTAAATATTTTGACCTCAATAACATTGCAGCGGAGAGCTGTTACTTGTAGTCTAGTTCCACAGCAACAATTTTGGAGGCCTTATCTCTCTTTCCCTCATGTCTGAGGATCGTGGTCAATATCGGGTTTGCTTCTAGAGCGAATGATCTGCCTCCACTGGTTTCTGTAAAACTTGCAGGACGATGAGTCTTTTACTTGATCGGACCATCTTGTTGGTGAACGACCACGTAGTCGTTTTCCTTCCGTGTTCCCAACTATGATCAGATTTCCAAACTTTCATCGCCTTTGCGCACCATGTGGCCGAAATACGAAAAAATACGTTGGTGGCATATGGTGGACAATCGTGTTTTAATTTGGAGCTGCGATAGGATTGATGCATTGTTGCGTTTAGCGGTCCAAGGTATTTCCAACATCCGTCTCCAGCACCACATCTCGAATGCATCAATCCTTTTTCTTTCTCGGGCCAGTATAGTCCACGCTTCCACTCCATACATGAAAATGAGGAATACCAATGCTCGTATTAACCGGATTTTTCTTCCTCTCTTTTTCCTGTTGTTTAGGAGAGTCATTTCAAGCCGAAATAATAAATTGTAAAATTTTCACTCCGAAAATAAAGAATGAAGTTCTTTATTTACTAAAACTAAATATACTAAATACATATAAATATACTAAATTTAATCCCCCTTTTTACTCCTTAAGGGTTCAAATTCCAACAACACCGATATTCGTTGCGTTAGTTTATAACCATAAGCTTAAATAATAAATTTCGTGTACTTCCATCCACAACTTCATCCCCCTTTTCCTCCCTTCGGTGGTGGAATTATTACAAACGCTGAGATAACTATATATTAATTTTCAATCGTCAGCCTAAACACAGAATTTGAAGATCCTAACTTCAAAACTGACGGACTTGCATACAAACTTTCATCCCTTAGTTTATCCTGTTAGGGGTGGAATTTCCAAAAATCCTTCCTTAGTGGATGCCTACACCGTATAATAATACATTTACTTTGAAATTGAAGGACTTGCATACACAACTTCATCCCCCTTTTCCTCCCTTCGGTGGTGGGATTATTACAAACGCTGAGATAACTATACATTAATTTTTAATCTTCAGCCTAAACACAAAATTTGAAGATCCTAACTTCAAAACTGACGGACTTTCATACAAACTGTCATCCCCTATTTTACCCTCTTAGGGGTGGAATTTCCAAAAATCGTTCCTTAGTGGATGCTTCCACTATATAAGGTATCTTTGTGCAACATTTCAAATCTCTAGATCAAGCGGTTTGGGCTGTGCGTTGATATATCAACAATCAGTTTATCATTTTATATATTAAGATTATTATTAAGATTACCCTCTTAGGGGTGGAATTACCAAAAATCCTTCCTTAGTGGATGCCTACACCGTATAATAATACATTTAGTGAAGTTTACTTTGAAATTGAAGGACTTGCATACACAACTTCATCCCCCTTTTCCTTTCATCTCCCTTTTCCTTCGATGGTTGAATTAGCACAAACGCTGAGATAACTAAACATTAATTTTCAATCGTCAGCCTAAACACAAAATTTGAAGATCCTAACTTCAAAACTGACGAACTTGCATACAAACTTTCATCCCTTGTTTAACCGCTTTAGGGGTGGAATTTCTAAAAATCCTTCCTTAGTGGATGCCTACACCGTATAATAATATATTTACTTTGAAATTGAAGGACTTGCATACACAACTTCATCCCCCTTTTCCTCCCTTCGGTGGTGGAATTATCACAAACGCTGAGATAACTATATATTAATTTTCAATCGTCAGCCTAAACACAAAATTTAAAGATCCTAACTTCAAAACTTACGAACTTGCATACAAACTTTCATCCCTTATTTTACCCCCTTAGGGGTGGAATTTCCAAAAATCCTTCCTTAGTGGAAGCCTACGCCATATAATAATACATTTAGTGAATTTTACTTTGAAATTGAAGGACTTGCATACCCAACTTCATCCCCCTTTTCCTCCCTTCGGTGGTGGAATTATTACAAACGCTGAGATAACTATATATTAATTTTCAATCGTCAGCCTAAACACAGAATTTGAAGATCCTAACTTCAAAACTGACGGACTTGCATACAAACTTTCATCCCTTAGTTTATCCTGTTAGGGGTGGAATTTCCAAAAATCCTTCCTTAGTGGATGCCTACACCGTATAATAATACATTTACTTTGAAATTGAAGGACTTGCATACACAACTTCATCCCCCTTTTCCTCCCTTCGGTGGTGGGATTATTACAAACGCTGAGATAACTATACATTAATTTTTAATCTTCAGCCTAAACACAAAATTTGAAGATCCTAACTTCAAAACTGACGGACTTTCATACAAACTGTCATCCCCTATTTTACCCTCTTAGGGGTGGAATTTCCAAAAATCGTTCCTTAGTGGATGCTTCCACTATATAAGGTATCTTTGTGCAACATTTCAAATCTCTAGATCAAGCGGTTTGGGCTGTGCGTTGATATATCAACAATCAGTTTATCATTTTATATATTAAGATTATTATTAAGATTACCCTCTTAGGGGTGGAATTACCAAAAATCCTTCCTTAGTGGATGCCTACACCGTATAATAATACATTTAGTGAAGTTTACTTTGAAATTGAAGGACTTGCATACACAACTTCATCCCCCTTTTCCTTTCATCTCCCTTTTCCTTCGATGGTTGAATTAGCACAAACGCTGAGATAACTAAACATTAATTTTCAATCGTCAGCCTAAACACAAAATTTGAAGATCCTAACTTCAAAACTGACGAACTTGCATACAAACTTTCATCCCTTGTTTAACCGCTTTAGGGGTGGAATTTCTAAAAATCCTTCCTTAGTGGATGCCTACACCGTATAATAATATATTTACTTTGAAATTGAAGGACTTGCATACACAACTTCATCCCCCTTTTCCTCCCTTCGGTGGTGGAATTATCACAAACGCTGAGATAACTATATATTAATTTTCAATCGTCAGCCTAAACACAAAATTTAAAGATCCTAACTTCAAAACTTACGAACTTGCATACAAACTTTCATCCCTTATTTTACCCCCTTAGGGGTGGAATTTCCAAAAATCCTTCCTTAGTGGAAGCCTACGCCATATAATAATACATTTAGTGAATTTTACTTTGAAATTGAAGGACTTGCATACCCAACTTCATCCCTCTTTTCCTCCCTTCGGTGGTGGAATTATCACAAACGCTGCGATAACTACACATTAATTTTCAATCGTCAGCCTAAACACAAAATTTGAAGATCCTAACTTCAAAACTGACGGACTTGCATACAAACTGTCATCCCCTATTTTACCCTCTTAGGGGTGGAATTTCCAAAAATCCTTCCTTAGTGGATGCCTACACTATATAGTAATACATTTAGTGAAGTTTACTTTGAAATTGAAGGACTTGCATACCCAACTTCATCCCCCTTTTCCTCCCTTCGGTGGTGGAATTATCACAAACGCTGAGATAACTACACATTAATTTTCAATCGTCAGCCTAAACACAAAATTTGAAGATCCTAACTTCAAAACTGACAGACTTGCATACAAACTGTCATCCCCTATTTTACCCTCTTAGGGGTGGAATTTCCAAAAATCCTTCCTTAGTGGATGCCTCCACTGTATAAGGTATCTTTGTGCAAAATTTCAAATCTCTAGGTCCAGCGGTTTGGGCTGTGGGCTGATATATCAACAATCAGTTTATCATTTTATATATTAAGATTAATGAATTAGCCCACTTAATTGTACGCATGTTGTGACAATCGTATCTATGGAATGGCGTTTCGTGATTAAATATTTTTTGTGGGAAGAATGTATCTATGTATTTTATGTATGAGCAGTATTTATATTTATTTTGCGTGTATCTAATACTATTTTTGTAAATAATAATTAAGGAACTATTTTTAAATGAATTGAGAAAATTAATAGTATAACATTTGTTTGCATTTTTAAGAAGTGGAATCAAATAATATGAAATATAATAATTTTTAGTGCTATAAAAAATATTTCAATGTTTAGATGAGTGTGTAGTAAAATTTGAATAGTGTGTAACATTTTTGTATAATATTTTGTGTAGTAGTAAGTACATGTTTTAATTAAAGTTATGAATATAGATCCTATTACATCTAGTCATTCAATCTTCCTTAGCTTAACAAGATCCTCTTCGTTATTAATTTTTATTTGAGCGGAATTTTCATTTTTACGAATGTACACTACTCCATGTGCGGTCCAGCAGAAAGTGTACCCGTGAGTCTTTTGAAAATTCCGAGCAAGATAGAATAGGTTTTGTGTTCTATGCGTTAGGGTCTCAGATACAAAGATCGGCTTCGTCGGCTGCTGGTATTTTAAATGAGCAGTGTTTAGTTTCTCTCCCTTTGGTTTGGATTTATTGAAGCTTTTTACAGCATTAATAACTTTTTCCTTCAATAGCACCGTGGTAAATTCGGCTATTATCGGGTTTGAAGAATCTTTTGAGTTTACTCTATAGATGTCTTTTATATCTGAACTCTGAATATGTATATTCAGAGTTTTTCCCATATTTTTAACAGCCTCACAAATAGTCTCCTTCACTTCTCCACTCGATTTTGGGATATTGCGTATTTCGATGCCTGCCTTACGGGTTTTACGCTCCATGTTCTCAATTTTTTCCTCTAGCTGTTGAATAGATTTTTTATCTTCTTTTCTTTCAGATTCTAGTTGAGATATTCGAGATAAAAATTCATCGTATTTACTTGACATTACATCTACACTTTTTTTTAAGTCTTCGTTCTGTTCTGTTATGTTATTAATTGTCTTTTGTAATTCCTGGAAACGTTTGTCCTGCTCTTTAGAGAATTTTGTAAATGAGTTATCCAAATACATCTGAATAGTGTTTGAATCTCGATTATCAACTTTCCTTTTTTTACGCTCGGTAATATTCATGTCCAAAGAGGGCAAGTCCGGTGCTGAATCGCAGTGTTGCAGGGGATGGGCATGAATCAGCTTCGCATCGGCCGGCGGCAGCGCAACGGACTGTGTAGTCCCCGATGCGGGCGGCGGCGGCAGCGCGGGCGAAGCGGGGGGCGTGCGCTTCATTGGCATGGTTACGAAGGTGTAGTGCAATGCAAAGTACCAGGGCAAAATAAATTGGGACTATCTTCTATCAATTATACGCAGCTATGACCAACTAATGCGAGGGGTCTTGTTATCTGGACGGTGATCGACGCCACAAAGTATTATTTGTGTCCGTCAATTATAAGTAGACCCTTTACTATGTTAACAATGCGCAAGCAATAGTAGTTGTGAAAACTATTGCTATCCCTTTTTTTTATCGTTGCAGTAAGTAGTTGTGTTTCTTTCTTATAATTTTCGTTTGTAGTTAACTGATATTCACTCACATGCGTAGCGGTAGTGGTGCAATAGTAGGTACTGTCGGGTATTAGGTTCGAGTCTCGAAGCAATATCTCTCGCAGTTGATGCACTCCTATTATTTTTGATCCAATTTAGCCAATTTTTGAAACAAATTAATTGTCGCACAGTGTAACAACAAAAAACACGTCTAAGTACGTCCAAGGTCCGGGGGGAAGGGGGAGTCCATGTACAGACTATGTAAATTGTCTTCTAGTCCGCCTTTTATAATGACGCTCTTTCAGTGTTCAGCCGTGATACAACGCTACACTACTCCACTACAATGGAATAACAAATGTAGCCCACAAAGATATGACACTGCTTCCCTACATTTAAAATAGCTTACGTAATATAAATGTACACACAACAATAGGTTAGTATTTATTCAGAGAGGTCAAACCGGAGAGAGAATTTGGATCCGGTATATACAGGTTGTTTTTCGCATTTCTGTTAGTTCGAATCCCGGGCTAAATACCTAAGAAATTTAAAATCTTACCCCCTTATTCATAATCGCTTTTTAACTAAATCAGTGTAATAGTGTGTCCCATATCACTCTTTCGATCACCAAATGTCACCTGCCAGATAAAGACTTTTAGCTAATCAACGTTTGATAGGTAACTTTATTATAAATATATATATATTTAGAATATAAAATCTGTAATTATTGAAAATAAGAACTTGTCATCTTCACTATTTGTGGTACTTTTTCTACAGCGCCCGTTGACTTACCCTGCATAGAGATTGTATCGTTTTCTATAAATAAAATGATAGCTTCTACGAAAGAAAGAGATTTAGTTACTTTATTATTATCTGTTAATAAATGTTCGTACATATCTATGGTAGTCATAGTAAAATCATAATGTAGATCTGACGGGCCAGTTGGTGCGGTTGGTTAAGACTCTAGTTAGTATTCCACCATCGCGCCGCAGGTCGTGGGTTCGATTCCCACACAGGACATGTATTTGTGTATATGAACATGTCTGTATGTCCTGAGTCTGGGTGTAATTATGTATATTAAATAGGCTCGAAAATAAATATAATGACTTCCAAAATTCTGCAGATGTCGATATAAATGCTGATACCATAACAAAGTGGCGGTGCCAGGTGCTACAGCCAGGCTCCATGTTGTCCCTTGACACATTGGACAAAAATGTTTAAATTTAAAATAATCTGTTTTTCGTAATAAGTAATTTTAGTTGTATTATTTTCTAGCTTGTTCCTTTCTTTAAGTAATGTTAATTTAATATCCGTATTTATATAAATTTTATGTATAAGTAATCTGTATGTAATGCTAAGTACCGATATAAATGTTGTTTCACACCTGTTATTGGTTAGTAGGCTTGTCTTAAACTTATGTGTATATGGTGTTGTATATTGTGTTGTCTATAAGCTGTTAGTGTGCCATTAAAGTAAAATAAAATAAAATATGAAGTATGTATTTAATGAAATTAAATGAAATGAAATAATTTATTCATTCAAATAGGCATTTAAAAACAAAAAGTAGTATATGTATTAGGGGAAGGGGGGGCATGACGGGGTCGCGGGAGAGGGGGGGGCATGACGGGGTCGCGAGGTAATACGGGGTACGCACACATACAAGAAACTAGACGCATGCGAATAGAAAGCAATAAGCCAATAGAAAGCCATACTCGATCAACCATCAGCGCGACAGAAACAGTGAGTGGGAGTGCACGCATTATTTGTTTACAAATGAAAATCAGGTTGAGTGTCTCGTCGATCTAATTTTACGCAGTTAAAAAACGTCTTTAGTATAAGGTAATTATGACTACCCAATTTATGTCTTTTCTCGTGTATGGTTGCTAGTGTTGTTTACTTTGTTGTGGTATAGTTAGGACAAAAGTTCACTTAATATTTTTTTTTTTGAGAAATATTTTTTTTAAGTCAGCCTTGGGGGCATGACGGGGTTTTGGGTATAGGGTTTTATCCGAAGATTGGGTAGGCTGCCAGCTTTGTGGACGTTGGGGTCACAATGCTTGTGCTGGTGTGGATGATGAAAACACCGAAGAAATTCACATTTGTATTCAATGTGATAATCCATCTTGCCCCATGGTACGGGGCAAGATGGTTTTTCGACAGTTCCTATTAAATCATTTTTTAAAAATAATGCAATAAAGTTCATCTCCCAAAGACTATGTTAAATTGTAGTTAGATGAATAAGACATTGTGCCATAAATAAATAAGAATAATAAACGTAATGATTATACTGTATTTTTAGTATTTTCCTTAGATACCCCATCATGCCCCCCCTTCCCCTATATCAGTTATCTGGTTTCCGTAGTACAAGCTCTGCTTAGTTTGGGATCAGTTAGCCGTGTGAGAGGAATGTCCCAGGATGTCCCAGATAAAATGCTGGTTCTAAAAATGCATCTGAAGCAATACTATGATCATTGTTGATATTATGTTTTCTATTTTTATCCAGTTTTATTCTTTCATCTTTCCGTGCTATAAAGATTCCTGTATTCGCTGTTTTATTTCCAAAAGCAAAATAAAGGTTTTTTGCTTATTTTTAACAAACAGAATACTACTGTATGACCCAGATTCTATTAGAATAATAGAGCATTTATAGAATCGGATTTATTTTCAGCCAAAAGATCCAATAGAAGAGAAAAGACTTTTGCAGGTCATTTTCACACAATACAGCCTACTTATAAATAGTCTGACTGAAAAAAGTAGTATATTGAGAATTATAGTAAAAAATAGCAAAAATGTTCCGCTATTTTACTATCTTATAAAGAACTTAAATTTAGAACATCACATTCATTTTAAAAGGGTATGTTCATTGACTGTAAATTTTTGAACAGTTTATGGAAAAGAATAACCTCATTATCAAGCCGAAACAATCTATATAATAAAGCGGAAG
The DNA here is from genome assembly GCA_951394255.1 of Polyploca ridens. Taxonomy (NCBI): domain Eukaryota; kingdom Metazoa; phylum Arthropoda; class Insecta; order Lepidoptera; family Drepanidae; genus Polyploca; species Polyploca ridens. The sequence goes on from OX596253.1 coordinate 6,401,049, forward strand.
AGTTTTTTTTGTTTGTTTAAACTGACTAATCTCTGGAATTACCAGTCGGATTCGTAAAATTCTTTCACTAATAGGAAGTTACATTATCCCCGAGTGAAACCGCGTGGGACAGTTAGTACTTGATAATGAGGTAAGTATTGAATTTCAACCAAACATTATAACTACATATTATTCCTCTCTTATTATTTTCATACTAACCCTAATCATATTCCAATCCAGCGCTTACAGCAAATTGGTCATGTTGATGCACGTGTATGCAATAAATTCTAGCATACTTCTTAATAGTAACGCTTGCAAAGATGGCCATATGAAGCGTAGCGGCTGCGGTACAGCAAAGTTGTGCAATTACTGGATGCAGCGGGATTTGGGTGCCCAAAAACCACATAGAAGTGCTTATACCGCCTAGAGGAACGGGGCGTTTTCGTCTCTACACGTAGTGAGTATTTACACACCTCATTAACACATTACCTTTGTTAGTTTCACTTGCTTCTGAAAGGGCTATTTACGAGAAATGAACTAGATCATCAAAATTAAGTTATTCGCATAATGTGCTTGTAATGTTTGAGGCCGGATTACTTTATACGAGCAGCTGATTCTCATAATACGGATTCAGTGGAAAAGGAACAAAGTGTTGATTTATAAAGTTGTTTGTGTGGAGAAAGTATTAATTATTTATATAGAAATAAGTTTATAAAAAGAAGTGCAACTGCGGTAGTTGTGGTTGCAGAGATTCACTGAATTTATTAATTTAGTCCTATCTTGTAAATAAATAAAATATTTTAAAAGACATCACAGATTTAAAATTAGTAAGAAACAGTATTCGCGAGACCGCGGCGGTCATCGCGCGCGCTCAAATCGGTCCACTGACACCACATTACGACATTGCACCCGTGCGAAGCCGGGGCGAGTCACTAGTGCTATATATGTATGATTAGTATCTATCTGCACTTTTGAAACAAAAATCAAACTTATATCGTTTTCATCCGCGCTCAGTTTTAACGTAGGTACCTGACAAGAGTGCTCGAGCACAACCTACCGTCCCGCTTACAGAATACGGATGCATAATTAATAGGTAAATATGTATTTTATACAAAAAGCCTTTTAAATATTCGCAGATACTGAACACCAAGCTCTATTCACAAATACATCAAAAGAGTATTTTGCAACTTTCTTTTTACATAAAAAATGCAATAGCTGCATTTATACCGTAAAAATAGCAAAAGAGTGGATTCGCATGTCTAACTAGAATTCGCTCCCAATTTGCTGTCAGTATCATACTCTCCGGCTTGATTGGACCGTGAATGCTAACAGTACAGAGCGTGTAATGTAGGGTTGAATTCACAGAATTCTCATACTCAATAATTGATTATCGAAAAGGTGTGAACTATTTGATGGAGGTAGTCCGAAAACAATGTGCAAAAGAATTTCAAATCTAATCTAAATCCATATAAATTCTATCTATAAGAATCTAAAGAATTATTCAAAATATTGAGGAGATCCATAAACCAAAATCATACGTTTATCGAAATATTTTCTTAATTCATAATAAACCTAATCCATTTTATAAAATGTTCTCGGAATTCTATTAAGCTCGATTAAGAGTATAGCCGAAAACTTCAATCTTGCTGAGAAAAATCCCTTTTACAGGAGCAGTATTATGAAGACGGTGGCTGAAAGGAGTAAATGGCGCGAGATAATCCGAGCTCTTAGTTCTACGTAGCTGAAAACGAATTTATTGCCCCTCGATACTCATAGCGACGCGTTTTATTGACACCTTTAATAACGCGCCGAAAATAGTCGCATTGGTACAGTCACGTGCACAATGTTTAACACTTTAAATTTTAAACTGTCATTGAAATGGGCGTTAAAAATTGCACCATTCAACATTTTGGTTTGTCGCTTTTTTCAGTTACATTTCTGTGTCGACTCGGTGGTTATTAGAGTTTCGTTACAGGTAAAGGCAAAATGTTGATGCTGCAGTTTGAATGCAATTTGAATGCAGCATCAGCATTTTGCCTTTACCTGTCAAAAATAAAGAATTTCCATACGTAATTCCGTAAGGCAGCGCTGAAATAGAAGAATCGTAAAAGTAAGTGAACTAAGATGAACTAGATTTTCACCCTAACAGAACTTTAGAAAATAGACAAAAATCTGTGTTATTAAAACGTGCACGTAAAACTGAACCGAGTCATTTTATAGATTCGTTCACCAGTTTTTGCGTTTTTGAATAAATGAATGGTAGGGAAGTAACATTTTCACGAAGCCGGCTGCTATTTTATTGGAAACTAAAAGTTTTCATTTCAACTTTTCTTTTGATCGCGATTTGCTTTATTGAACTTCAGTTTTTTTGTTTAGTTATCTATTAGGGGATATTAAGCATTCGAACATTAGGTATTGGTGCCGATTCTGTTGTAAATCGCACTAAAATATTTTTAATCTCATTGCATCCCTTTCTTACAAACACTATTAAAAAGGATAGAACATATTTAAAGCTGTCAAATTAGACGATGCCGTTAACATTTGTGGGTAAGACGTAACTAACTTTGAATCAAGCATTGGACTAATTTGACAGGAACGAGTTTCTTACATCCTTTTCTAATATTCTTCGTTAGAAAGAGATATAGTGAGACTAAATTAGTTCAGTTGTGAAAAACAGAACAGCACCATTATCGAAACTGTAACTTAGGCGCCGATCCCACAGAGAAGAGTTCTAGAGTTCCGCGTTCCGACTTCTGCATTTCGCGTTGACTGTAAGCTATATGGGGCTTTTGAAAGTAAAAAAGTGTATGATGTGCGATCAGTAGCGAATATAGCAGAACTCTAGAACTCTAGACTGCGTGCTGTGTGCACAATAGTCAACACAGAATGCAGAACTCGGAACTCGGAACTCTAGAACTCTCTCTGCGGGATCGGCGCCTTAATGGTTGATTTGCAATCTCAATTTGTCACCAAACGTTTGTTCTTCCACATTTTCGTCACTAAAAGCGTGTAATATTTTTCTATACTGTTGAATTATTTCTGTATTTTTATGTAATCTATAGCACATTTTTTATTCTTTTCCTTATGTCTTATTGAACATTTAAAAATTTACGGATCATTTTCTACCAATGGAAATCGAAAATTCACTTTCATTGTAATTCTATTATTTGTTCGATCAAATTGACGAGCGGCTCCGTTGTTGCCATAAAGAATTCATGTCCCACTCTCGTTCTACCCATCTCACCCTATAATAAGTTACAAACAGCATAGTAATTACTTCTCTTGGCAATAATCATTTTAATTGCTACTTACATCGTTGTTTTATAGATACGTAATATAATTTCGAATGTTGACTCCCAAATGAGTTTGCTTTATAGTTTTCTTGAGTTGGTTTTAATCCTTAAAGCGTTTGATTCGAAGTGTCCAATCTATATTCAAGCATTTTTCCCAAAATCTTTTTTTGTGTGTTATCGCCTTGTCAGCTTGTCTAGTTAGAAGGAAACGACCAATTAATCGACTGTCAAAGTATTTATTATGATTATTGTTGAAAGGGAGAAATGGTATCAATTTGATGTGTAATTATAGTTTCTTTGACGGGCCAGTTGGCATGGTTGGTTAAGACTCTGGTTAAGATTCCACCTATCGCGCCGCAGGTCGTGGGTCCGATTCCCACACAGGACATGTTTTTGTGTGCATGAACATGTCTGTATGTCCTGAGTCTGGGTGTAATACAAACAAAAAGTAGTATATGTATTATCTGGGGGCACGGAAGTGCCCCCCGCCAAGACAGCCGAGCGAAGCGAAAGGGCACTACCTACCTTTTCTCGAAGCGCTTCGTCGTTTTTTTGAACCCTCATAACTTGGGTTTGGATTATACCAGATAAACAAAATTCGCAGGACATGATGTTAATAGTAAACTTATTAAACATATTAAGTTTCAATAGTATAGCTCTTATACTTTAGATTTTATTGATATCTAAAAAACCCCGATTTCGTCACTGACTCACTGATGATCATCAAAACTCATAGGGTACTTCCTTAAGTCCTAGAAAGCTGAAATTTGGTATGTAAGCTTGTATTAGTACACAAACAACAAAAAAATTATAAAACTTGGAAATTTCAAACAAAAAAAAACATAAGCAACTTACAAAAAGAAGTGAAATCCCACCAAAAACATTTGTATGTAAAATGTTGCCGCCAAGACATATGGCTCGTATTGTCAAAAAGTTATCAGATCTCATGTAGAGCCAAGCTTATAACTCTACATGCACTTACTCTACAACCCCTAACTTCACAAACTCTACACACCGTAGTCAAAATATGTGGCTTGGCCGTTTCAATACTACAAGAACTATTGAATAACAAAAAAGTAATGAACAGTGAATACATTTTTCACCTTACTCCCATGTGACGGTAGCGAAACGGCCAAGCCACATATTTTGACTACGGTGTGTAGAGTTTGTGAAGTTAGGGGTTGTAGAGTAAGTGCATGTAGAGTTATAAGCTTGGCTCTACATGAGATCTGATAACTTTTTGACAATACGAGCCATATGTCTTGGCGGCAACATTTTACATACAAATGTTTTTGGTGGGATATCAGTTATCTGGTTTCTATAGTACGAGCTCTGCTTAGTTTGGGATCAGTTAGGCATGTGTGAGGAATGTCCCAGGATATCTATTTTTGGGTTTATCGTAGTGCTGTTATCATAATGCTTCTTAGAGTTCTAGAGTTCAGAGTACTACGTTTCGCGTTCACTACTATGCACACAGCAAACTGTCTAGAGTTCTAGAGATCTGCTATATTCGCTACCGATCACGCGGCATACACTTTTTTTACTTTGTAGATTACAGTGTGAAACTCTCTCTGTGGGATCGGTGCCTAAGAGGCCGGGTCACAGAATAAATAATACTAACGTAGCCGGGTGTTAAGTCTTTGATCCAGTGGAGTGTTGGCAGGTCGCTGTGTGGGATGCCACAGCCACATGTTGATACACTCGCGCTATCTCGCTTAGAAATTTGCGGCTGGTTTAAAAAACATGCATCGTTTATTATCTGTTCGAGAGTATCGGTCGAAACCATTTCCTACTTTTATATTGCTCTAACGATTTTAATTTCAAAAAAATAAAGCCTATAAAGCCGAAGGTCTAGCTTATTTCACTTATGAAAACCCTATGAAAATCCGTTCGATGATTTTGGAGAATAGTTTTTAAAACATTCAGATAGGCAATTCTGTTACTACGACAGATTTATTAAGTTTTGATATTTTGTTCATTGTATTATTAGATTAGTTGATTAGGTAGGTTCAGACTAAATCTTGCTATCATCATCACAGTAGGTATTATTCCCCTGTGCATAATATAGTAAATATTAGATATTTTCACATCTGAAGCACAACATCCCTTTGCAACAAGGTTGGTTGCTTGAATTTTTCATACCAGGAAATGTACTGGGTGGGGTGAGTGGAATATGTAAGCAAAAAGCTTATAAAAATTGTACCGAAATTATTTAAAATGCATGTCTGAGAATCGTATCGTCAAGAAACAAACATAATTTGCCCATGAAATACTACACAGGTATTTGTTTAAATAATTTATGTAACAAACACCACGACAAAAAAATGAGTTACCTAATGCTATATTATTATGCCTTACCGTATATTTTACAATGGTGATGGGTCAAATTATATGGATAATGTGGGATAATTTTATCATAGTGTTACAAAGTAGTACCCAACTGATATGGCGCGTCGTGAATCTTCATTCGCAAAAGTAAGTATGGCCCCGAAGATTAACGAAATAATGCTTAAAACTTACAATCAACCTTAGATCACTACTATAAGGTTCATAATATACTGCAGCTGTTAGTTCCGTCTTACTCGCAAGTCACGCCCCTCCGCACGGCGCGCTTACATGGCAGCAGCTGCCGACCAATAGCGTTTCCCGCGCTTTGAAAATGTATCTTCTGCGCAGGTACATCGGTAAGCCATATTAATTGGGTACTACTTGTACAGTATTACCCAACTGATATGGCGCGTCGGGAATCTTCGTTCGCACAGAATAGAAACTATGGCCCGGAAGATTAACGAAAGAATGCTTAAAACTTACAATCAATAAGCCGGATCGGTAATCCATATTAATTGGGTACTACTTGTACCTACATAGGTTTGATTTAATTCTACATATTATATTTTTGTAATTTAGTGTAACAACTAGTTACGACCCGTATGCCTACCGTTTCAGCTGTTTTACCTGCGTTAAGGGATTTCATATTTGCCGGGATAAAAGTATACAGCATTTAAATATTTTAATACATCATTAGCCGATCCCTGGATGCGTGGCTGAAAAACATTTTCTCTTTCTCGTCCATTACAACGTTTATAAGTGCCATATTAGGGCCAACACTGAACGTTACTTCTTGATTTTGGTGGTTAGTTTATTCTGGGTTACCTTCAACGTTTTCTCAAACATTGTGAGATGAAGGTAATATTTCTCATGTAAGGGAATGTAAACTTACCAAACAATAGACCATTCGAAATATATATTATTCAATAGTAGAGAGTTAGGTGGCGGCAAACGTTTCATTATTCTAATGCCTGCGGTGGGCGGTGCCTAGGTAGGCCAGGTGTTGCGAAGTAAATGTAAATATTTTATTGTGGAGGCACAAACAACGCCTGAGAGATCAATAAAATTTGTTTGTTTTGTAAAATGCTCTCCGTTGTCTGCTTTATAGATTGTGAACATGAATTATTCAATCATACGAATGGAAGTACCAAGCCAGTCCATTTGTTTTAATGTTATGTCTGATGAAACATACACTCCCAGACCTTTTTACGTAGAAGCGATGAAAACGATATTTTGATGAATTTTGTGGAATTCGATATTCGAAAGCAATTTGAATACCTTTTTGTACCATCCATTATTGAGAGTTAATATCTGCAAATGTATTGTGTTTGTACACATTTATATATTGTTAATGTTAATCAATCAAATAACCATCGTAATTACTGTCGAATATAATTTGTTGGAACGTGAGTCTTACGCACGAGGTTCGATTTATAAGTTATTGAATTATATCTATAAATATTTTTTATTTAAAAGTGTTCTGCCTAGCAAGCTGAAGAAATGTTTAATTCAAAATAAATATTGTAATTAGTTACTTTTTTGCATTTTTGCAATCAAGGAATAATTACACTATAAATTAGCCCCACTTACCTTTCTATCATCTAACAGGCACTTTAATCGAACTGTTGTGTTAAATCCAAGCTCCGAGATGATTACAAGCAACTAGCACACTTTGGTACGTAGAGCAAACAGTGCTGCGAGCTCGAAAACTCAATTACCGACGTCGCCGTCGCCAACGCGGGATAAACATTAAACATCACCCATAGGGCGTAGGGGTGTCATGCATATCTTAAAAGGATTTATGTCATATTAGGTCATGTGACGCATATGCAGCCCGTATCTGCGATAGCTCGCGCTTCAACGTGACAACCTTGTCGGAGATAAAATTGCGTAAAGTCAGAGGCGTGCAAGCTCACAAATTATGTAGGTATCTGCTTTCCTACGTGATCACCAACCTTTATATAAAATAGTATCTCTCTTAGCGTAATAATGATGTTGCTCTATGGATTACCAGTACATCAGTCTGTCTGCACGTCATGGTAATAGTTAAAGGTAGTACTTTTCTAAAAATTAAGACTAAGTCCGATGATAATTTGATAATATCTTAACTGTTTTCCAATGCTGCTGTACTTCGGTAGGTAATTAAACAATTCAGTGAATCGCATATAAACATTATTTATTATATGTCCGTAGCTTTATGAGTAGCTCCTTAATATTGGAAAACTCATCGCATCGCGAAATTGAAAATCATAATGGTGTGATGACTACTTACCATTACTATTTACGTGTTAAATAAAATATGGGAGGTTTCCTATTGGGATTTTTTATTCTATTGAATTACTGTAAAATTTATTCAATTGCACATTTATACGATTGCCGATGTGGGGGCCTACACCTTTGCTTTTTTGGTATTGAAATAGGCCACTTTTTATCCCTGACGGAATAGCAGCTGCCACCACGGGGCACAGCTAGAAGGTAATAATAATATGGTCTAATCATTTAATTTTATAATAAATATTTATAAGCTATGACACATCACATAAGATAACCTCTCCCTTTCCTACTCGTTGTATAAGATATGTAGGTATTTGTAACCAGTTAAGATGCTAATAAGCTTTACTATGCTTGAACGCTTCATATGTAGCAATTATAGCAATTACTACGTTGTTACGTTATATTTGTGTACGTAATAATGCGTTTATTGTTTTCAGATTGCAATAATTGCGTTATTAGCAGTAGACATGATTGTATCAATGACAATTCGGTAGGTTGCTTAATCAGTTTTAATTAGTTATTGCCAATATCGGATGTTTGTAAATTAATAGGATATATTAAAATATTTCAATTATGATCCCCTAGTAGGTATATCAAATGTCCATAGACGGCAGTAACCACTTTATATTAAGTACCTACAGATAATCTATATGGAAATAAGTAATAATGTCTAGGAAATATATTTTTTAATTTCGCGTGCTATTTTCTCGAATGGTTGAGTCTGTGGGAATGACGTTACATTTTGCATTCACTAACGAACGCGTGCAAAGAGCGGCCACGTGCGGAAAATTTGAATATAGGGTATACATAGTCAAGCTTTTCGAGTTTTTACGTGAAGTTGAAAGCTCCGGAAAAGAAACAAAAGCTGCATTAAAATAGCTTGAGCGCTAACAGGTTATTATCCGTTCTCAAATGATAGTGTAAAATGTGGAAATAACCTTAAAAATCCCTGAATTTAATGAAAATAAGATTCCAAATAATACCACAAAATAGTCTGACTTAGCTCTCCCTTCCCAATTATTGAGAGATGATTTGAGTATTATTGCCGATAGCTATATTTATTAGTCTAGTCGGCCCCCGTATGACTGACTCTAACATTTATCGTTATCGCTTTGAATTATATACAGTGCTATGCCTAGTTCAGTTGACAAGATATTTACTCACTTTGATCAAATTATATAACAAGTACGCAACGTCGCCGTCGGCCAAAATGTAGCTAAAAGAAGAATGGCGAGATTCCATACATGCTTGGACCTACATTTTTTTGTAACGTATATGACAACCACTGTTGAATTCCTGTAGATTAATAAAACCAGAAAAAATGGTGGGTTTTTGCGTTAAAATATCAATATGGAAAACGAGGAGCCTCCCAGGATAAAGGTAAGGACTTACCAGGAACTCCTATGGCAATCCAATGATTATGAGCACCACCACTTCACAATTTTAATACACTGAAAATGTGATTTCCGTTTTCTTTTATTCGAATTTCAAAACACAGATAGAACGTGCGTTTACTTCAACCACTAAATGACAACTGGTTGAGTAAGTCAATTGACTAGATCGGTCAACTGTTATGCTATTTCTAAAAAATACTTTAACAAAAAAGCTGCAGTTTTTTTTTATTTGAGTTAAAAGGTTTTATAGGTTATGCCGATTTTTACGTATCAAATGAGTAACGTTCGATATACCTATTATAAGTACATTTTAAAAATGTGGATGAAATCCATTTAGTTCTACCCGTTGGTTCTCGCGAGGGACGCGCGTCCTATTATAACAATTGATGTCATTGTTATATTTTTAACCGCGAGCCAAACGATTAATTATGATTTTACACTAGTTTTGTAGACAATAGAGACAGATAGATGCTGAATAAATATGTTATTTAAGTACCTAACAATTGTTTCTAGTATAGGTACTTACCCAGGTAGGTATATCCTACTGGTAGATAGTAGGTACTTTGAAGTATCGGGACATGCACAGGCTTTCAATAAAACAAGGTCATTTTTATTTAGGTTTTTATTCATCAAAATAAAATCCAATGACAATATTGTCTAAGAATTCTTCCAGTGGATTTATATTGCGTTCATGCAAATCCAAATAACACAGCCAATTGTCGATTATCTAAGATCCATTCAAATGCCGTAGTCACGTGTAGAAAAGAAATCGGTATCCGTAGAAAAGCAAAGGATCGTGGTGTAGTCAGGAGTCAACCAAAAACCGTAGGAACGCGCACAAAAAGAAAGTACCTTTTGAATTGTGTGACAGTCACACAATGTCAGACAAATCAATCAACTTCTTATTAGTTTTAAGTTTGGCAATCAAATCCAAATTAGGACTTATTTCTGCCAGTGTCGAGTTATATTATAATTTCCCGTCAAAAAGTCGATCAATCAACTTCATTCAAAGGGCTCGCTGACCATAAACTACGTACGCGTTTCATTTGACAAAAAAAAATATGTCATCGTGTTATAGAGTGTTAAAAAGTTTTTTTTCTCATAGAGAGTTTGTATTAATAAATGCAATGACATTTTCAACTAAACTCTGTTAAAAATAAAATTATTTATCATTATTATGACTAACAGAAATGTTTCAAATATAAAAAAAACATTGTGGACATATGTTGTTTTGAACAACGTTCAAAGGAACATGGAACGATCTTATGGGTGCGTTCCAAATCACAATCAGCTTAACTAACAGCCTAAAATATATAAATGTATATTTCTATTTTCTAGACATACTGCTAGTCCTGAAAAATATTGAATTATGTTATTTAATTTAACTTTAATAAAGCAATTTTTTGATATATATTATGTCGTTATACGCAGCTAGGGCCAATTTCGCCATTGTCCTTTGTGACGTAAGGGATAAAATTATTCAGTTTTGTTCAAAGCAGAAATAAAACGGGTCATAAAATAAATTAAATTATTAAAAGAAACAAAAAACCCGACTGCATAAAACATAAATTAACTGAAAAGAGAAAAACAAGCTCTTAAATCTATAGAATTTTGAATATAACTTGAATTTTATAACGTATTGCAATCGGGGACAACCAATAACCTAAGTATGTATTTTTTGTAATATTTGTTTATCCCCGACTGCAATACCTTATAAAATTCAAGTTATATTCAAAATTCTATAGATTTAAGAGCTTGTTTTTCTCTTTTCAGTTAATTTATGTTTTATGCAGTCGGGTTTTTTGTTTCTTTTAATAATTTAATTTATTTCAGACTTTTTAGTTTTATACAGAAAGGTACGGTAAAGGAACGCTAACAACCATCGCAACTCTGTGATTTACGTATGGTACTTAACGGCTCAGTACCTGTCCTTGCATTAAACGTGTTTTTTTGCAGTTTACGTCAAAATGGTAGCATAAAAGTATTACAATATATACATATATGGAAAGGTCTATTTACAAGCTTTCATTCGATACCCATATTGTTATAATAACGAAACTTTTATTTTTAATACCACCCCCTATTTTTTTATTCTTAGGCGCTATATAAAAATAATATATCCTATGACACTCCTCCAGTCAAGACGAATCTAACGACACCTCATATGCTTAAATCCATCAAGCCGTTTAGGCTGCAGAGCGGCACAAAGAAATAGACATACATACATACATACACTCGAAAAACATAACCCTCCTTCCGGGTCAGTCGGGTAAAAATCACATACTTACCGGACATATAATATAATTATGTAGTATGGGAATATTTGACAATAAATGTGACAGTAAAATCAGATGCATTTTTTTTAGCTTAGGTACATAATTTCTTTTCATTTCAATAAAAATAATATATAAAAACGGGTTGTCCCCAAAAGGTGGGCCGTAGGGGCAAGGCTCCTCACGGAAATATCTCTTACAATTTGCTGGTTCTCTATAGCATTGACTCAGGGTGGGTGGATACATTTTTAATAATTACAACGCAACAAAGGTAAATGATTATAACTAATATGGATTAATTGATGAAAATTATATATTGAATTCAGAAATAGAACAAGCATTCAGACCCTAACTCAGGTAGGTAAAGCTCAACTCAATTGCAAATAATATTAGGCTACTGTTACAAATTGTTTGACCTGCAGACAAACCCTGAGTTAAATCAAATTCTAAACACGTAATTCAATCTTAGATGTCTTCATAAATAGAATTTCTACTTGATTTACTGATTTTCAAAAACAAATTTAGTAACAACTAGACATTTCAAATATTGCAATCCAACACCGTTTTCAATACAGCTGGATCAACATAATTCCAGCTTTTTATCCATTTTTAGGGTTCCGTACGTCAAACGGAAAAAAGGAACCCTCATAGGATCACTTCGTTGTTCGTCTTTCAATCTGCCTGCAATCCCTTGGAGCTGTGAAAAATCAAACTTCTCAGTCAACACAATCAAAAGATGCAGCCATTTATGTCGCATATTTCGACACTGGCAAGGGAATCAAAACCTTAGTACTTCCCGTAGACCTAGAATCATTTTTGGCAAGAAGCAATGTCTTTACCACAAGTAAAGGGAAAATCCGAAAGCCGTAAATTTGTAGTTACATGACAAAAAGAATGCAATAGTAAACTTATTTGTAGTTGGTACACTGAGCGCGACCTGGGGACAACGGTTTTCCAATGGCAAACTTATGTTTGTCCCTCGATCCAGTTTATCTTTTCATTAGAGCAATGTTCGGTGCTTTTCGGGAAAAATCTTCCAGACTCGATTCGACGATTAAATAGATGAACTATTTGCATACCTACAAGTTTGTACGGAACCCTCGGTGCACGAGTCTGAGTTTAACTTGGCCGGTCTTTTTAAATAAATGAAACGCTTTCATTTTTTTTTCCAATGCAGCAGAATTTATGACGAATGAAATATGTCTTAATTACATTTGAATTACCTTAATATAATATAAAATAACAACATGCATGTGTTCTTTTGCCAATAAAATATGTATTTATTTGAATAAACACCACAAAAGATATCTGTTACAATCCAAAGATGTTGTTAGACAGAAGGCAACCATTTATCTTAGCACACTCTGCGTTATCCATGTTAATACGTATATTCCATTTAATAAGGCCATAAACAACAGCCATAAGTAAAGGCAACAATTACATTAATTTCATAGAGTAATAAATTGTATTGCTTAAGTGCGTTCCGTGGGAAAATAAACTTGATTTAAACGTAACTTCTTAATAGATTAAAACGGTGACGTATGCAAAATTTTACAGTCAAGAACACTCGAGAATATATAATTCATAATAAGCTTCGTCGTGGCTAAACAAATTAATTAAACACAGGCTTTATTTGTCGTATTATCGTGGGCTGCATTAATTGGATTCTGCTTCGCGTCGCACTGTTTAATCAATTCTGGGATAAACAAGCGAACATTACACATAGACATCGCGTTGTTGTCCTGTAGCCCTTTAAACAAAACTGTATCGCACAATCCACGCGCCCCGTTCTCCCTAAAATTATTTACCTTTCATTCCGTTCACTAAATGAGTAGGTTTATTGGATTAAGTCCAGAAAGCTTTGCCCTTAATTGGGGCTTTCCGACAAATAACTTTTCTGTTTTCTCAAACTCGGACAGCTCTTAAATAATGCTGTTAATTAAATTTGTGCACAAAATGAAATAGTTTTCGGTAGTTCGTTAAAGTAGTTTGCTAAAGTTCATGTCGGCATTAGATCCTCCTCTCTTAATGAACGGTAGTTAAGACTCTTGATTTTATATCCGAAGGACGGGTACATTTTATTAATCCTCGAGGAATTAGTACAAACACTATTTAAAACTAAGGTAAGCCGAATTTATTTCAATCTTCGAGATATGGAGCAGTTGTCTAAATTATTCGTTGATTTAAAATGAACGAAGAATGATTCAATTGTCTATAGAATTGCTTGCATCCTATTGCTAATAAAGAATGACACGTGTCGTCGCAAACTACAATGGGCTTAGTTAATAGAGTCTATAGATATATTCATGCTACAAATAAGCTTGAGAACATTTCTATTGTACCATTTGTAGAGCCTCCTTTAGTTCCTAATAATTGTACAATCAATATACGCGATATTGTAAATTTGTATGTAGAAGTGTAGTTACAATGATGATATATAAATATATAATATAATTATATATGTAATTGAATAGTCCGACTGTGTCGGGCATTCGGTACGTACTAACATACGAAAAGCTTTTAGTGCGTACGAAACTACTTCGTACACAAAATGAATTTCATTGAGTTAGCCCTTAAAAGCTTTAGGAGCAATTTAATCATTACGCCAAATACGATTTGTTAAAATACACTCATAGGAGCCAGTAAGATTCTGTGGTAAAGACTTTTGATTACTGACTAACGATTCGTAAACTTATTTCAAAATAACAATTGAAAAAAAAGCGAAACTTATTCTGATAAAAAAGTTTAGTAAAGGAAAAACGTTAATTAGTTCCTTAAAAGATCTACAAAAAGCTAAATTCCAAATGTTCACTGTTTCGAAGATGCTGTAAAATAAAATCGTTTCTTTACAACAACTTCTATAAACACTTCTTAAAGTGAAGTTATTGTGAAGTCAAGGTATTATCAGCCTAGAGACCACGTAGTAAAGACTATTCACGGCGGCAGTTACTGGCTAGTAGGTGCTTATATAAGTTTTTCTACGTTAAAGTAGGTACATTGGGTGCAGTTAGCGCGACACTAGGAGCGCCAATCGACGTTGATAAAAACTTCTTCCCAGCTACACAAACATCCGGGACCCGTGCACTCAATTACTGGAGTTTGTTGCACAAGGAATTTCCTACATCCTTTTTTTTCCGCTTTACTTCCCCCTGTAACAGCTTATTAACCTCGTTTCGAGATTGAAACTAATATTTGTTCCGAGTAAACGAAATCAGACACTTTGTAGAAAACTTTATAATAATAAAGCCGGCCAAGTGCGAGCCAGAGGTCTACCACGAAAACGATACACGATAGTCCGATGATCGTTTTTAATCAATTAGCCAATAGAATAGCACGAAATTGACGTCTCGTCAGTTTGCTGTAAATCTATTGGTTAATAATTTGACAATAATTTTGAAATTTTGTAGTAGTAGGCCCTTTTACTGCACTGAGGGTCCCGACCTTCCTTGGACGTATATTTATAGGTCCGGGCCATCACTGTTGTTAAAAACTGGACCCCATAACTAAGTTTGTCTGTGAATAAATTTTGATGATTTCGAAAAAACTGTGCTTTTTAAAAACAACGTTCTATTTTTCCTGTAACAATACATAAATGTTTAACAACTGTAATTATTACACATTTTTCGCATTGCGAACTTCGGGGATAAGGGGAATGGTATTTTTTTCGGCATTTTTGATAATACGTCAAAAACTACGCAAAATAAGAGAAAACAAAAGCCTGTTTTGAAATATACAATTGACAGCAGATCCTACTTTGAAATTTCAGTACCCACATTCCGGCCCTATTTAAATCAGCCTACGACCAGAGCATTCAAAGTAGTAGATAATGCAGTTGAAGAAAATGAAAATTATGACTGTCTTCCATAAAGTTTATTGTGTAAAAATAAAGAGCTGCAACATCTTTAAATTGATGCACTGGTAATTGGTCACTTCATGTAACTAAGTCCATGACTAGGACATTTAAACTTTTATAATAAATATATCAACATTGATTTTTATTTCAATTTACAGCAGGTCCATTTATAATGAGTTGGTTCTCTATAATGACCTAGTTGAATGAATGTCTGATGGACAATCTTCATTCAAAAATTTGAAAATAAGAATATTTCAAAATTTGAACATTTGAAAATTGAATAATATGTAAGTTTGGAAATAATGTTTGTGACCAGAAGCAATAATTGAAATGGGAGAGGTCGCATCGTTACTAGCTTCCTTCATATGGAGTCCCTGATGACCTGTATGCTTGGATTTCCTGTGTGCACGGTCTATACAATTGGTCATAGGTACAGTATTACCCAACTAATATGGCGCGTCGTGAATCTTCGTTCGCACAGAAAAGAAAGTATGGCCCCGAAGATTAACGAAAGAATGCTTAAAACTTACAATCAACCTTAGATCACTACTATAAAGTTCATACTACACTGCAGCTGTTAGTTCCGTCTCACTCGCAAGTCACGCCCCTCCGCACGGCGCGCGCTAACATGGCGGCAGCTGCCGACCAATAGCGTTTTCCGCGCTTTAAAAATGTATCTTCTGCGCAGGTACATTGGTAAGCCATATTAATTGGGTACTTCGTAAGGGGTTGCCTGGTATAGTGTGCCGTCTTTTATGACCGAGAGGTTGGTGAAGGTGGCCACTATAGAAAATCTCAGTAGAAAAGAGGGGGTATGTACCCACCTATGACCACCCGTTCGTCGGATCTTTTAACAATCAATGTCGAAGTTCCTCAGGGTTCAGTTCTCTCCGCAACGCTCGTTTTTGAGAGAGGTAGAGCATAGCGTTTATTCGCTCAAAGAGCAGCTCGACTGGGGAAGTACCTCCACCTTACAGAATACCGCAGCCAAATAACTTTATGTTGTGTTCCTGCGCGTGAGTAAAGTCGCCAGAGCTCATAGGGGAGGGGGAAAGGTCGGTAACGCGTGAGCGATGCTTCTTGTGTTGCAAGCGTCCATATGGCTACGGTAACCGCTTACCATCAGGCGGGCCGTATGCTTGTTTACCGATTAAGTTGTATAAAAAAAAATAAATAAAAAAAAAAACCATATTTCTATTGCATATTAACGTTCTGTTGAAGCCCGGTATTGGGTAAAAACCGAAGATCCGGACACAGCGTGCATCCTCATTTATAATGCGGACAGCAGGAGAGTTGGACTTGCTTCCGGCGTCTGTGTTTCCTGACTCTTGCCTACAATCTAGGGTCTATCAAGGCCAGAGTGAGTTTCTCCTGAGTAAGCTCCATCTTAGTGGTGGTTCGGTGGCAAAACACATAATGTCTGGGTAAGCATTGAATAAAAAATAACAATTCAATGATAGCAGTAGTTATCAATGATATCATAATATAATAGAGATATGCTACCCTCATACTAAGCGGGGTTCAGTTATTGTTGAATTAGGTGAATGCGATAGATAATACGGAACGTATGGTACAGAAAGAGATAGCTATATGTAGCCGCTAAGCAAAATTACGACAATTGTCTGAATTTGTCTGCAACAATTAGCGTGCGTTAATGCGATATCTACCTCTTTTTATTATAATATCATTGAGTAGTTATTGCTGGAAATACATCTCTATGAAAGACGGACGGAGTGGCACCATAAGGGTTCCTTTTTTACCTTTTTGGTTCGGAAACTTAATAAAATTGTTGAAAATATATCAATAGCTTCTCATGCAATTGATGTATAAAGGTCAGATTAAGAAAAGGATTCATGTTGAATCCCTTATTATTTCTTTGATAAATTGTATTACCATTCCCCCGAGTTGAGGAATAGAAACTACAGAGCTCGAACGAAAACTAATAACCTACTTAATGCTCGGAACGGCAAGTACTTAATGAGCGTTAAAAGTTTTTTTTTTTTTTTATACCACTAAGGTGGCCAACAAGCATACGGCCCGCCTGATGGTAAGCGGTTACCGTAGCCTATGGACGCTTGCAACACCAGGGGTATCACTCGCGCGTTGCCGACCCTGAAGAAACCTCTTCACACCCTTGAAGAACCCCATGCTGTACTCCTTTGGGAAAACCACGGCGGGGAGCTCATTCCACAATCGAGCGTCCGCGGAAGAAAACTCCTTTGAGCCCGTACAGTTCGAAACAATTCTGGTTTCAATGTGTGAGGATGGATTCCCTGTCGATGGCGAGAGTTGCGATGGTAGAAGGTAGCCGTGGGCATCAAGTCGAACAATTCCTTGGAACACTCCCCGTTGTACAAGCGGTAGAACACACATAAAGAGGCAAAGTCTCTCCTCAGACTGAGGGGCTCTAAACCGTTTGTGAGCTCGGGATCGTCGACAATTCTAGCGGCACGTCGCTGAACCGAGTCTAAAGGCCCAAGCTGGTATCCAGAATCCAGGTGCCCCCGCCCACAGATGACAACAGTACTCCATATGAGGCCGGACTTGCGACTTATAAAGTTGCAGCCTTTGCCCCGATGTGAAGTACTGCCTCGCTCTGTTGAGCACTCCAAGCTTTTTGGATGCCAGCTTAACCTTGTCTTCCAAGTGACATCGGAACAAAACGTCGCTAGAAATGTTGACGCCAAGGATCCCGATGCTTTGACTGATGTTCAAGGAAGTGTTCTGGAATTGTGGAGCCACAGACCATGGGGTTTTCTTAGCGGTGAACGCGCAGGCTTGAGTCTTGGTGGGGTTGAAATGGACTAGGTTTAGTCGACCCCAATCGGAGACACTAGTTAGTGTACTCTCGATATCAGACACCAGCCGTTCGCGGCTTTCCTCCACCTCGGAACGAGGGATATTTGCACGGCCCGCGTATTGAGCGTCCCCTGTACTGTCGTCCGCATAGCAATGAATGCCGTCAATAGACAGCATATCATTGATATGCAGAAGGAACAGTGTTGGGGACAGCACAGAGCCTTGCGGGACGCCGGCATTTATGTCTATGCTATTGGAGCAGCTACCATCGACGACGGCTCTTATGCATCTGCTGGACAGAAAGCTGGCAACCCATTTGCATAATCCCTCGGGAAGCCCGTATGCTGGTAACTTCGTGAGAAGACCCCTGTGCCAGACCCGATCGAACGCCTTCGCCACATCTAGGCTTACTGCCAATGCCTCACCTTGACTCTCGATGGCGAGTGACCAACGGTGCGTGAGATACACAAGGAGGTCACCAGCTGAGCGACTATGGCGGAAGCCATATTGTCGGTCGCTCAACAACTCGTGATCCTCCAGATATCTCAAAAGCTGCGTGTTGATCACACGTTCCATGACTTTGGAGAGAAGGGAGGTGATGGCGATATGCCTGTAATTCGCCGGGTCTGATCTGTCGCCCTTTTTGGGTACTGGATGCACGTGGGCAGTCTTCCACGAAGACGGGACTTTCTTTTTGGTGTAGGAAAGTGCGAAAAGACGGGTCAATACTGGACACAATTCAGGAGCACACCGCTTCAGCACCACTGCCGGTATGCCGTCTGGCCCACTCGACTTGTGGATGTCCAGAGAAAGCAATTCCCGCCGGACCTCACGTTGGGTAATGCTTATCTCTGGCATGGAGCTGGCACATGATGGTAGGCGGTGTAGCGCCCCCATCATCCAAAGTCGAGTTCGAGGCAAAGAGAGAGCCTAAAACATCAGCTTTCTCCTTAGCACTATGGGCCAAGTTTCCGTCCGGCTTACGTAGTGGTGGCAAGGACGACTGGCAAAAGTTCCCTTCAGCAGCTTTGGCAAGAGACCAAAAAGCCCGGAGGGAAGGCTAGTTAGCCTCTCACCAATTCTGCCGACGAAATCGAACTTAGCCCTGGCAATCATTCGCTTACTGGATCTCGAGACAGCGTTAAATTTGCGTTTCGCATCAGAGATGTCCTGATTAGTGCGGGCCGTGGTCCAAGCCTCATACAAAGTCTGCTTATTTTGTCTAGCTTCAAATGGTATGAAAATTAAAAAAATATAAAAATAAACAAATTTCCGTGTACGCAATATTCATAACACCACAAGTAAATAACAG
This sequence comes from Polyploca ridens, assembly GCA_951394255.1. Classification (NCBI taxonomy): domain Eukaryota; kingdom Metazoa; phylum Arthropoda; class Insecta; order Lepidoptera; family Drepanidae; genus Polyploca; species Polyploca ridens. The sequence goes on from OX596253.1 coordinate 6,420,554, forward strand.
TCTAAATTAAATCTTCATGGAAACCTTCATGAATAATAAAACACGAAGACATATTTTGTGAGAGTTCTCAAGCGTATTCCTGCTTCTACTTATTTCCCGAGGGATGAGTCAACTTATAGAGGACATAAGTTGTGCCGATATCGGAAAATGTACAGACACAGCTCTGAAACTATACCTACATACTGTTTATTTATTCAAGGTGCGTGATGGATTCTAAATTGTATTTATAATACATGCGGAGATCAGAACAATACCTAATGATTCAGAGGTTTAAAAATAATTAAATAGTCCAAAATATAAATACATTTGTGTAAAATAAGTAGTATGTGCTTTACGCATTACATAAAATGACAGAATTAGTGTTCCTCTATGCCTTTTGGACCTACAAAATCAACTAAAAAAAACCCGCGGTTTATTCTGTAGCCAAACAAGGAATTTTTATAGTTTTATAATCCAATATCCAATTTCCATCCGTCTATCCATCTGTCTCTCTATTTTACTCAAAGACTGATTAGTACAGTATTAACCAACTGATATGGCTTACAGTAGTACCCAACTAATATGGCTTACCGATGTACCTGCGCAGAAGATAAATTTTCAAAGCGCGGGAAACGCTATTGGTCGGCAGCTGCCGCCATGCTAGCGCGCGCCGTGCGGAGGGGCGTGATTTGTGAGTGAGACGGAACTAACAGCTGCAGTGTATTATGAACCTTATAGTAGTGATCTAAGGTTGATTGTAAGTTTTAAGCATTCTTTCGTTAGTCTTCGGTGCCATAATTTTTTTTTCTGTGCGAACGAAGATTCACGACGCGCCATATCAGTTGGGTACTACTGTACCGATGTACCTGCGCAGAAGATACATTTTTAAAGCGCGGGAAACGCTATTTTTAACGCGGCACCTGTCGCCATGTTAGCGCGCGCCGTGCGGAGGGGCGTGACTTGCGAGTGAGACGGAACTAACAGCTCCACTGTATTAAAATAAAAATAAAAAAATAATATTTATTAGTTTAAAAATAATAAACTGTATTATAAACCTTGTAGTAGTGATCTAAGGTTGGTAAGTTTTAAGCATTCTTTCATTAATCTTCAGGGCCATACTTTCTTTTCTGTGCAAACGAAGAGATTCACGACGCGCCTTATCAGTTCAGTACTACTGTAATAGGTATTTAAAATTCCATAGTTTTTCGTATTTTTGACGCCTACTTTATGTACCTAATAAAATCTTTTAAATAAAATAATGGACGCCCCAACCGTAAAGAGGTGAACTTTTTATAAGCTACATTGTAAAAAGAATATTTTAAAAATCGTTATCCTTTGCATTTTTGAAGCTTTAATTTATTCAGTCTTAATTAAAGTTGCGTGGGCCGCAGTAAATGTGTGGTAATGACTTTAAGAGGATAAGTTTCATCGCTACGGAGGCCTGACTAGTTTGTAAGTAAAATTTCAGATGGCCATTTCTATTTGTAGACTGAATGCACCACATCGTACAGCTACGGAACCTAAACAGGAGTACACAACTATGAGCAAACCAATGAAATATAGGCCGTAAAGAAGGTACGGAACGGTACGGAACTCTCGGCGCGCAAGTCAGACTTGCACTTGGTTGGTTTCGTTATTTTATACTAGCTGTCTCACGCGGTTTCACCCGCGTTCCCGTGATAAAAAGTAACCTATAATACTCGGGGATAATGTAGCTTTCAATTAGTGAAGGATTTTGTCAAATCCGACTGGTAGTTCCAGAGATTAGCCCGTTTAAACAAACAAACAAAAAATCTCTTCCGCTTTATTATAGTAGTATAGATAATTAGTATTGTATGAATTATACTCTATGTTATGGAACTATAAATAACTACATAAAAATCAATGTTTATCTGTTTTTAATGTATGCGTTTCTATACCGATATATCCGATATAGAGTTAGCCGTGATCACGGGTAAGTGCAACGCTGCACTCTACCCTCGCTGCGCGTTCATAGTTTGAACGTCTAAATACCTATAATGAATGCCAATTTATTATCGATATTTTTATGGAGAACAAATGACAAGGAAATCATATCGTCATATGAAAACTGGTCACGCTTTACACAAGGTAATGTTGTTAATAATATCACTCTATTAATGTTTTTACTCTATGCTATAATACCCTTATTCTGATTTTTATGAATTTGTTGAGATGTTATGCTCATTTTAACTATTGATTCGACGTTACATACCTTTTTCATGAATACGTGGGTAGATATTTACTAAACCAGTACCGGTAACGGGTGTGTTATAAAACAAAAAATAAACAAATAAGAGATCAAAAATGCAGATGGGGACCGTAGGTCCGAAGCTCGCCGATTTGCTCACACATTATCATGGCCAAACTAATCAAGGAAGGAAGCTTTTACGGCATCGCATTAGCTTGGCGATTTTGCGAGCCTGCTGAGAACCTTGCCGATGATTAATAGCAGCCTCAAAATTTATATCTAAATACAGATTGTATTTTGTTTATTTTTTTATGATTACATTTAAATTTTGTATAGATATAGTATAGTTATTTTAAAATAAGGGATTTCATATTGAATTACTTAGGCACTGAAAACTGTAACGCCGAAAAAATTTGTGTAATTTTATAACCAATACAAGCTTTGTAAATTGACGGAGGGAGACAACATGCAACGTGCAAATTCTATTTATCTAAACCCCTCGGGCATTATGCGGATAGAATATTATTCAGGGCTTGCGCTCAGAGAGCCAATCGAAAAAGGTTTTAAAATATTTATGTAAAGCTTAAAAATATTATTTAACGTGACATTCCTATTTGAACACATTTCTATATCAAATTATAATCTTCATGTGTCATAAGTTCGAACTAACGCATTTCGAACTCCTGAACTTTCGCAATATCGCGAAATCAGTGTTTCGAATTTCGAAATTCCAATGTACAATCAGACTTTGAATAGAAGGATTACCTAAGTTCCATAATATCCTATAACGTACGTCAATAACAATAGGTCGATACGTGGGTTTTAAATACATTAACTTTAATATAAATTGTTACTACTTATCCATATAGATACCTAAAATAAGAGAAGCCTAAGACTAAGAATGATATTTTTAAAACATCACTTCTCTATCTACAAAGTTCAAATTAAAGCTTTTATTTTTAGTAGGTACAACTAACGGCTAACATTAGAAACACAGAATTGCCAAACTTTTATCTCTACCACTATAAAATCTTGTCCCATTTAGCTGGCAACCGTACAATTTTAATTGCCCACGTTTTCCACCTGTGTCTGCTTCGTTTGCATATTATTAATTAACGTCAATTGTGCTCGAAAATCACCGAGTAATACGTGCTAAGAAAAATAATTAATTAATGCAACCGTAGAGCATCATAGCGTACACACTAGATACAATCTCAGTTGAGTGAGGAACAAACAATGAATTATTCGTTCAAATATGTCTGTCAAGTCATGCATTACTTATAGGGGTGGGAGTGAATAATTTCATTTGCAGGTCTATTAGAAAATGACTATTAAATTGATTTGATTTGTTGGAAAATGTTATAATTTTTTTTTTTGATAAAAAATATATTTTTCGTCGTTTACTATTATATGAAGCTACAATAAGAATAAGGTCAATGGGAAGGCTTGAAAAACCACCCAAGTGCGTTAAGGATTACGATTTATTATGCGGTTATCAAGTCAGTAAAGTCTTTACAAAAATATCAAGATATTGTATGAATATTCTCGCAACTATGATTAAAAGCAGGAACAGTTCTTATGAATGAGACGCTGGTGTTTTGAATAAACATTCGGGTTCATGTTTTTGTTTCATCTATTCTATTTTCATAATGCAAAACGGGTTATTTGCGTAGCTCTTCCGGCCGGCGGGATGCGGCGACCGACCGACGGTAGCAAACAAGAAGTTTCTTTAGCGCGTCATTTGCCGACGCCAACGCCTCGGCTGCTTAGACTTGAATAAAAGAGAGTCATCATCATCATCATCATATCAGCCCATAGATGTCCACTGCTGAACATAGGCCTCCCCCATTGATTTCCACTTCGAACGGTTCTGGGCCGCTTGCATCCAGCGGCGCCCAGCGACTCTGACCAGGTCGTCGCTCCACCTGGTGGGAGGTCGTCCCGCTCGGCGCTTTCCAATACGTGGTCGCCACTCGAGAACCTTTCTTCCCCATCGGTTATCGGCTCTTCGAGCGATGTGGCCTGCCCATTGCCACTTCAGCTTACTGACTCTACGAGCTATGTCCGTCGTTTTCGTTCTCCTACGAATGTCCTCATTACGGACCCTGTCACGTAGAGAAATTCCGAGCATAGCTCGTTCCATAGCTCGCTGAGTGACTCTAAGCTTATTTATGCGGCCAGCAGTAAAAGACCACGTCTCTGTCCCGTATGTCATCACTGGTAACACGCACTGATTGAAGACCTTTGTCTTCAGACTCTGAGGTATTCGGGACGTGAAGATATGCCGTAACTTCCCGAACGCTGCCCAGCCGAGTTGGATTCTTCGATTGACCTCTTTGTCGAAGTTGGACCTACCTAGTTGGACAATTTGTCCTAGGTATACATACTCGTCTACAACTTCGAGAACAGTGCTCCCAACAATCACCGGCATTGGCGGAATATGAACATTAGACATAATTTTTGTCTTGTCCATATTCATTTTGAGGCCTACCTGTTGGGAAACTCTGTTGAGGTCATTGAGCATGATGTTCAAAGCTTCCAGCGATTCCGCCATAATGACTATATCGTCGGCAAATCGAAGGTGAGTGATGTGTTCGCCATTGATGTTAATGCCATATCCTTTCCAGTCCAAGAGCTTGAAAACATCCTCCATTACAGTGGTGAAGAGTTTCGGGGAAATTACGTCACCCTGTCTTACACCCTTCTGCAACTGGATTGGTACCGTACTCTCGTCCTGGACTCGGATTGACATGGTGGCTTTACTGTACAAACATTTCAACACTTCGATATAGCGATAGTCAATTTGGCATCGCTGTAGACTCTGTAACACCGCCCATGTTTCGACTGAATCGAAGGCTTTCTCATAGTCCACATACGCCAGGCATAATGGCCGATTATACTCCTCAGTCTTCTGTATAATCTGGCGGAGTGTATGTATGTGGTCTATGGTACTAAAGCCTTTACGGAAACCGGCTTGTTCGGGAGGCTGGAAGTCATCAAACCTACGTGCGAGACGATTCGTAATGACCCTCGAAAACAGCTTATAAACGTGGCTTAGGAGGGAGATCGGGCGGTAATTCTTCAATAGGGCCTTATCGCCTTTCTTGAAGAAGAGCACCACCACGCTTCCACTCCACACTTCTGGCGTTGTACCTTCGTGTATGACGGAATTAAATAGCTTCTGAAGGACTACAAGTACCGGTTTACCACCCGCTTTCAGAAGCTCTGTTGTAATTCCATCTTCACCCGCCGCCTTGTTGTTTTTAAGCTGTTTCAGAGCCATTCTAATCTCGTACAGGCTGACGTCCGGGATATCTTCGGTGTAATGTCGGGTCAACTTTGCTCTTGCGTCACTGACCGGTAATGTATCTGGTTTCCGTGACGAGGTGTACAGCTGTCCATAGAACTTCTCGATCTCTCTCAAGATCTCTGGCTTTGACGTAATGATGTTGCCGGTGTCGGTCTTCAGCTTGGTCAGTTGGCTTTGACCAATAGACAAATCTCTTGCGAACACTTTAGAACCTTTGTTCTGTTTTATTGCCTCTTCAATACATGACGTATTAAAGAGTCGTATATCGTGTCGCATTGCGTTTGAGATCTGCCTATTTAGCTGCCGATATTCGGCTGTATCAGCTGAAGACTGCAACTTCATTTCACGTCGTCGCTTCATGAGTTTGAGAGTCTCATCCGAGAGTTTTTGGGTTCTATTCGTGCGGTGGGTCTTAAAGAACTTCGATCCTACCGCATGGACAGTTTCCACGAGCCTGTTGTTCGTAAAAGATTTAATAAAAGAGAGTAAGAGGGTTAAAATGGGCCAATTTGCCTAGTTTAGTTTATAAGTCATGAAATGAAGTTAGAAGCGTTTTGGCTAATTTAATTGTATTGGTCACAATTTATTTGTACGTTGTTTTCATTTTATTGTTATGTCAACGTTGAAGTCTAAACTCGTTGTATTTTAATTTAACAAAAAGTCCAGCAAATATAGTTGCTTTTAAAGTCTAAAATTTAAGTACATATATCCATTTTTTATATCTGAAAACGTTTGTTATATATTTTTTCTTAAAGAGTGCGTACCAAGCCAGAAAAATATGGCAATGTCAGATAAAACAAATTTATGTCTAATCTTCGCGTGGAGATGAGATGGAGATAGAGTGTTTTGCGGAACAAAAATGAACTAAGCGCTTTTTATCTAAATAACTCGTAAAGTATAGAATATTTTAAAAAATCGTTAGTAGCAGCCCTAGGTCATATGTTAGTGATATTATTTATCGATTTTTTGTCTTAATTAGATACACCATGAACGAATAAAACCGAAAATTAATTATTATTAGAGGTATCTTTGTGTTTTTTTTCTATCGAGGAAATTTCATTCCATTATGTTTTTGCTCAAATAGAACCCTCGCGTATATAATGAAAATACCCATATAAAAATATTTTTTTATATGGGTATTTTGTTATTTTGCTTTATACGCACTCTTAATAAGGTAGAGCAACAGTTAAATGTCAAAAAACGTAACATAAACTATATGTACCTATATATAACCAATTATAAGTATAGTATACACCAAATATAACTAATAATAGAGGCTAAAGTAACTTAATTCTATTCAACTAAACACCGATCAGGGGCCCAATTCTCACCCAATCGAAACTGATCGCTCGATCGAAAAAAGCACGAATTCTAACTTTTACGAACGTTACGTTATTCTGGCAATTTCAAGGCCGGCATATTTAGAAGAGAAACCAGTCAACTAGAGCGTTGATTGGTCGGGACCGTTCGAATTGACTCCGCCCCTCGAAATTTTACAGTCGAATAGGACTCGAACCGTAAGTTCGATTCGAAGGCTAGTTCGAGGGAAGTGAGAATTGGGCCCCAGGGACCTAATTCTCACTTCCCTCGAACTAGCCTTCGAATCGAACTTACGGTTCGAGTCCTATTCGACTGTAAAATTTCGAGGGGCGGAGTCAATTCGAACGGTCCCGACCAATCAACGCTCTAGTTGACTGGTTTCCCTTCTAAATATGCCGGCCTTGAAATTGCCAGAATAACGTAACGTTCGTAAAAGTTAGAATTCGTGCTTTTTTCGATCGAGCGATCAGTTTCGATTGGATGAGAATTGGGCCCCAGGTGCGAACCGAACTCGCATGAAAAGGATTACTTAGTATTATTTTATTTTCGTTTATTTTCTTGTAAACTATGACTGAGGCTCTATGTTCACTATTTTTTGGCTATTTTTTTTAAATTGTGTGGGGAGAGGGATACTAATGTCTTAAAATATCTTTCTTTCAAGAAAATATATGAAAAAAATCAAAGTTTGTAAATTTCTACATTCAAATCAAAATCAAATCAAAAAGTTATTTATTCAGTTTAGGCCCTGGGGCCCAATTCTCACTTCCCTCGAACTAGCCTTCGAATCGAACTTACGGTTCGAGTCCTATTCGACTGTAAAATTTCGAGGGGCGGAGTCAATTCGAACGGTCCCGACCAATCAACGCTCTAGCTGACTGGTTTCCCTTCTAAATATGCCGGCCTTGAAATTGCCAGAATAACGTAACGTTCGTAAAAGTTAGAATTCGTGCTTTTTTCGATCGAGCGATCAGTTTCGATTGGGTGAGAATTGGGCCCCTGGTAAGGCACTTATGACCGTTGAATTTACCATTCATAGTTGAATGTTCTTAAATAAGTCTGACGGAGAGGCAACCACGATAGTGACCCTATAATGACACCCGGGATGACAAGGATTCTAACAATACCACAAACTTGACAGCAGGTTCAAGCACTTAGAAGTTAAATTGCAATAAAGAAACGGATGAACAATCATGTTAATGATAAAATGCTTTTTGGGCTCAGGTATGTTACCATGTAAAACTTTATGTATGTATTTGCTTTATACTAAGGTCCTATCGGATTTTTTCAGATAGAAAAACAGAACTACTCAGTTCTGAAATTATAATGAAGCTACTTATCCTGCTTGAAACATGGACCATACAAATAATAGACAGAACTAGATACAAAGCATTCATTTATAACAATTTATATTCAGGGCACAGATTGTTCAGGGTATAAATACATAGATAAATTAAATTGGTAATTGTGAAATGCCTAACATCCAAACTTACCGACGCGTTAAAACGTCGTAAGATATTTCAACTCGCCTTTAAATAACACTTAACGATGATAGCGTGAAACACGGCCCCTTCACCTTCTTAACCGTAGAAAATAAAATCCAAAACAAACATATGTTTAAACGAAACCGTACGTTTATTAGGGTTCGTCTGATCGTCGGGTGCATGTCTAACACATTAGCGGCTGACTTCAAACTAATCAAGAACACAGTCCCGTTCGCGTAACGCGTGTACGATGTTTGTAATTTATTAGCGTTTATTCCCATATAGCAATCTGTAGGGATGCCGTTCTATTACGCAGACTCCGTCGAGATCCCTGCTCCAGTCCAGTCAGCTACGGGAGTGGGGACGCAATAGTCGCTCCAGATCGCTCCGGTTTCACTGAAATCCACAACTATATCGAACTCGACTCGCGGCTCGCAGTGCGCAACCGAGCAGTGTTTACTCATCAAGTTTGATTTGTTTGCTGGTACTGGCTAACCGAACTGGGATTTCATGTGTCGTTCGTATTGGAATCATGGAGATTGAGATAACTTGAAACTTTATGTCTGAAATCAGAGTGGTGAGTGTGTTTATCATTTTGTAAATTGCAAATATTTTTGCATGGGTACATTTAAAATGTGAGAGTAAATACTATTTAATTTATCCGGTCGGTTGAAGTTAGTTAGCTACCTGTTAGTGAATGGTAATGAATCTACCGTCCCGTAGCTTCATTCAGTTTCAGTGGGTCCGGACTCCGGTAGAACTTTTCTTGCGCTGCTTAAATAAAGTTTCACAAAACCGATGGACTTTTTAAGATTGATTGGATTTTTTGTGAAACTAATTAAAGATTTAATCTAACTTAAGGATTTTAAGTTCTTTTAATTAGAATTTCTTAATGGCAGCTTTTTTGAAATGGAAATGGGTATCTAATTTATAATGTTACAAAGCATTAATGAAGTGGAATAACAAAGGAGATAAATCTTTGTTCCTTTTTAGACAAAGGCTATCTCATAAATTGGTAGAGACGATAATATTAATAGCGAAAGTTATCGTCGCGTCGAAAGTAATTAAGCGTCTAATAAAAGTAGCAAGTCGCGTGTCCCGTCGCCAATAATACGGGAATCCTTACAATGTTTCTTATATAGCGTATAAATAGACCTTTATCCATTTATATTCTAACCGGCAACGATATTAATTAAAAACAAGTCACAATCATAAATAAAATAGATTGCAATAGGTACATTGTGTAATTTATAAGGCTTGATTACAAAATTACATTAATAAAATCCAATTGCAAAAAAAAACAACGCATCAAAGCAAAAAAATGTAGGTGCTACACTTCGATGTAACCTCATAAACAATACTTTCAAATGGAAAACTGAGCATCCTATACGTAATCTATTTCCGTTGGTACTGCTCTGACATAACGATGCGGTTATGTCGTAACATCCATTATTGCACACGTGTTAAAAATAAACTTGTTTAAGTTCAAAGAGCAAATGCTCTCTATAAGTAAATACCTATAAAAGAACATAATATCTATAGGGTAGTATAAGGCAAGTGTAGTTCAAATGACAAGCTTTGATACTCGACACTCGTCAAGTACCGCTTCTCGGCGTGTGACAGATGAGGACCATTTGTTAGCCTAAAAGAGAACGCCAAAGCCATTTTCAGTCTTATTTCAACGAATAATTCAATATAGTTACAGTTTCTTGTTCATTATTTATTTTCATGTCTCGTACTCTGAAAGCAGGCCTAAAATTAACTAAGAAGCGGAATGTAAATGATACTTTACGTCCCTAGGGAGTTAAAGTACAAAAAATTAGGCATACTTTAATAGACTATACTGAGCAATGGTCGTAACTTATACAGCCAGACTTCGAAAGTATTAGTGACGTCGGATACCGAGATGAAGGTCCCGGGTTCGAATCCTACAATGAGCTTGAGCTTTCGGTGAAGGAAAACATCGTGAGGAAACCATAGCACGGTGGTAGGGTACTTTGTAGTACCCGCCTGGCTGGCTACCACCCTCAAGTTGAAAATCTGTCGCCAAGCACCTTTCGGTGTGTTCCGATAGCTGCACTTGAGAGCCAGTTCGCTCTAGGCTTTGTGTGCTTACCACCTTCGGCCGCATCATCACTTACCATGTTGAGATTGCGGTCAAACACAGGCCTATAAACAATAAATAAATAAATAAATAATAGAAAAAAATCGTTTATGTTGCATTATTTTGCTTTTTACTTTACTTATACTGGAAATGAAAAGCAGAGTATACTTTAACTTAGGTGTAAGCTACAAATCTCACAGTCGATCTATTATATATTTGCGATTTGTGCAATGATTTGGTTACTATAGAATGTTTCAATAACCCGTTTTTAATAATTTTTGAAATAATATTTGATGATGTAAACTGTTATTTTGCTTACAAATACCTGATTAATATTTATAATTAGTCGCATCAACAAAAAAAATAAGAAAAAGATTAGTGAAAAAGCTCGTACGTGCGCAATTTTTAAGTTAAAACTTTTTTCAATAATTGGTTTTCAATATTAATTTTATTAATTGATTTCATTGTACAAGTTTGTAGTTGTAGATAAGTTACATATATTTTTGAGTAGATGAGATACATATAGACGTGTATATACTGCATAGGTTGTGGTTAATATACAAACATACATACATACAATAGTCTTCATATCTTAGGGGGCTACATACCTAAAATACGCAGTGGGTAATAAATTACAAGTTAAACAAAGTAATCCCATAGCGGAAAGTCAGGGTTGACTTATTTGATACGTAAACAAGCACATACGTTTACGCCATTTACACGATATAGGTCATTTCTACGTAAAAATAATAGAAACAAGCGAATATCGCCCGTGACATTACGAGGGAAGAATTCTAATCACCTTCGCCATAAAATTATTTTATAACCGTCCCAAAAAGATAGCAGGGTAAAAATATAATCTACTGAAGCAATTTACCTTATCTCGGCTGTTTTTTTTGTCGTTGCCGTCTTTTAGGTGCTCAACCCTTACAATTTCAAAGTGCTTAAGCTGGTTATTTTAGTAAAGGCTTGTAGCTATTTTCCCCCATTTTATATTATAAATTTTTTTTTATACTACGAAATTGGTAAACAAGCATACGGCCCGCCCGATGGTAAGCGGTCATTCGAATAAACACGATTATTTGCCATCTTGGCAGCATTACCAATAATTAAAATATGAATACAACCTCAGATAACGTTATCTTATTTACCTGTCTCTCCTTAATTGAAATGGATGAGAAAATTTTCAAATTAGATTTATTCTATTCGCACCATGTTTTTACAAATAACACATACAATATTATTTACCTCTATGCTCAAAGTAAACAAGAATAATAAAATGATCGATCTAAATTATTCCGTTTTTAAGTTATATAGGAGCTCGGAGGGTGTGATTTCGTACCTAACGTGTATATATTTATGTATCTATAATATTATTGTTATATCACAAAACTTTTGATGTATTGGTGATTCTACGTGTTCTCTCATATTGTTCCGAGACTACTTATATTGAGTTTGAGAATCCATTAACTTTTTTTGCTTTTGCGTTGCTTATTCCCATTTCTTTTTATAGGTTTCATTCCATCTTCATTTCGTTGAATACTTTCAGTAATTTTTCACCATATTTATCAGTTTGATAGACGAGAGCTCTCTTTGTGTTTGAAGTAGGTGAATAGCGATCATAAAATAAGCTTATTTTGTAGATTGAATTGAGAAGAAACATTCAATCTCAAACAGCGTTCAAAGTGACATTGAACAACAAGTGTCACGCAATTCCATCACTTGAACTCAGAAAGCTAACTTTTCCGAATATATTGGCATTGACGTGTCGCGGTAGGGAGTGATTTGAATGAAAAACTATTTCGCCGCTCACTTGCGGAAGTTGTTTTGTGTAACGCGCGTTTTTTATTGTGTTGTATTGGAGCTTTATTGACATTCAGTCGGAGGTTAATCATCGCGGTCACAATATTTGGTTCAAAATAAAAGTTCTTTTTGTCTGAAATATATTATTCTTTGCACAATGCCGTTTGATCCCAAAGTAAGCAGAATTCAAAATTCAAAATCATTTGTTCAAATAGACCTTCGCAGGCACTTGGGGGGCAGGCACGGGAAAAGTCTGACTCTAATACCGGTTCGAAAGGTTGCATTTGCTGAGAAGAACCGGCAATAAACTCAGCAATTACTCTTTTCAAAACAAGCTTAGATTCATTACATAATATTTACATTCTAATCGCACTGACAACAATTGCGTGCCCCGGCGAGGCGGCAAAACTACAAAGTAGACTGAATCTATATTTAATAAGTAAATAAATAAATGGCAAACTTAAGCAGACCAGCCCCCACAAGCAGCACCTGTTCACAAGTATGACGCGTGTGGCAGCCATCGCCCTCCTCGCCATATTGGAGGGAAGTGAGCGACCCGTCACACTACGCCGCCACATGCAAAGACCTTAAAGTGAGCATGACTTACTTAAGTCAGAGCTTGTGAATGGAAACCAGATAATTTCCCTTTAAACAATTCCAACTTTTAAATAAAATAGATACTATTATCTTCGCATACGACAGTGTGTCAGGTAAAGTTAAAAGAACTCGGCGGCCCATGTAAATATTTACTCAACCCCATTCGAGCACTTTTTCACTCCTGCAACTTTTCTTTCCGTAAAGTTGAAGTCTTAAAATTAATATGCGTTACGTATTTAAGCTTAAACTGCCACAACTGATATAACTATTGTCCATAGGACGGTGGGCTCTCACCAAAAGGTGGACCATTAGCCTGCCTGTCAGCCTTTTGCCATAAAAAAGCCAATAATCAAGATTCTAGCTTTATCGTTAAGTTTAGATAAGTTTAGTATAAGTTGAGATAAGCATTTTGTACTACACACACTACACTGCCAAACCACACACAGGACGGGCCAGTTGGCGCAGTTGGTTAAGGTTCACCTTACGCGCCGCAGGTCGTGGGTTCGATTCCCGCACAGGACATGCATTTGTGCGCATGAACATGTCTGTATGTCCTGAGTCTGGGTGTAATTATGTATATTAAGTATGTATTTACAAACAAAAAGTAGTATATGTATTATATCAGTCATCTGGTTTCCATAGTACAAGCTCTGCTTAGTTTGGGATCAGATGACCATGTGTGAGGAATGTCCCAGAATATTTATTTACACTTGGACTGTACTAGCACAGTAAAAAAAGTTTTCCTACGTATGAAATGCACGTATCTTAAGCAACATAGATTCGTCGCAGGTTCATACAACGCTGTTTGCACGAAATAACGACATATGTTCTGCAACATTTTAGGTTTAAGACTTTTATTTCTCTCACTAAGAATTTACAATTCACTTACATGAGGAATTAAATACTCATTTACTAGTAACAAAATAATGAGCGTACAGATTAAACTAAACATATTAAAATATAAGAAATATAAAACAAAGTGGAGGTAGATTTAATTATTTTTGTGCATGAGCCATTTAAAACTTAACAAGTGAGTGAGCGTACTTAGATATAAAATAAATAACGAGACAACTTACATTTACTACGGCTAACAACATTTTAACCCAGAAAACATGCGAAGACCTATAATCACAATAAGGAACCAATCGAGCATATTGCGTAGTACATTAGGATACCCTTAAATTCATTAATTACACTTTACGAAAACTCACACACAAAATTGACCAAAGTATTTTTAAATTGGAGCATAAAATCCTCGATACCGCAGTCGATGAGATGAGTACATTTTTTGTTTTACCCTCTTTTTAGATGTTGGAACTTCGGGTATGAAAATACCATCCACATTCAAATAGTTTAACTTTACAGACTAGATACCTACAAAAACATTTGAACTTACTTTCAACTTAATTTAAACCATAAAATAACAGCACCTTTAATAGTTACTTTGCTATATTAATATTTAGAATAGAGTCCTCAAAATGTTATTTCTAGAATATATATTCTACATTATTTTAATTACTAGATTTCGTCCTGCGGTTTTACTCCCGTTCCCTAGGGATTAATTGTTTTCGGGGTTAAGAGTTACTTTAAACCAAAACTCATTAATTACCGAAAATTCTACGCTGCCAAATGAATCTACGTTGTAACGATGCGACCTCTCCTATTTCAATTATTGCTTCTGGTCACAAATACTATTTCCAAACATTCAATTTTCAAATGTTCAAATTTTGGAATATTCTTATTTTCAATTTTTTTAATGAAGAATGTCCATCAGACATTCATTCAATTAGGTCATTATTGAGAACCAACTCATTACAAGTGGACCTGTTGTAAAGTGAAATAAAAATCAATGTTGTTGTATTTATTGTAAACGTTTAAATGTCGTAGTCATGGACTTAGTTACATGAAGTGACCAATTACCAGTGCATCAATTTAAAGATTTAACATACTAGAACCCAGCTGGGATGAGTTCCTTGGTTTCATATCACCACTTCCCTGTGTCCCAAATGTCCTCTCAGTAATAATATCTATACAGTGTATTATATCATATTTTCTTTGTCATTGTTAGTTCTTTATTTTTACACAATAAACTTTATGGAAGACAGTCATAATTTTCATTTTCGTCAACTGCATTATCTACTACTTTGAATGCTCCGGTCGTAGGCTGATGGTAGAGCCGATAGCCAAGCCAATCAAGCCACGTCGTGACGTTTTAATTTTCATGGCTCTGTGACCATTAATAATTCTGTCATATACATACTGCCCTATATCAATTTACAACCGGACATAAATAAGCCTAGTATTCTAATTAATTTTAATGTTTCATTCTTAATAAGCCATCGACTCGAGTACCGTATTCAGCTATTCAAGCTAGGTACTTATTTATTAATCTTTAAACTCTTTGAGGTCGACTGACTGTACGCTTTTCTATTAAGCAAACGATGTTTCCAACCGCCGATCGGCGCTCGACCGATTCGTTCGCCTTTTACGAACCGCTGCCTGCTAAATGAAACCGCGGATATCGGGAATCTATTGTGTACAGGCATGGCAACTTCACTTTCAAGATTGAAAAGGAATTTATATCATAGTATTTATTCTAGTAATTTGATGAATACACGAGAAAATATATTATCAGATTTCCAAATATAACAAAGATGGGTCTATATAAATGTACGATTTTTTTCTGTTTTGTTGTTCCTCCCATTTTAAGGGCAATTTTAATAGTATTAAACGCACATCATAAATGTATTTTTGTTAATACGTTCTAATAACGTTACATTATGTGTAGATAATTTGAATAAATATTCTTTGCGAATAATGTGAGATTCCATTTAATAAACAAATATCTGCTTTTTGTCAAACCATTAGTAGGTATAGTTAGCGTCTCACTAAAGAGTAGCTGATTACTTGAGTACCGTGTCGCATTAGTCATTACGCGATTCACTTTTTTCAAACAAACTGGCAAGAGAATTTCAATAGGTTATTGTGAAAAGGTACCTACTAAAATAATAGTCTACATTTGACGCTGGCTGCAGATCTGAGTGGTGATTACGAATGAAAACTACAGAAATTAGTAAGCTATAGATAGAGAAGACAATTAATCGGAATACATTAACCAGTAGATTAGTGTTCTCAGTTCTGCCTTCGAGAGGCGAGGTATTTGTCAGTGTAATCATCTTTTCATGGGAAAAGGGGGGACTATCGTAGACGCACGATTTAGTAATCGCACTATTAACTGGAATTGCGGGTGGAAGGCTTCATTATTTGGCTGAGACGTAATTCTTGACTGAATTTCTTAATCCCGGAAGGGTCAGCCCGACCCGACGCTACGCAGCCGCACGCACAGTCAACCTTATATCATAATTACATGACGTAGTCGACTTTCTCACTTCATCTCGTTTTCACATTCGTTCTTTCACAGATAGGGCCCAATATTTGTAGATTGAACTGAGTAATGAAAACGGTATATCTATCCGAAAAGGGTTGAAAATTACATCAGGTATTTCATCTACAATGTATAAAAAGTTTAAGCTCAAAATAAATGACTCAAAAAATTCCTACCAACTTTTTTCCTAAGTTTATAAACATAACCAAGCAACGTGTCTCCGCACTACGAGGGTATCGTTTTACGTCACTTACTAATATTTTTATAAAAACCTTTGCCGTGTAGTTACCAACCTAATGTGCTATTATGGTGCGTCCATGCTACGCGAAGCGAGCACGAGCCGAACCACGAACGAACAGAATTCGTTCGTTGTTCGCGTAGCGTGGATGATCTTGCGAGCCTCGAACGAGCATTCGTCTCGCGCTTGACTGCGCTCCGCCCGATTGTCAGTTTTTTCACGAACACAGGGATTCGCATCGCGCTCGTTGTATGCTCGTTGTACGTCCACAAATGACATCGCGAGTAGCGAACGAATTCTGTTCGTTCGTGGCTTGGCTCGTGCTCGATTCGCGTAGCATGGACGCACCATAATAGGATAATAATAATATATTATTATTATGCTTATTCATACAATTGTCACTTAGCCAGGGGGATGCAAGTGCAGAGAGAAGCTACTACAACCATATATTCTTGTCTTCCACGTAATGAATGAGCCACCTTAACTATTAAGGTGTCTCATTATTTTTGTGTTTGTGGGATATAGGTACACACAAATAAATTCAAAGTCTGGTTCTAACGGTACCTTCGGTCTTATATAATCGAACCTTATCTTAGAATACAAAAATAATAATTCAGTAGATAAAATATATTTTATTTCAAATACCCTTCATCTTGTCTATTGAAGCATTAAATTAAATATGTCAATGTAAGGTACGAGTACTGTGCTGTGATCAAAGAAAACTATATTATATCCAAGCAGCATTTATGTTTTGATATAACTTAACTATGTTCAGTCAGCCAAAATTACATATACCTACGTAATTATAATTTCACATGTTTTCGTGTAAATAAAATACAAGCTTATAGATTGGAATCGGATGGTCGATAGAAAACTGTGTCGATAGTCGGACCTTGAAAGTCGTGATTGTAGAAATTCTCGACTACTACCAAATGTTGGGCTTCGTAGTTCTCGTTTTCGAGATTCAAACAGGCTTGCAATCCCCATTTTTCCTTTATTCTTTTTATTAATTAGAAAAATTATTTGCTATTATTGTTTTTACAAGCTTTTATTTAACTTGCTATGTATGTACCTATGTATATTTGTTCGGGTGGAATCTTGTAAGCCGAATTTCATCCACATTCAGTGGTCGGATTGACTTGATATTTGGTATACATTAGTGTATTGGATGACAATCCAAGTACAGTCAATAAAAGTACAGTCACTCAAAAAAAGCTTTGAACTAAAAATGAAATTTTTAACAAAGAACTTAACTTTATTTACTTGCCCTTTTCATCATACCAATAAAACCGACTCTTTATAATCAAGTAACAGTCTCTCAGCCTTCGTTACCTTTTATGTATATGAGTTACTGGATGAAGGAGCTCATACGTGTAGTAGTTTTTTCCGTGACTTAAGTGTTGGTCCTATATTAAAAGTTTTCCATATTGATGAGTACCTCTTCCACCCCTGCAAGTAAGTCCTCGTCACCCTTACTATACATAGGTGTAGCCAACTTTTTACTTAAAACAATATAGCTTATTAAACACTATACAAACTTACTACGAACCGTAAAAGAGAGTGAGATAATAAATATAAATTACATCAGTAGCTGTCCATTGAATAGAAAGAAAAGTTTCTAATTAAGATGATTCATTCACAACTTGGCCATTGTTAGGATTGGATTCTTGTAAACTTTTCCAATCACGAAATCAATGCTTCAGCTCTTTGACTAAACAATTGAGCGAATAGTGATGTAGACACAACACGGTTTAATTTGTATGCTTAGATTTCTCATTTCAAAATCATTTGTATCAATATAACCTACCTATAAATATTTTTTACACAGATTTTTCCTTATAAATCTTTGTGTGTATTTTTTATTAGACAATAATTGGACAACTAAATATGCGTTCGTATTTTTGTACTATTTATAGAATATAATGTTTTGTGTTGTCGTAAATTACTGTTTTACTTTTTAGATATATTGTATTTTATACTAGTTATTACCTAGTTAGTTCAACCTGCGTTCCCGCGATGGAAAGTACCCTATGTCCTATTTCAGTCTAGTAACTACCAAATTTTATGAAAATCCTTTCAGACGTCTTTCTTTCGCATTTATAATATTAAGGATGTCTACATTCAAAAGTTTAATAATGTTTACATAAGCTCTGCGTACTTAACAAGAATATTAAGCAACGACTGACTGAATGACGTCAGCAATCATATCAAAACTTAATTCAAGTCAAGATTAGATTGTGATAATCGAAAATAAACCTCATACTACGGAGCCAAGATTCAAATTCAATTGTTTCAATCTCGTCTCAAAACTTGACTAATAGTTTGATAGATCTATGAATAATAGGGATCTTAATGTTGTTTCCTACAACCCAAAAGTTGTCTAGAAGATACCACTTTAGCAATAAGGCCTATTTCGTATTTATTTATTTTATTATGTATTGTTTCTATTCTACATTCTTACAAATAAACAAAACAATATTTTGCAGGTTTGAACATGGAAAATTGAAATTGAAATACAAAAACCGGTTTAATCTTCGTAATACAAATTCCCGAACAAAGAAATTTGCGCCAGCATACACATATGCTCGTTCACTACAGTAGCAATATGCTTCTACCATTTTTATAAAACACGTGTTTTCTTCATAATATATTCATTCCGTTTTTGCAAAAGATGATTTATTCTTTAAATGCACCATGTCTTACTACTATATCGATATTTTACTCAAAGACAAGCTTGATTCCACAGTAAAAAGAAAAAATATAAATCCGTGTAAAATAAAATCATTCTAACAAAGCACAAGAAAATTATTTTCGTTAAATAAAACTAGAGGGCACGCAACATTTTAAGTTATAAAATAATACAATGGATCATGTTGTTTCTTCGTTCTTCTGTAGCTTCTGCTCTGTTCTTGGGCACGGATTTTCTTCACCTCTGCTAAAGCATTAGTATCAGGTTCTCCTTATTATACGCAATAAATAGGACTCGTAACAAAAAGGTCAAACTCGCTTACTATTCGTTGCCCACCTTCCAGCTCCATGGTATCATATTATTGTATTTTATCATATCACATTATATACTTACTCCGTGACTTTTTATTCGTCTTAGAAACGCAGCCCACCCAAGGAATTCATTACTAAACAATCATTTTTTTTTTGTCATTTTTATGATTGAAATATCTAATATTATTCACCATGACGCATGACGTAGTTTTAAACACTCTGTTACGAGCGACTCGTGCTCTGGGTTGTGTATTATTAACTAAATTTTTCATAATTCTAATGTTTTTTTAAATAAATAAATGAACGTTTATTTGTCTCTAACTTAAAAATAACATAATAAAACAAAAGAAAAAGTAATAAATAAAAGCAGAGACAAAAAGGTCTAGTGCTCAGTAATATATGTACAAATAACAAAAAACATTTTTTTTAATCCTTAGTACCTTTTCATTGGGTACCTACATTATGTGGGCTGCGTTTCTAAAAAAGTCACGATGTATTATATACTTGCAAAATTTTTAATACATTTTAGGTTCTGCATTTTCTTAGGTATAGCTTAGTGAAAGTCACATCATTATCAGATTAGCCGTTCCACAGCCGTTCCCATGATTTGGCCAATATTAACAGGTGTCAGAAACTCATTTTCTCAGCGACCGCAATGTAGCTACAACTACTAAAAGAGACTGAAATTCAGTTCCCTAGATTCCATCACTAAGTAACAGGTCGAACTAATATTAAAAAATAACCGATATTCATAAATATTAATGGCGCGCTATTTAAGAGAGGGGAAGTACCTCCAGCTTACAGAATACCGCAGCCAAATAACAAATAACTTTGTTGTCTTCCTGCGCGTGAGTAAGTCGCCAGAGCTCTTTTGGGGAGGGGGAAGGGTCGGTAACGCGTGCGTGATGCCTCGTGTGTTGCAAGCGACTATATGGCTACGGTAATCGCTTACCATCAGGCGGGCCGTAAGCTTGTTTACCGACTATGTGGTATAAAAAAAACTTTGTCAGCAGTTTATTTTGTAAAAAATATTCAAGAATTACTTATGTTTAAGTATGACTTTTTAACATATGAAATGGGTAAAGACATAAATAAAAATGTCCCTGCGCTAGCAACTTCACACCACGCTGAGTGTTCACTTCGCGGCGTGACATTTTGGCGGAGCCAAGAGTCGTTGGCACTGTTTATTTGCACACACATCAACATATGGCTCATTTGATACTTCACCGAGATTCAGTATCTACTGCGAATTGCGTGCATTAAATATTAAATAAAAATTTACATTATTCACAAAATGTATGGCCAATAAAATTTAATTAAGCGACATTAACAATGATGAATCGCGCACTGCTGGGGGCATTAGCGTAATTATATTGTGATTTCAGAATAATCGCATGATGAATGGCCTCGTGGCAACTTCTACTTCTGTTAGATTGCTATTATATTAATTCGTAGTCGCAACGAACAGCTTTGTAGCGTCGCTATAATGATTTAATCTAATTTTATCTTTTAATTGCCCGCTGTGAGATTTAATTTCTTTCGTCGTTCAAATGAATTAAACGTAAAAAACTGTGACTTTTTGTATCTAATTATGAAACTTTACTTAATCTTATAAAAAGCACATAAATAATTCGAAGCCATTATTCAAATTATTAACTATTAAATAGGTACCACGGGTATCTTTAGATATTACTTGCAAGTTTAATGTATTTATGATTCATGTTACAAAGACTTTATTTTTATATTAGACAAACACAAATGGAACAACCGAAGATGCTGAAACAAAAAAAAATATAATCAAGATATTTGACGGTTTCTTAAACCACATTTAAAAAGACGAATCATTAAAAATCACTTATTCGTGAGGAAATACGGAATATAATAACATTACTAAAAGTAAAAGCCTTCGATGAGATATTTTCTTTCGACAAAGTTGCTGCCGCGGCCGCCCGGGTATATATTGCTTTGATAAAAGTTAAGCTAGAAAGGTAATTTTGTACTTTATTATTTTTCAGTGTCCCACAGGTACGCTTTGTCTAAAATAAAATGTTACTAGAACGGATCGATTTTTCATTTGGCTTATTTCTGAAGACTTAAGTTGTCCTTTGCTTACATAATTTACTTCCTAAGTTTCTTGATAAAGTTACATCAACAAACACTTTGCTCACTAAATGGATTAAGACTGAAATCTAAAGTAATCTCATTAAGTATGATCATCTTTAAGTATTTGAAGTAATATATTATTTGCATTCTGTAGTATGAATAGAGAAAACTGATTTTTACGTGCATTACGAACATTTTCAAAACATTGTGTTTACATTATATAATACTTTTAGTATTTCAATTTTGGTTTAGTTACATGAATACGTAGTTAGGATAATGGAAATGTAAACATTAAACAAAGAAAATGGGTAAGGGCGTCAGTCCCACGGCACAAACCAATTAATTAAACCTTTTTCCCAGTCTCACACGGAAAGGTAAATTTGAAAGCGACGTCGTATTTCCTTTGTGTCATTTCTAAGACACATATACCTTTAATTTTATTACTTCAATAATTATTACTCAAGCGTCATATTAACATACGTAATAGGTAATTAAGTAGGTTAGCATAATTTTATTGAAAATACCGAATTTAAATACAGATGTGTACCTATAAACTATCAATAATTTTATTTGTACCCAATATGCAAAAATATCAATTGCTTTAATGTTATTTATGTTATAGCTCGATATTTAACCATTTTAAAATGTGTTTATTACCTGTTTAATTCTAGGAACAGAAATACCGTCAATTTGGGACTCCGAATGCACAATGACATTGAAATGACGTCGTATCAATATGGGCATTTTTACTCGACTTTCCCGTTTGAAATGCGGAATATACGCATTTCTAATCGCCATTCATATTCCGATACTGCAAGGAGAAGAGCAATCACAATGCCCAAGCCTAGCAGAGAACCCAATTTGCCCATGTTATAACTTTAAAGAAGGTACGTGCACAAAGACCTGATAATATATTGTGATACCGAATTCTTATAATTGACAAATTGAGGAAATCAGCCTTTATTTCCAGGACTATTTTTGGAGTGCCCAAGTGCGACCCCAGGCGTTGTAAAAAATGTGCTGTCAAAGATAAGAGGAACCATTCAGTCGTTATCAATTTATGATCTGGAAAGTTCAACGACGGAGCTTAAGCCTGATCTTTTTCCAACAAATATAAAAATAACCAATTTACAAATTTCACAGTCGGGCATAAATAAAATAAGCCCTAATGCTTTCGCATCGCTGCGGGACTCGTTAGGATCTTTGAGCATAATTTCCAGTAAATTGAACAAAATTCCGCATGAATCATTCTTCGAACTCAACAACATTGAAGCACTTGATTTACAGCTCAACGACATCAAAGACGTACAAGCAAACACATTCAGAAGTCTCAAGTTGAAGAAACTCAATTTGAAAGGAAATAAAATAACAAATATTTCAGAAAATGCATTTTACAACTTAGAACAATCTCTGACAGAGTTGGATATGACCGAAAATTTTCTCAGTGTTTTTCCATTGAAATCTTTAGGCAAATTAAATAAACTCATTAATTTGAGACTGGCTTGGAATAAAATAAATTCAATACCGGACGACACGACAGCCACAATACCAAATTTGCTGACTTTAGATCTAAATTCCAATTATTTTACTGAAATAGAAAAAAATTGGTTTCGTTGTATGCCCGATATAAAAACATTAACATTTTTTAGTAATCAAATTCAAAAAATTGACGATGAAGCATTTTATTCTCTGGAAAGATTAGAAACCATTGATTTGAGCAGAAATAAAATTACAAAATTAGCTAAAGGTATATTTCAAAGAAATCGTAACATTCGTACAATAGATTTAAGTCATAACCATCTACATCACATAAATGGTGTATTTTCTAACCTTCACCAACTTTCTGAAATATTTTTATCCGAAAATAACATACTAGAAATATCTGAGGATGCATTTAATAATGCTGTTAGCTTGACTGTTCTTAATTTAGAACATAACGCAATTTTGAACTTACATCAAAGTTGTTTTTCATCTTTACACAATTTAACACAACTACACATGGGAACAAACTTTTTGAAAATACTTCCTCGTAATATTTTTAAATCAAATCGTAAATTAGTTACTTTAAGCCTAGATAATAATGAAA
This sequence comes from Polyploca ridens, assembly GCA_951394255.1. Taxonomy (NCBI): domain Eukaryota; kingdom Metazoa; phylum Arthropoda; class Insecta; order Lepidoptera; family Drepanidae; genus Polyploca; species Polyploca ridens. Next base: position 6,444,169 of record OX596253.1, read on the forward strand.
TTAACGAATTAGATGAACTAATATTTAATGAACTTGTTGAACTGAGGGAGATCAGATTGCAAAATAATAAGTTAAGTAATATAAAAAGAAATGTATTTAGCCCGTTACCTGGGCTTCTGGAGTTACATCTACAGAGCAATGCCATTCAGACCATAGATTCACATGCATTTATTACACTGAAAAGCCTTCAGCACGTTAATTTGCAGGGTAACCGTTTGACAACAATAGGAGATGTGTTTCCAAACAGGAATTCCTCATTGGTATCAATACAACTTGGTGTAAATTACTTGTCTCTCTTGAAAAACAGCTCCCTAAGAGGGCAAGTGAATGTGCAAATAATGTGGCTGAGCCAAAATAATATTAAGGTGTTAACCTCCAATCTTTTCAATGATTTGTTAAATATTCAGAGGCTGTATTTAAAAAATAACAGTATTGTACATATAGAGAATAGGACGTTTATGTATTTAAAGAAATTAAAGTTTTTAGATATAAGCAATAACAAGCTTATAAAATTAAGCAATGAAACATTTTTTAAACTTGTAACGTTGGAAGAACTGTATCTTCAATATAATAATATAAATCAAGTTGCCAAAGACACATTTCAATTTTTAATAAAACTTAAAGTTTTAGATCTGTCACATAATGAAATAATAATTTTTGATTTTGATATTTCAACACTTCCAATCAAACAGCTCCGGCTAAATAAAAACTCAATATCAATAATTGAAGCAGACTCCCTCAAAAGTTTACCAAACTTAAATGAATTAGAAATGAACAATAACCTCTTAACCTGGGAGGATATAATACAAGTTCAAATACCTGGCTTGAAGTCCCTGATATTATCAAGTAATAATTTTACTTTACTGGAAAACAAAACATTCTCACATCTTCCCTCACTGCAATCTTTGACTTTAGACATGTCAAACATATCCCAGTTGCCACCTGCAACCTTTATAAAAAATCAAAATTTGTTGCGAATAAATTTGGCGTTTAACAACTTAAAAGATCTGCATAAAGACGTTTTTGCGTACACGACGATACTACAGGAATTAAATTTAAAAGGAAACAATTTTACCGAATTTCCGCACGTGGCACTATTCAATATCACATCTTTAGAAATTTTAGATTTGTGCCACAACCAATTACATAGCATAGATTTTTTTAAATTTATAGGTTTGCAAAATTTAAGAACCTTAAATCTTTGTGACAATAGAATATCAATGTTAAATGGCTTTAATTTTCCTTCTCTTAAAAATTTGGTAAGTTTAAATTTAAGTAAAAATATGCTAACAGTTCTTCCACCGAATTTTTTTCAGCATTCTTTAGGCCTTAAGGAAATAGATTTGTCGCATAATCTTTTTAAAAATATTCCTAGTAATGGATTGTCCGAGTCGGTGCTTCCTGCTCTAACAACACTAAACATGTCATCAAACTTGCTGGCTCAATTGTTGCAAACATATCCATCAAAATTATTTCCTCTTTTAGAAGATTTAGTTGTAATGAATACAAACTTGACCATTATTACAAGTAAAGATTTTGAAAATTTTCCATCACTGAAGAGGTTAATATTGACACAGAACTCTATAATTCGACTATCACCTGGAGCGTTCTCAAAACTTCATAGTTTAGAAAGGCTAGATTTGAGCCAAAATAAATTAGAAAACATTCCGAGAGAGAGGCTTCAAGGATTATATTCGACCCGCATCTTGAACATATCTCACAATACTATAAGAGACTTGGAGGAATTCACATCAGATATGCACAGCTTACAAAAGTTGGATATCTCATTCAACCACATAACCAGAATAAATAGAGATATATTCCGAGGACTCCAGAGTCTCACAGAACTGTACTTGAGCGGTAATTGGTTGTCAGTAATATCTACAGACGCATTCCGAAATCTGAATAAGATTACATTTATAGATTTGAGCCGCAATTACTTTGAAGTAATCCAGATGAAAATGCTTTTATCATTGGAAACCCAAATAAAATCTTTATCTTTTAATGGTACGTAGTTTTCATAAAATATATCATAAATGTTAATTAACCTTCTGTACAAATATAAAAATAGTAATAATTATTTATATTTGTTTTAGAAAACCCACTGACATGTAATTGCGAGTCCCAAGATATATGGAGATGGATGCAAGATCACTATAAAATTGTCATTAAGGGTAGCAGTAATCTACGTTGCGAACATCCAGAAGAACTTCATGGCTATAGTTTCATAGAATTACCATCTCAGAAACTATGCGACATACCTATCGTTATCCGAATCGCCATCCAAGACATCCAAACATATTCCATCGTTGTATCTTGGCAGAGCCGCAACATAAGTGGGCTAAACGGATACCAAGTGGCTTATTTTAGTGAGCAAACTCCAACCATAGTAAGTACCTTAATTATTTCAATTTTAAAGTAAACAAATAGGTATGTAAAATGAAATATGTGCACCTGCACGAAACTGAGCGCTTATAATTTTTAGTAAAGCGTTGTTTGTATAAAACGCGCACCCACGGCAACCATTACAACAAACATTTGAATACAAAGGCTGTGCATCACTTCAATGGACCATAAAAAATATTTATGATTCTCGCCTGTGGATGTTCGGCTGTGCTATGAATCCATTTAAATCTTCTCTTTTAACAATGGTCCATACTCAGAAACTTTTTTAGTAACCAATACAACTGATTTTCACATTATCGAACGGCAGTTTCATTTTCACCTTTTAATTTCAGATACGAGGAAAAATTTTGAATGCCACCGCTAGATTCACGAGACTTCACCACTTAACACCAGGCTCTAGATACACTGTATGTGTTATGGCAGTAGGTAACTTCGCAACATCTACTACAACTGGATCTTCAATACCAGATGCAAGAATTGCTCCTTCACCAGAAAACTACAGTAGCAATTTTTACGGAGATGAACTAAATTTAAATTATTTACGACCTTACATGAACGACTCTCTAACGAGCAAATGTACCAGTGTTAGTACAATAGAGATATTTGGCGCTGCTCTAGATAGTCCATTCTCTAATACATACATGGGTATCGCAGATATTTTGACTAGAAGATTAAGTTTAGTTGTGGGATGTTGCATCGGATTCATAGTGTTCGTCGTTTTAGTGTCTGCTCTGGGTTATATAAAAACTAAAAAACGTCAAGTGGTTACTAAAGCTGAAGTGCAACAGGCCCCTCAGTATATATCGTACGATAACTTTAACACACCAACAGCTGAGGTTCAAACAACTGATATGGATATTAACACTATAGCTGACAAAACGAAGACGCAGTGTAAACACGAGTGAACGATATGCGTAACTACGTACACGTTTCTCAAGTTTGAACAACTTAAAGAGCGATATGGGATCGGATTTTTCCAATTTGGTTCCCTTATGAATAGGAGGCCACTCTCGCTGGGACGGATCCTTTTATACCTTCATCGTCTTCGTTGAAACTTCTTTAGGAACTTTGGCAGACAGGAATGAATTATTACAACTACGAGCTATCAATAACGAGATGTGTGATAATCGAAAAACTTTCGCGTCACCAGGGTACTTTTTCACTCCGAGCTGAAACAATTTATTACGTACAGAATTTAAAACTCACATTTTACATGTTGTTTATTGATGGTAGTAATTTAATTTAGTAAAATTTATTATTGAATTTGTATTGAATGAAATCAATGTTGCTTGTCAATATATTAAACAAATACCAGTAAAGTACACCGACAAGTGAGTACATGAGTAGATTTATTCTTCGTTAATAAAATAAATGGGTCTGAAATTACATGATTAATTTAGGAATCCATGACAACATAGTATAATATTTATATATCCTTACATTTTATTTGTGTGTTTGTCTTCAATAAAACGTGTAACGTTGCCCCTCGTTGTGTATCAAATATAATTCTATTGTGATTACTATCAAATAGTTAAGTGTAAAATATTTAGAATAATTTATAATAAAACGTTATGCATAATAAATTTAAAATAATTATGCTGACTTGGCTCTAGTAGTTATAGGTTTACACCTGTACTGTATTGTAAAAATATACATTTCTAAGGTAATATATTATTAAGTAATGTGAAACTAATATTTATACTCTGAAAACGGAAACTTCTAAGATTATAGTAATTATATACAGATACATTAAAGTAACTATGTACTAATTGATGATATCAAACTCAGTGTAGCGTAATGAAAGACAATGTAATAAACTTGTGTTGATATCTGTTTTAAATTCATTGCAATCCATTCGATATAGCATAAAGACTGTAGTATTGGTAATAAAAAAAATTAAAATATTGTCTTTTCTTATTTACCTCTAGTTTTATTACGAATCCAATCTGATAAATCAGATTTATTTGATAATTGATATTCAATCCATAATTTGGATCACATTTAAACGTGGATACCAGATACGATGATCCATATCTCTATCTTCAAAGGAAATTATTTCTAAACCGATGTGTTTTTTGCCAGCCTTAAAATTTTTCACACACTTACAATAAGTAATAATTACCTACTCGTAACTTATAGGAAAGGCAAGTTTAATTAACTCAGAATAATATATTTTTTCATATCTCTCTGCAATGAAAATCTTATACTCGTCAAACAGAAAGTCCGGCTCCCAGCTTGCTAGTTGTTTGCTAACCATGGCTGCCTACATCGCTGATGTACTCACATTTTGCATTAGCAATACCTTATTTACTTCTATCTAGATAGCATTGAATATCCGCTTCGTATTATGAGCTTTTAGCGGTATCTTTGTGAGTTTGATTTACCCTAAATCCCTTTACCAAAAAGGTACGACACGACTACAACTCTAGGCGAGTAAAAAAATCTAATATCTTTTAGCATTACATACGCCGCCGCCGTTGATATATTATATCGCTACACATTAAATTAGCAATAATAAAGCAGCTTCAACGCCAAAGTAGAATATCAAATGATACATTTTTATTGAGTAGAATTTTCCTGAATGTAAATACACATCCTAGGTAAATATATTCTATAAATAATACTAGGTAAATTTCTACGCCCATAAATGTAACCTTGAAAGTAATTTACGAATACGAAAATTCGTACGCATCAATTCCCAAACGTTTTGTTCTCCCCGTACATTTCGTTCAAAGTAATGAACCCAATCTAATCCGGGTATAACGTTTCAAGGGTATATAACTCTGTTATTGATGACTATTGGGACACAATCAGATCTTTTTTATTGCAAAAGCAGAATACAATACAATGTAAATCACGTACACAAGGAGTTAACTGTCATTTATGTCCATCTATTTTGTACGCTGGCTCTATTAAATGGATTAAATGAATTATTCAGCGGCAAGAGTCGCGACCGAGCGATTTCTCGGGAGGCCCTATTCATCCCAGCCTCTAACAAAACCCTTGAACAATAAAGAAAATTTGTCTAAATAGTTGTCAGTTGCTGATGCTCTTCAGATTATTTTAGAGGATCATGAACTTTAATCGAGTGCCTTTTAGTAAGGAATAAAAAGGAGCGATTCACTTGTAAGTAATTATATGATTTATATATTATTTTTTTTTACATTCCTCACACACGGTCATCTGATCCCAAACTAAGCAGAGCTTGTACTATGGAAACCAGATAACTGATACATATACTATTTTTTGTTTGTAAATACATACTTAATATACATAATTACACCCAGACCTAGGACATACAGACAGGTTCATGCACACAAATGCATGTCCTGTGTGGGAATCGAACCCACGACCTGCGGCGCCCAAGGTGGATCTTAACCAACTGCGCCAACTGGCCCGTCAAATTTATTTAGTACTTATTCTAGAAATAATAATACTCGTAGTAATATTTATTTGTGACTTTGTTATGAGCTTTGGATACATTATTGGAGTTTTCATGGGTAACACTTTAAAAAAAAATATAGCCTATGTTACTCGGTGATAATATAGCAGTCAACTGGTTAAAGAATCGGTCCCGTAGTTACTTAATATATCCATTACAAATATACAAACATGTTTTCTCTTTATATTAGTTTAGATATAGGCTCCGTGTTGGCTGGCACCATCTTCACGACGGATAAGTAAAAGTTAAACTATGTTATATCTTATGGTAAGCCTAATCTATGGCCAGTATGTGTAAGTTCCATGTAAAAGGATCTAATAACGTTTTCGCATTATTTGTTATACCGCAAACAAATCAGAACATACTGCGCCATATACCAACGCACTCGGATATCATTCCACGTTCCGCACAAATAAATGAATTTATATTACCAACACACGTACGCACAAATACAAACACCACACGAAATGTTGGTAAGCATACAATACGAGAGAATATCTTAACACAATGTTTAACAAGAGTCAGGAGGGGAAAATATATAATTCTCGTAGTTTTTTTTTTCAACACATGTGCATAGTCAATCCAAATGTTTAAAGAAATCTCCCAATACATCCTTTAAAAATATCAGCACATCCATTTTTTTTGGTACACCAGTTGTATAAGCATTAAAAAGGTAGTAAGAACAAAAAGCTTTTGTTTTACTGTCATGGTTGTTATTTAAGGAATGCATAAGCGCTTACGCATTCGCGTTGTGAAATCTGTTCGACTGGCTGTGGCGGCCGCTCTTTGATATGCCCACATTTCCGCTTTGTTTGCCACAATGAATCATGGACGTTTCTCTTTGAATTTCATTGATATATCGCAAATCACATTTACCTTTGAATGGTTTATGTTTATGCTTATCCTTACTTCTCATTGAATTGTAATTATCGAGCTTAATATATAGATATAAAATATGATTGTGATCAATTGCATAGAAAATGTTAACAATTAACTAGACTAGACAATAAACTAAAATTTGTCCTATAGTTAGTCAACGGCCACAGGATTTACCCTGTGGCCGTGGATTTGCGCTGATCTCGCGGGAATCGATGGAAAATTGAGGACTTATAGCTCTACCACTTACCCACGATGCGGAGACGTTTGCACTGCACTTATACCGATGGTATAGTGTAATATTGTGATATTGTGTTACTGTATGATTATTTGTGTGTAGGTGGTGTTTTGCGATATATTTGTCATGAATTTAAATAAAATTATATTGAAAGGCGCGGGATAATTTTATAGCGGGTCAGGCTCAAAAACGAAACGACAGAGAGAAAAAAAAACAAAAGAATATCATGAAGAAAAAAAAATACTATTAAATCGTTCCAATTAAAAACATAAAATTAAACAGCCAGCACCATCTATTAAAAACTGCTGACTGACTACTGGATAGGACTTTTTGGCGGGAACTTGCAGAGTGACGTTGCGTTTTCATTTTTATTTTCATAAATTCGTATATTTTGAGTTTTATTGCATATTGTCGGTGGTATTTTATCCAATAAAGATCAATCCATGTGCACAGTGAAGTGAAATGAAATGAATTATGTGTATTGTGTCTTTTCAAGTTGCTTCAAGAAGTCCTTGAAAAGTTTTTTTTTCGATCCTTCGGCCTTTTTTGCCTACGTAATTCGCCTAATCTTAAATACTTATTTTGGTAATGTTTGGGTAATACATGATAATAACTATAAAACTATGAATCATAATAAACGGAACGACAACCCTTAGATTATGTCGTAAGCTAATCGTAGAATTTATGTACGCAAGCAAATACAAACTAACATATCAGACCAAAACTTTACGGCCTAACTAAACGAGCGTAAACTGACCCAAATATTATTATGTACAATGTTTCTTCAGCGGAATTTCATAAGGCCGTCAGTGCCTAATGTTCCTGAGAAGGACAAAGCCTCGCATTATTGAGACAAAGACGCATTCAACACGCTCGACCCAAATCACGACCAGAGTGACCTAACAAGTAAGCAATCGCATTCATAGAGGTACGTACGCATTATTCATTTCTGCTCATGTGGCAAAGATTAATTAACATGTTGGTATACATGATAACTGTCATTAATATGCAATAACATAAATTATCTGCTACCCAATATAAATTAGTATAATTGTAACAAAGGTATGTATGTAGGTATGTTTCCCTCATAATGCAGTAGCAAATGGAATTAATATATTAATAATATAAAAGATATAAGAGAGGTAGAGCATAGCGTTTATTCGCCAAAAGAGCAGCTCGATTGGGGAAGGACCTCCACCTTACAGAATATCGTAGCTAAACAACTTTGTTGTGATTGAGGTAGCCAGAGCTTATGGGGAGGGGGGAAAGGTCTCGTGTCTTGCAAACATCCAATTGGCTACGGTAACTGCTTACCATCAGGCGGGCCGTATGCTTGTTTACCGACTTTGTTTTATAAAAGAAAAAAATATTGTAAGAATTTCTATCCTAGTAATATTATAAGTTTGTGAGTATGTTTTGTACTCAATTACGCTGTAATATACACACCGGCACAATTAGCGGAACACAAAAAAAAGCAGGATTTTAAAATCTTTTACTTGAGGAACTGGCCAGTTATGATATTTTTTTAATTTATTGTCAAATTTGAAAATAGAAAATTAGATGACATACACTTTTTTCATTCATTTGTTTTATTTTCCCGAACAATACGTTTTGTCAACTTGTTCGAGTAATAACTACGTAATTGTAATTTTTTTGAAAAATTGCACTTAATTGTTTTTTATAAATTTGTTATTCTATAGGCAATTTTGTTTATTAAAAGCTCTTTATTATGCCTGACTTAACATCACTGGAAATAATTAGGGCTGATGAAATGAGAAGAAATGGCCATACCTACAGATCGATTGCCTCAAGGCTTCGTCGACCAGTATCAACGATTCATCGCAGCATCCAGCGGTACAGATCGTCTAATTCTCTTGTGAGGAGGAGGGGTCAAGGTAGAAAAAGATGTACATCGAGGCGAGATGACAGTTTTTTACAACTTGGAGTTCGTAGGAATACGCGATTAACGGCTGTACAAGCTCGAAATGAACTGGAAGACGTTCGAGGAGTACGAGTAAGTGAGCGTACAGTTCGCAGGAGATTTGAAGAAGTTGGTTTAGGGTCGTATATACCTGCCATGGAACAATTAACCCATAGAAGCGCAATGACGTACATTTTGCTTGAAATCTATTCCGCCAATTCCCCACCACCGGCAGTGCGCTGTGATTGGCTCAGTCAAGGACACACTAAGATTTACAGATGAGGGTGAAAATTGTATCGATATCGATACTTGTTGCACTAATATAAATGTAGGAGTATTCTAATATCAGTCGTTCATGGTTTTTTACAAATATTTCTACGTTATCGTAACTAGCAAGTTTGTTTATAATAATTGTTTGCATATTATATTTTGATATTAATTCGGCAGTATAATGTAATCATTTACGATAATGACTCTATTTTGATAAAATTTGGAATGTGGAGATTTTTGGGAGTGATAAATCAATACTGGCATCTGTCTAAATGTTTTTCATCTTCGTACAATGAAATTTATAGTAAATTATGTATATATTATTTAATATTACATTATATTAATTTAGTTATACTTACATAGGTAAAAAAATTGTTTACTACCAATATGATTTCACGGGCTATTTAAGAAGATAATAAAAGTAGTAATGAAACAAAGTATATAAAGTCACAATACAAATGTATAATTTATTTTTAACTTCAACGTTATTGACTGTATAACCACATTTTTGAATTTAGTTACCTAGGTCAGTGTCACCAGTATGAAATAAAAGAGTATATACCTAGTACGTGATAATAATAAAGTTAGGAACTTACGGTACCACAGACATATTTATTTTATATTATAACTAGCAGCAAAACCGGGCGTTGCTCGGGTTAAAATACACTTAATTTCAGTTTATAGACGGACATTTCTAGTGTTAGAACACTCCGGAACACTGACGCCTACAATCTAGGTACTTTCAAGGCCAGAGTGAATAGGTTTCTTCTGGGTAAGCGTGTTTCATCTTAGGCTTCGTCATCGCCCCTTATGGGCGGGTCAGTGGCCAAACGCAAGCCCATTCATTAAAAGAAAATAGTTCTTTTTCACCGAAATTTCTAGTATTAGAACAGTCTAGAACATTCAAATAGTTTGTTTTTTATCACTTGAATTTTTTTTGTAACTGTTTACTCTTGTTTCCAATTGATCTTTACTCGACTGCAATCACGATTGAACTGACGAAAACTTTTTTTTTTTTTTGAAGGGACATATAGGTACCGGTCCAAAATTTAGCCTTAGTACCCTTACGCGGACAAGTTAGGCGAGCAAGCTCTCAACCGAGACGAAAACTTCACTGAATTTCGGTTTATATACCATCAGACTTCCAGTACCAAATCACTCTTGAATATTTGGATGTACATCACTTCGATTTGGTTATTTTAGATCAATAATAACACTCGTACACATTTTGGAACTTTCCAGATTAATCCAAAAAAATTTAGAACTTTCTCGAACATTTTAAATCGCTTATAATAAATTGCACCTATTTTAGAATTTTCTAGATCATTCTAGAAATATTTAGAACTTTCTAGAATATTTTAAATCGTTTATAATAAATTACACTCATTTTAGAATTTTCTGGATCATTCTAGAAATTTCTAGAACTTTCTCGAACATTTTAAATCGCTATTAATAAATTGCACTCATTTTAAAATTTTATAGAACTTTCTCGAACATTCTAAATCGATCATAATAAATTTCACTAATTTCGGAACTTTCTAGATTAGTCTAGAAATTTCTAGAACTTTGTCGAACATTCTAAATCGATCATAATCAATTGCACTCATTTTGGAACTTTCCAGATCATTCGGAAAATTTCTAGAACTTCGTCGATCATTCTAAATCGATCATAAAAATTGCACTCATTTTGGAACTTTCCAGATCATTCGGGAAATTACTAGAACGTTCTCGAACATTCTAACTCGATACTCGATAGTAACAGTTTTGGACATTTTGGAACTTTCTAGATGAAACTAGAAATTTGTAGAACTTTCTCAAACATTCTATATCGATTATAATAGTTTGCATTCGTTCTAGAATTTTCTAGATCATTCCCGATATTTCTAGAACTTTCTAAAACATTCCAGATCAATTATAACCGTTTTACACATTTTGGAACTTTCCAGAGCATTCCAGAATTTTTTCTAATACTACCTAATAGATACCTAAATACTAAATACATCCGCGATAAAAATATTGCAAACCCTTTTATCTTCGCTGTTATGTATTCCAGTATTAAGACAATATTGTAAACTGAAACATTTTTCTCTCTGAACAAAATAAGTTTGCTAATATCGATAATGATTTTCTTATCCAAGCCCAGCACTAGCGGGGAGGCGCGATCATCGAAAGAAAAGGATAAAAATAGAAATATAACGGGTGAAAGTGAGATGGAGATAAATGACGTCAACGCATGCGTCCAGTATATCTTGAGCTGTGATGAAAAATAAGTAAATTCATGTAATAAATTGTTACTTACCGATGAAAAGTGATTCCGTTTGTTTTATAACTAGAATTTCGACTTTTATTCCCACACCACTTAATTGAACAGCAAGACATTGTGAAATATTGACAAAAAGTATATGTTTGATACGTACGCGCGGATCGAGGTTTTGGTCGATACTGTACAAGGGCGCTCATGAGCAGATATAATTCAGTGACAAATCACTGACTAGTTGCGGAATCGGATTGCACGGTATTACTACTCTAGGGATTGTTCCTCGATGATACCTGCCAAAGACCCAAAACTTGAGAGACGTCACCGCGTAAACCGATTAAGCTATGCGCGAGAACATCGTCATTGGGATTTGAACGAATGGCAGCAGGTTCTCTTTACTGATGAGTGCAGAGTTCTTTTAAAACAGATCGATGGGAGACAGCGAACATGGAGACGTAAAGGAGAACGCCACATACAGTCTAATTTTGAACACACAGTGGCTTATGGTGGCGGCTCGATTATGGTTTGGGGAGGGATATGTTTGGGAGCTCGCACGGAGTTAGTGATAGTCACAGGAGGGACCATGACAGCAGATCGATACATCAGAGACATTTTAGAAGAACATGTTGTACCATTTGCCCCATTTATTGGTGACGACTTTATTCTAATGCAAGATAATGCTCGTGCTCATAGTGCACAATCGGTACAGGCATATCTGAGCCACGTAGGTATACCGGTGATGCAGTGGCCAGCAAATTCCCCCGATATGAATCCGACAGATGTCTGGGACTTGCTAAAAAGAAGGGTTAAATCCAGAATGCCACCCCCCAACAATCTGAATGAACTTGGAAACGCATTACTTGAGGAGTGGGAGCGGTTGCCTCAAGAAATCATCGATAACATAATCTGTAGCATGCCCAGACGAATGGAAACCGTAATCAGAGCAAGAGGGGGAAACACTCGTTATTAATTTTGCTTTAATTTTATTGTTAAATCATTTAATGATTACTTTTTTTTATTTTTTGTGATGGATCATAATCATCTAAAAATTTCACTTATTTCAAATTTCTTTATTTTTCAATAAAAAATAACGAAGACTTTTCAAAGTCGTTGTTAAAAGATGTTAATCAATTTGTTATTTTGTGTCTAATTACATTTTCGTCAAATATATGCGTTATTATCTCATAGTCTCACTTTTTTTTCTGTTCCGCTAATTGTGCCGGTGTGTATATATGAATGTATGGTATAAAAAGTAAGGTACAAATAAAATATGGGATATTTTTTATACAGGAAAGTGGGAAATTTCGCGGGCAAAATCAAACCGGCTGTCAGAAAAACGTCAGTGCTCTAATGGGGCATATATCTTAGTTTACTCTGTCCGAGGTACTTGTAATATAATATGGACCCTCGACGCTTCGCAACTAGGTCAAGAGTCCAGTGATGATCTCAGGATATGACAATTCTCTATTTGAGTGGTTACGTCACACCACTTAAACTTTCATGTATGCCATTTCCTAAAAAGTACAAGTTTTACTATTTATAAAGCAATATTGCCCTTGTGTTGAGTATGGAATTGCGGAAGCAGCCGCGGGTTCAAATTCCAGTGGGACAACAATAAATTTGTTCGGGTTTGCTTAAGGCATAGTAAATAGGCAGGGCTCCAATTCTACTAAATTATGACAGTTGGATTGCAGTCGGAACGGAATGGTTAAGCTTACTAGATACGGCATGCCATTCGCAAACAAAACGTGTTTGGCTCAGCAACCCAGAGCTGTGCTGTGTCACACTAATGGCATCGTTTTGTATACCATTTGTTTTACTTTGCGAAATATAATAGATTCATAAAACATACTTGAACGCTGATTCGTTCAAGTGTGAAATTTACTATTACATAAAGCCTTATGTTTGTTTATTAGCTATTTTAATCAATACATTGATTAATGAAACATTGCGTATACCCTTTGTGTATATTTGAATCTGGATGCAAATATGATCCTTCTGATTGTATATTTACGTCTCTATTGTTTCAGCTATTAGCAAAAGATTTAAGAAATTACCCACTGTTCTAATATCCTGGTTTATGCCTATGGCATTGCAAATTTAATTGCCTCCTACTAATCAACATACCTACATAAAAGCGAAATACCATTCACTGATCTATCATTAAATCTCAGGTGCCAAATCTCATCGCAATCGTTCAGAGATTTAGGCCTATACGCCTAAATCTCTGAAACGAACTAACAGACAGACAGAGTTACGAAAGTAACTTGATTAAGATTTGTTTCCTGGAAAATCTATAGAATCTTCGTCCGCAATCACCGTTCATGCGAAGTAAATCCAAGAATACTCAAATATAATAATACGTATCTACCTCTAAAATATTTCACCTAAAAACATTTGACACTATCACATAGGTACACAAATGTACTATCCTTTAAGATGGGAAAGGCGTATTTGTGAAAAATCCTTTTGATCTCAGTTCTGTTTACGTGAAAGTGGGAATGTGATATCGGACCCAATGCCGCTGGAACGCGTTCTCTTCGCAATATGTATGACGTGACATCTGACCAAATACGAGTCAGTACCTATCTACTCGGTTTCATGTTTTGGAAAGGCAAAAGAAAAACATCCACTGCGGCCTCGGTGGCAAAATATTGGAACGCAAGTTCTGTGTAAGTACCTATATTATTTTACTTTCCACAACCGTAAAAAAAATCCTTTTTTACAGTTTTAAATAACTTAATCATAAGAATTTCTTTTTAAAATCAGTTTACAGTCATTAATCTATACAATTAATAAATGCCAACGTATAGAAACGAAAATTATATAATAAGAAAACGAGATCGATCGAGACCTCCGGAGACCAGCGGGCGGGGAGCTTTTTCCGCCAACGCGTCAGGTTGGCTATCCAAAGAGGAAACGCTGCCAGCCTTCTGGGAACCCTGCCGTTAATCGGAAGCAGCGGCAGGCTTGAGGAAATTTTCTATATACAGGGTGTTGTTTTGGTCGGCGACAAGCGACCCAGGAGCGGTAGTACTAAATATATATTCCCCATAAATGGACTTAATTCCATTAAATACTGTAAATATGTTGAGAAATACCTTATTCAATTTGAAATAAAATTACCGCAAAGTATGGTTACTAGGCACGTGCACTGACTAGAGCTAGGCACAAGCCGCCATCGCCCCACCCCTTTACTCCCTCGCACTTCCGTTGAGTATTATGTCTACAATTTAGCTTATTACATGATTTTCAAAATTTTTATTTTTTATTTTTATTAATAAAAAAAAATAAAGTATTTTTTTTAATATTTTTTTAGCACCAGTATCTATTGTATGATCGACCCTGAGTCGCTCGTCGCTGACCAAAACAACGACCTGTATAAATTGTATTTTGTACATATTTGTTGTAAATAAAGATATACATAAGAAAACTTTATTGAAAATACATACAAAACACGTGTTTTGATCGATGAAACTCTACTATCTCTACTATAGACTCAATAAACGAAGCGTAAAATATAAAAAGCCTATTTCTCTTACTCTATAGCTTGTGTGAGTGACGCGCAATCAAACTCTGTTTGTTCATTTCACAAAGCGACTAGGATTTTCGGTAACAACAGCCTTTCGGGCTAATCTCCGAGTAGGACGTGTTGACATTGTGACAGTTTATTCAACTGTTTTGATATGTGAAGGCCCTTGGCGAATTGGCAAATACAAGGTACAACAGCTTTGTTCAAATAATATTATGGTCTGATTCCACAGTGACAAAACAAAGACTAGGAACAGAACCCAGACTTGGTTTAGGACTGGCTAATTTCTCTCAGTCTACGTCAACAGAACATTATTTAGTCTAGCTTTGAAATACCGTGTGGTAGTGTTGGAACAGAAATTGGTTATTTTCTTTTGAGTATTTTTTTTTTTATATACAACGGTGGCATACAAGCTTACGGCCCGCCTGATGGTAAGCGGTAACCGTAGCCTATGGACGCTTGCAACACCAGGGGTATCACTCGCGCGTTGCCGACCCTGAAGAAACCTCTTCACAACCTTCTTGAAGAACTCCATGCTGTACTCCATGGGGAAAACCAAATTCATAGATCTCGGTAAATTCTAAAACATTAAAAGTAAGAAATACTTTAACCAGTAATTGGAGCTATTAAAATGTAACATGCGCTTCAGAAGACATCACCGCCTCGTCAAAATCGTATTAAGTTGCACACATAGCAAATATTCATTGCTAATATCCTGTCATCTGGCCGATTTCCGTAACGTGTAATGTTAGGAACATAATTTGGTGCAACATCTGTGCTTTCCTCATTTATTCTATAATTTGCGTCGAGTTGGGAAACACATCACCCTAATAGCCCATATTTTATGTACCTACGTACCTATAAGTAAGCTATAACAAATGTTATAAAGTACACTTACTCGAATTTACCACCGGTTCGGAATACAGAAACTGAGAGAGATGAGACTTAGTTAGATATTTAACTACTCTATGTTTTTCTTTATTGTATATGATTCTCCCTTGCTATATTATTATTTTTATCGCACGTTATACTCTATTTCACATAGAGTCGTCAAGGTCGAGTTTTTTACCAATATCTAGTGAAATTCATTTGATTACTCTGACATAGTATTCACAATATTTCATGAAACCTCGCTCTATCATAGTATTCCTTTATTATATCGAAATGAACATTAACCATTGAGAAATCTAATAAAATACCATGTGTCACCGAACTCATGCTATTTGAAATCTACTATAGTAGGGTACAATTTGTAGTATACGCCAGAATATCTACCAATTCTAAAATCACATCACCACGCCTATCCTAAGAAAAAAGAACTACCGTATCGATCACCTACTTTCGAAGTTTGTATGTATAGTACCTAGTGAATGGATAGTTTAATAAATTTTCAGGAGAGCTATAGAAATCCCCAATTTACCTTCACAGATAAAACAATAAAACAAGTGCCGACGAACAACAAACGAGATTAAATTTCGACACGCAACCGCGATAAAATTGTAAGAAGCTTGCCGAGCCTTTATATAAAGTTTTTCTTGCTTTATATTTTTTAGTTATAAAAGCAAAACCAATACGACAAGTATCTCAGAGAGGGTTTGGTCGTTGGTGGTTTCGATTCAGTCTCTTTTAAAACTGAAAATGGATCTGTATATTTAAAATATATATATATACTTATATATATTTTTCTCTTGAAAAATATTTTTAAAGAAATATTTCCGAATACAATTATTGTATTATCCCCTTATTCATAATCGCTTTTTAACTAAATCTGTGTAATAGACATGACCTGTCAGATAAAGACTTCGGAATTTTGGCTAATCAACGTTTGATAACTTTATCATGAATAAGGGGGTTAGTATCAGAAGGGCTAATTCTATAAAAAGATACACGATAGTTGGATCATCTTCGTCAATATTAACCAATAGAATTGCACGAAATTTACGTATCGTCAGTTTTGCTGCAATTCTATTCGTTATTATTTGACAACGATGATCGTACTATGTCGCGTATCGTTTTCGGAGTGGGTTCTCACTTCTCAGAGACTGTGGGTACCTAAAGAGAATTTTATACTTTTAGAGGCTTGCCATTAAAAATATAGTCAGCTATCATCCATACTCATACGTGTCAAAGTGTGTAAAAGCATCTCCGTGAAAGTAACCCCTCAATCCGTGACACAGAATTTCCCGTATCCGTAGCTCAGATCCTTTTGCAGATATTCTCGTTTTAGAGTCCGTTTTGTGGGGATATTCGTAGCATTAAACCCCTCCACACAGAACTGTGAGTTTTCAATGTCTTCAAATATATATTTTTTTTTACTGTTTTCACTCCGTGTGTTACGGTTTTCCTATATAGAATACAGAATATATTTAAATTTTAAACGTTATCGTGTAAACTATTTTAAATAGTTTTTCAAATATCTTTTTGCAAGCTTTTTTTATGTTAGACCTACACACAATTTATTCAGTTGGTTTAACATGTTGATTTTTTAACTAAGCTGTCAGGAGCAAATTCTGCCTTCCAACATCGAATTTAAATTTTTAACCGACTACAATAAAAAAGTGATGCTATATTAACGCGTATGTAGGTATTATTAGCGATTTCTCGGAAATCATAAATGGGGCTAATACATTTTACTATGTGAAATGGAATTTGAAAATACGGTGGATTGTCTCAACGGAAAAGAGCACGAATATTACTATTGAAATATTTAATACAATATTGTAAACAATTATCGCTGATATATATATATCCTTGGTCAGTGACAAATTTTAAGAGGTACTGACGTCACTGATGTTATCTTCATGATCACTCATCTTTGACACTCAAAAGAAAAGGGTTATTATTCGGACCATTAAATACAGGATCATACATTTTCTTTTTATTTAGGTGAAAAACCTGGACACGTATTTGAAGTTCTTGCTGGAACAAACATAAATATCTCTTTAAGTAGGTAAGCGCTGTTTAAAAGCGTCGCAGAATTATTTGCACACATCTCCACCACTTTCTTTGCTTAGTAAAAGGACGATGTTCAAAGGGTCTCAGGCTTTGACGAAAGTACATAGATAATATAATACGAACAACTTACTACAAACATTTAATCGCGGTCAAGGGATTCTCTACCAAACTAAATAACTTTATTTTACTGACTGGGAACATTCTGCGTCACGGGTCTCTCCGCCTCCTCTTGTTGGAGTATCAATAACATATTATGTTCCTACTTTCAGTACCTACTTCAGTTTAATCATGCAGAGTGATAATGATATCAGCTTGGTACTCATATGGAGGTGCAAGGTAGATAACGCCTCTATTTAAATGGAAAGATCTTCCACCAGGCTGGGTCATCGTGCCTGGGGACGCGGTCTAACTGTACGCACGGCTACAGATCAAGCTATACAGCTATCCAGTATAAGCTGACCTCTTATTGTACGGAAATCCTATACAATCCTGGAAATGTGTAGCTTGATGTATAGCCGTGTGTACAAGTTGTACAGTTGTACTATATGCAGATTGTCGAATAAATTTCGTCAGCGCGATGCAGGATGCCCGGGCGCCATCTATCTTTCAGTGTGCGAACTATCTTAGTGTCATCTTAATATAGCTGATAGATGTTGCTACAACCTTGGTTGCATAAAATGATGACAGCACCTAAAAGAACAACTATGATGTACGGATGCGCCCTCAAGCTTTAGGGAAAAAATTGTGATGACACTAGAAGCTACAAAACCATGGGTGTTCAAAAGGGACGAATGATTGCAAATTGAATTTTTGTTTCTATTTAAGCACCCAGCCAAAATATGGATTGGAGCTCAAAAGGAAATAGCATAGGTGCTCACACTTCCCCCGGGACGAGCTATCTTAACGCCGCGCGTGGAGGGGTGAGCAGGTATGCGTTCAACACGAGAGCCCGCCCCCCTTTACAGCGCAGATGGCGACCACCGTGGGGTTTTAGCCGGTACAAGTCCGGCATAACCTGGCCGCTTCCCCCGGGGCGGTCGGGTATCCTATTCCCCACGAAAAAAATAATAATGGGAATAATTCCTTTCAAAGTCAAAGTCAAAGCCATTTATTCAATTTAGGCCCCAGAAGGGCACTTATGAAGGTCACATTTACTGAAGTTACCACCGGTTACCAATCGGAACTCGGCCTTCAACTGAGAAGAATCCGGCAAGAAACTCAGCAAGGTTACATTTTGAAGTATTCCCATTTGCGCACCGATTTTTTGAGCACCGATTTTTTGAGCACCGATTCTATTCCCTTTTCAGCACCGATTCATATTTTGGATCGGTGCTCAAATGGGAACAAAAGTTTAATACGAAATCATTCCCTTTTGAGCACTGACGGTTTTGTGGCTTCTAGTGTTGTAGTGTTTAATAAAACGTATCGATAAAAATTAACAGTTTTATTATTAAAAGTAAAAAGTATTATCGTTAGAGAACCCATTTTTAGACCATCAAAACTATTCCGCTTTGAGTACTGATTGATCAATATGTTAGGTTGGTTGTCAATTGCTGAACAAAATATTGTTATTGTTGTTGATATTACCTAGTAAGAATAATAAATTAATTTCTAAATAACTAATTTTAATTTATATATTTTTGGAATCTCCTTTTAAGCAAAGACTAGCTTGTGTTAGAAAACCTAGGTAATGACTAATTATGGAAACATAATGTACTCTCCATTTTACTTATATTAAATCTCTCTAATAATACCTCAAAAAATTTATACTTATGAAAAAATGGTACCAGGATAGCATAAGCTCGAAGGAGATATTTCAAAAAAAAAATTAAAAACAAAACCTGGTACCATTTTTTCATAAGTAATAATAAGTATACATTTTGTGGAAAGAATATATAATATATGTTGTTTTGTAACTGGGGAGAGCTCCTTCAAGCTTCTGTTGTACTGGTACACACGGCTACAGATCAAGCTATACATTCCCAATATAAGCTGACCTCTTATTGTACGGAAATCCTATACAATGCGAGATCAGCTTATACTGGAAATGTATAGCTTGATCTGTAGCCATGTTTACTATTAAAAACTGTGGTGTTTAAATAAAATATATCGATAAAAAATAGTTTTATTTTACAGAATAATTTAATTGTTTATTATTAATTACAGATGAATATTAATTATTTATTACTTTCTTGGACTTAAATTTTCTCAATTCGAACAAAACACAAACAATACAAGTCACCATACGTTTTTTATTATTATGAAGAGCTTAGGTAAATAATCTTTAGGCTAATTATCTGTGATGATTTTAGAGCATCAGCTAATATTTTAAATTGTACCAGTATAACAGAAGTTTGAAAGTGCTCTCTTTAGTAAAAAAAACAACATATATATTCTTTTAACTTATAAAAAATGAGATAGCTCCTTCGAGCTATGTTATACTGGTACAATTTAAATTATTAGCTGATGCTCTAGAATCGGTGCTCTAATGGGAATATTCAATAAAATAACGTAAGTACTAAGTCTTGGTACCATTTTTTCTTTAATTACCAAGTATAATTTTTGGAAGGTAGAGATCAAAACACCACAACACTAGAAGCTACAAATCCGTCGGTGCTCAAAAGGGAATGATTTCGAATTAAAATTTTGTTCCCATTTGAGCACCGATCCAAAATATGAATCGGTGCTGAAAAGGGAATAGGATCGGTGCTCAAAAAATCGGTGCGCAAATGGGAATACTTCTACATTTTTTATACCTATATATTTACTTTTTTTAACATTGTATATTAAAATTATTCAGGCATGTGTTTTTTTTTTTCATATTATTTCCACTTTCTAAATACGTATTTTTTGTTGATTATATATTAATGTTACTTATTTATAACATGATTCTTTCTCTGTTGTTTTTTCTACAAACATTTTTTTCAAACTTCACTATAATTTTCGAATAAAATATACCTACACTATTATTCGCTATTCGATGAATAATTAAAAATTGTGGATAACTGCGGAATCTCTACAGTACTATAACTCTGGAGCTCGAGTAACTCTATTTAAAGTTTACAACGAATAACCAAAAAGGTTGTGGTGTAAATGACTCACGACATTATGTAATTTTAGGTGACCGCGATCTAAAGTTTTAATGAGTTAGTGACCTCAAAAGCAAAGTCGGGATACTGTCAGAATAATAATATAGTTCATTTCAAGAGCACATTATACCTACTGTGGAACATCGTGACATGTTATTCAATAGGCATGAGAACACTATTTGATTTTTATTTATGAATTAATTTTTAGGATTATTTAGGAGTTGGGGGTGGGATTTCGCCATAATTAAGCTATAAGACATTGACTTATCTTTATTTGCCGTCAAAATATGCTAATTTCAATTTAGGGACATATGTATTTATGATGGGACAAAAAACAGCTAAATTATGCATAAAAGAAATAATACTATTGCAGCCTACTACGTTAACCGCAGATAACTATTAAATATAAATAAAAACTTTTGATTTTTTATATATGGTAAAGGTAAGTGATGGTAAGCGATAACCATAGCCAATGGATGCTTGCAACACCAAGGGTATCACACGAGCGTTACCGACTCTTCAGAAATCTTTTCACACCCTTTTTTAAGAACTCCAGGTTGTACCATAGGAAATCCACGAAGGGAAGCTCATTCCACAGTCTGAGCGTCCGCGATAGGAAGCTCCTTTGAAACCGCACATTACGAAACCATTTCATTGCCAATGTGTATGGGTGGACTCCCCAACTATGACGAGAGTTATGATGGTAGAAGGTAGTCGCGGACATCAGGTCAAACAATTCTTCAGAACAGTGTCCATTGTACAAGCGGTAGAATACACATAAGAAGGCAGTCTCAGACGGTGTTCTAAACGGTTTGTGAGCTCGGGATCAACACTTCTAATGGCACGTCGCTGAACCGAGTCTGATAGCCCAAGCTGGTAGCTTGGGCTATCAGACTCGGTTCAGCGACGTTCACGCTTCTAATAAATGGTACTTATTATTATACATTACTTGTACAGCACAAAACGCTTTTGTGCTGTACAAGTAATGTATAATTTATTTTCTGTTGAAAAACTACTTTGTTAAAGAACTACGCACGCAATTAAATTCTATTAAAGCAAGAACTCAGTTCTTTCTAACTCAATTATTTGTAACTTATATTTATAACAATCATTAGCACCCCAGCTGAGGAGCTCGTTCTAGATAATAACAGCGTCTTAATATACTCGTAGCTAAGCTTGACAATTTACTAGAAGCTAACTGTAATGTATTAAATAATGTGATCTTTAAAGACTTGCTATAATTCAGTAATGTCTACCGGCGTTTAGGAGTGCCATTATAATACGAATAAATATACAATTATGCATAGGCAATAAAGTATTCAAAACTGGTCAAAAATGTTATATCCTGAAGTCATATATTAAGGTTATAAGGTAAGGTGTTGTACTCATGATAAAATTAACCATTTAAGCTTGTAAATGGTAGCAAATATAACAGTTAAAGCAAATGTTTACCTACAATACCTTTAAACAGACGAGCTCCATGTGGTGTACAGCTACTTACAAATATTGACTCTACCCATACGAAGGAAACAATATTTTTCAAACAAATGTTTCAAAAGCAACTGCATACAACTTATTTCATTAACTATTACGATATCAGAGTTTTCACTTCAAATAATAAGGTCGGTTTTATAAATTCATACAAGAAGTTTTCGGCAATCAATCTTCGCAATCAATTTCCAATATCTGCATAAGGTACCGAGTACCGAAGCTCACGTCGAATATTTTATTAATAGGGCTTTATGCCGAATAAGCGATTTTCTTGGAAAAAAGTGCCTCAAGTGGGTAATTTAATATCGCTCAGACGCTCTAAGGTCTTTGTAGGGAATCGGTCAATATTAATCGGGCCCATATAGAAGATTACTCTGATTAGACCTGATGACATTGAAAGGTAAGGTTTGGGAAAGAACTGTAACAAGATGTACAAGTAGGTTAATACAATAACGAACATTGAGGACATAACAAGTCAAGTTTTGTTTCTCGCATCAGTAGCTATCCCTTCGCTAACTGAATAACAACAATAAGAGGAAGCCCGCCCTCCGGTGAAAGGAACTAACTCCACGGCAATCTAATAAGAAATCGGACGATAAGGAAAATGTTTCATTGACATCGAATAAATATAGTCAATTCTGTTTTTGCGATAAACCCATTACATAATACACGCATACTGTTATTGTCGAACACATTCACTTCATAATAGGTGCAAACCCACTTATAGCTACAACATAACTCATATTTATTGGATGTCGTAAATAAGGAAAAATACGAGATACTCTCGCGTTCTAATCAAGTATTTAAGCGCTCTCAAATTGCAATGGAATTTCATTCCGTTGGGACTTTTTGTTGCCTTGTTTTCAGAAATGTAAAGTACCTACTTGGATGACACATTTCGATGTATAGCTACAGAAATGAATAACTGTAATAGCTCAGTGGTTGTGATGTCAAATACCGTGGCAAAAGTCGTGGGTTTGAATCCAACTTATTTACCATGGTGAGAGTTTTCAAGGTAAGAACACCCACAGAACAAAACACCATGAGATAATGCAGATTTGAATTGACATAAGTAATTACGAGTCAGTTTGAAGTTAGACGTAATACATTCAAACTACGTATAAAATAATTTAAAAATATATTAAAGCCTTGTCTAGACACAGAAAGCCAGCTATTAAGATAACTAATTTTAATATATTATAAAGGAATTTAGTAAGCGGGTGGAACGCTGAATGCGTACGACAAGATCCACCTCAATGACCCTGGAAAAAATTAAACCATGTGTAATCTTATCTATATTTTTTTTTTTATATTTGGTAGCTTTATATATTTTTTTTAGGGTTATGATTAACATCTCATTGATAAATAAGGACATTAAAATCTAAATTAATCTGCAATGTAACTAAAATAATGTGAAGTAGAATACTACAATAGAATTTAAAATAAATTTATAAAATTAGGGCCCCTCGGCAGTGTTCCGAAGATGCTGGCAGCATTTCCTCGCTGTATCGCAATGCTGATACGTTGTGCGAAGAAGCTGCCAGCTTTTCGGTCCACTAATCTTTTAGCTAGCTCTTTAAAAAGCTGGCGAGCACCGAAACCCCACGGACCTAGGGTCTCTACACCGAAAGGAATGAAATTGTATTCTGTGCCGAGACCCCTATATTATTGTTTTTTTTTTATAAAATAAATAAATAAATAAACTATTAAATATAAACTATTATATTCTTTATAATTAGAATCAATTGCCGCTTGTATGAAAGATCATCACATTATGAGAACAGTTCGACTGATTTGGCAGTATTTTTTTGTTGTGTTTGCAATTGTCTGGATAAGGTTGTCATGTAAAGATTTTTTTTTTGGAAATTCCACTGGTAATAACAGAAATTAAGATAGTATTTTTGTATGAAAATATCTATAAAAAATATCTGACATTCGGTATGACAGCGCCCAGCCAAAACTACTGGTACGTGAAATTTTGCATCAGGCTTTTTTATAACGTGGGGTTTTTGGGATTTTGTTTGTATGAAAGAAAAATATTTGTTGGTTTTATAAACTTAAAGTAAATATTGCAGCATGTTTACAAATAATAAAGTTTCTCATTATTAGTTTTTCAAAACTAGCCCTCGAAGTGGGTTTATGGAGTGTTAAAGTTTGCATGGAAGAAACCTAACGCGCGGTCTGTTTACTTGAAACTCAGTATTAATACTTTGTACAGAAAATAAAGAATCGTGAGATTTTGGGTTTCTCGCAAATCCGCCCCTAACGGGGATTGTGGAGGTAATTATGTTTAAGGGGAGCATTTAACTAAGTGTCTCGCTTAACTCAGAAGTTGGTATACATCGGTTACTTTTGTAGTCTAAGAAAGGATTTTTGGAAATACGAATGTCATTTCCAAAAATCCTAATCCTAAGGATGTAAAATAAGGAGCGCGGGTGAAACCGTAGGGTGGAAAGCTAGTAAAAAATAAATCTACACTAATAATAAAGAAAGAAGATTTGGATTTTTGTATTTTTGTTTGTAATGAATAAACTCAACAACTACTGGCCCAATTTTTCACAAGGAGAAAGCTAATTTATTACAGAGTAACATAGTCTATATATATATAAATTTCACCCGGGTAACGCCGGACACGAACAGCTAGTCATTAATAAAAACCATAACAATTCTTATAACCTAAGAACATACTTAAAAAATTATATCATATAACGAGGATTAAAAATATAATCAAGTAAGTTCCTAATCGTTAATACATCCATGATAGGTAATAATTAATAAATACCCTACGTACCGTACGTTGTTGACATACCGAAAATACGGACACAGCGTTTATAATGCGGACAGCAAGGGAGTGGAACTTGCTTTTTACGTAGTAACTATTTAGTAATCTGTGCTTTCGGCGTCTGTTTCCTGGCGCCTACAATCTAGGTACTTTCAAGGCCAGAGTGAATAGGTTTCTTCTGGGTAAGTGTGTTCCATCTTAGGCTTCGTCATCGCCCCTTATGGGCGGGTCAGTGGCCAAACGCAAGACCGTTTAATTAAAAAAAAACCCTGTGACATTCTTCACTCACGGTCATCTGATCCCAAACTAAGCAGAGCTTGTACTATGCAAACCAGATAACTATATTCACTGATAGGTTCATGCACACAATGCATGTCCTGTGTGGGAATCAAACCCACGACCTGCGGCGCGATAGGTGGAATCTTAACCAACTGCGCCTACTGGCCCGTCAAATGTTTACCAATTAGACGGGCCTAACTAAACAATTTGCAGTTCTTATAAAATTAAGTCGCAAGCACGTCAGTTGAACCCAATCAACCCACGGGACAATTTCTCCGTGCCGCTTGATTTGGTTATCGTCGACAATGGGCTTACAACCGTCCGACGAATGCGCTAACGTCGTTAAGCTATAAAAGTCTCTAGTGAAATAAAATTCTAAAACTAGGTGAGCGCTTTTAATTTGTTTGGTCTAAATAGTTTTGAGGTGCATAATTTTATTTTAATAATAATTGAATACAATTTAACACTTCATTTGATACCATTCTTCAAAGAAACTGTACGTTTTTTTAATAATTAATAATAATTGAATACAATTTAATACTTCATTTGATACCATTATTCAAAGAACCTGTAAGTTTTTTTAGGGTTTCAACCTCAAATGAAAAAAAACGGAACCCTTATAGGATCACTTTATTGTCCGTCTGTCTGTCTGTCTGTCCGTCTGTCAAAACTTTTCTTTCCTTTTTTCCTAGGAAAAAGGGCTTTGATACCTCCGTATGAAGCTGAAAATATTATCAGGTCCGCAATCCCTTGGAGCAGTGAAAAAACTTCTAATTCCCGGTTTCTATAAACAAAAACGAATCGTTTTGCTTACCAATGGTAGGTTTTTTATCGCCAAACTGGGCATATAGATCATTTCGTAAGCTAATTTTACCTGTGATAGCTACTTCCATATGGGAGGGTCTGCTAAGCAAAGCTTTGAGGTCTTAGGAAAATAACATTATCGGAAAAAAGGGGAAAAATCTTCGAGACTCGATTTCCTTGATGAACAACCTATTTACATACCTACAAGTATGTATGGAACCCTCGGTGCACGAGTTTGACTCGCACTTGGCTGGTTTTTTTAACTATTTCACTAGAATAGGATAATATATAAAGCTAATATGAGAGTATATTTATAAACTGTATGTCGTTGAGACGAATGCAAAAATAGCTTGGAGAGTTTTGATCTACGGACGAAATGGAAATTGGATCAAGTAATTTTAACTAATGGACCCAAATAAGTATCTTCAATCCTAATTGTATCTCATTATCTCTACTATCCCTACTTAATTATTTCTCTACTTACTACCCTTAATAAGAACATAAATGCGAAATAGTGTTTGTTGGAATGTTGATTTGTACTTCTTTCACGTGAGAGTTGTACTTCTACAAAACCACAGAATAGTACAAAACCTAAACTGAATTGTTTTTCTATCAACTATTTCCATATACTTTTTTGACACAAAAACGATTCAGTTCGGTCTAAGTAGAATCAGTTGTATTGATGGTAAAGGGGTGGCTACTATAATTAAATAAATCCGCAGGGAAATGCTCATAAATTATATCACCTATGTTTCCCTTATATCAATGTCGATGGTTAATATTCTCACTACAAATTGAAGCCTGTAATAGATATTAATTGGTCGAAGCAATTGATATAATGCTTGTAGTTAAACCTAATAGATCGAAATTAATAAAGTCTTAGGTAGGATGGAGGTTGTTATTGTACTAAGTCGGTCACTTCAACAAAAGAAATTAGAAAGCAATATACATGGATCGAACTTTTATTATGGATCTATAGTTCAACAAAACCCCAATCTTTTGGTTTATATTTATGTGTACTTTCGAAGACTTCTATGCAATAGCCTAAACGTATTTAACTAATCCGATCTGGGTATCTTAATAATGACAACCGTTGTAAATATATTCTCTGCTAGATTACACGAACATAGCTGGTATACAGGCATTGAAGTGCGATATCAGCCAGGAATTTAGAGTTAAATGACATAAAACGAAGCAAAACGAACGATTAAAAACTTCGAAGCTTTTTTGAATATTGTACTCATGAAATTTATAACGTCATTTGCTCTTTGTTTAGGTTTTTTCCTTTCATCCTTCTACCATGTGGTGCAGTAAATAAATAAATAAATAAATATCCTGGGACATTCGTCACACACGGTCATCTGATCCCAAACTAAGCAGAGCTTGTACTATGGAAACCAGATAACTGATATAATACATATACTACTTTTTGTTTGTAAATACATACTTAATATACATAATTACACCCAGACTCAGGACATACAGACATGTTCATGCACACAAATGCATGTCCTGTGTGGGAATCGAACCCACGACCTGCGGCGCGTAAGGTGAACCTTAACCACCTGCGCCAACTGGCCCGCAGTGCGATGTTTAACATTATTTAGGTATTTCATCTTGGTCTTAAGTACTCAGTATTATATATTTATACATTTACATTATATAAAGAGGTAGTTCAGAAATCTCTATATTTTGCAATTAAGTAGTTAAAAGCTTTTAGGGTGCTGACTAAAAATATATAGATAGATACCTACAGAAATGTCTGCGATAGCGATGACCCAAGTACCTAATCATTTTTGTCAACATTAAATAAAAAATAATAAGTTCTTTTTGAAATTATAGGACCTATATGCCGACATGCTATCGATCCGACACGGGTAAAGCTGGGAGCACGGTAAAAGGTATAAATACGTATACCGTGCCGGGAGGGTCACTAGTCGCTAGTAATAATATAAATGTATGTTATAAATACAAGAGCAGATTGTTTGAAACATTTACAGTATCAAATTCCTGTGTGGTTGGAGTTTGATCTGAAACCGTGTAAATTCGCGAGCGTTGCAAAGTGTGCGGAGCCGGGATAGAAGCGCAGTAATCCATTGTTGCCTATCGGCCCACAATGGATTCAAGTTTAGTCGATTAAACCCGGCACCAAACACTCGCCACCTACGGGAAAAATGTGCCCGCGCACAATAGGAATGCGATGCAAGGATTTGTGGAAACGAAAAGAATCGCTGCTTTGAGCTACAACCAACCGCGAGTTGGTACGTATTTATTTATTACAAATTCTACTATAAATCCCACTGTATGTTTTCTTCCTAAGCCATATTGATTAGTACATATAACAAAAAATACAGGTTTTAATAGTAGGTATAAGGTGTTAAAACTGCAAAATCTAATCGGCAATCCCTGGATGGAATGATATAATTATCAATAAATAGAGGAAACGCTGCCAGCCTGCTTGGGAACCTTGCTTTTAATCGGTAGCAGCGGCAGACTAGTGGATATTTAGGAGTACATATTTTTTAATAATACTTCCAGTATTCAGAGTAGTTACTTCCAGTCGAGCTGATCTTGGAGCGAATAAACATGCTCACACATATTCGTTGTAAATAAATGATCAAGAACTTATTTTCGACCAAGTCTGAAATTGAGAAAAATATAACTGGTGGGTTTATTTAACCTGAATTTAGAAAAACATTGTCTGATCACACTTGATCACAGTTAACCTTTTGCTTGGGTAGTGGTGGGTTTTTGCGTACAAATATCAATATGGAAAACGAGGAGCCTCCTAGGATAAAGGTAAGGACTTACCAGGAACTCCTATGGCAATCCACTGCACACAGCAACTATCACCACTATCTCACATCAAATCACAAGTCACTGAGTTTCACTGAGTTCAATTTACAAATCAACGCCTCCCGGTCGGCAGCGGTTATCGTACTGTTTATTTATAAATCACAAAGTTTGATGTTTCCCGTTCGGTAGCGGATCTCGTACTGCCTCTTTGCGGCGTTGCGGGGCGCGCGCCTTACGTTTTGTGATGCGTCGCCGAAGTATGTAGAATATTCCCGAAGCTCTTGTCTCGCTTACACATATGAGGTGGGAAAAGGAGAGGAATCGGGAAGTAGAGGCTCGTCATTGATACTCAATATGAGTAGGTTTTACTATAGATATTATTATAGGTATTTTGGCCTAAACATCCTCCGCCGCCTTGAGAATACGTAGTGTTCTCAAAAGAAAGAAAAAATAATTAATTATAAGAACTAATTACAGATTATAATAATTACTAAAATACTGAATATAAGATGCGGTATGATTAATTTTTATTGTGAGGGTAATGGACATAACTTGACAATGGGTCTTTTGAATGATCCATTTGAAGTTTTTACTAAAGCGACGCGGATATTTCCATCCTTGCCAGGATAAACTTGTGATATTATGCCCAACGGCCAACGTAAAGGGGGAATATCATCTTGGTGTATAAGAACCACAGTACCAATCTTAATGTTATCTTTATCAATGAGCCATTTCTGTCTAACTTGAAGATTATGTAAATATTCTATACGCCATCTTTTCCAATAGCTACACACCATCTGATCTAATAATTGTTTCCGACAACGTAAAGATATGGTTTCCTCGGACACATTCTGAAGCGGCAATGAAGTCAATGGTGAAGCCATTATAAAGTGAGCGGGAGTAAGAGGCTCCGGGTAGGGATCCTCAGATAAAATGCAAAGCGGTCTAGAATTTAAGACTGTTTCAATTTGGGTAAGAACAGTGAGGAGCTCTTCATATGTGAGGAGCTGCGAACCGATAACACGGTATAAATGAGTTTTAATCGATTTTATATTAGATTCCCACAATCCTCCGAAATGTGGGGCGCGGGGTGGAATCATTTTCCATTCAATGCGGTACTGATCGGTAAGTAGTTCTTGTAATTGAGCTTTAGCTCCGACAAAGTTAGTTCCGTTATCGGAGTAAAGAAAAGAAACAGGTCCTCGACGGGAAATGAATCGCTTAAAAGCGGAAATAAAAGTATCTGATGACACATCAGTTGCCAATTCGATGTGTACAGCTTTGGTTACTAAGCATATAAACAAACAAATATATGCCTTTTGGCTCTTTTGACCTCTGCGTCTACATAATGTTACTTTAATGGGTCCAGCATAGTCAACGCCCGTATGCACAAACGCTTTGGTCTCCTGAACGCGGCAAGAGGGTAAATCAGCCATTTTTGGGCTGAGAAATGAAGGGGAATTTTTAAAACAAAAGTTACATGAATGTACTCTGTGTCTAATGACACTTCTAGCGGACAGTATCCAATATTTCTGGCGCAACAGTGAGCTCAGAAGATTGGCACCAGTATGGCAATGAGCACGGTGAAAATAGTCTATAATAAGATGAGTAACGTGGTCATGTTTAGGTAAAAGAGCGGGATGCTGAGCTTCATACGGAAGATTTGCATTTGAAAGTCTACCTCCAATTCTAATAATTTTATCTTGATCTATAAAGAGGTCAAGTTTTTTAAGAGGGGAAGATAATTTAACATTTTGAATATTATTAAATAAATTTTGAAAATGAACTTGTTGTACAGAGCGTATTAAATATACTTCAGCTTTATTTAGCTCAGAAGCTGTGATGTGGCTGTGACCTTGATCACGAGAAATTATGCGAGAAAATCTAAGTATGTATACTATTATGCGTAATATTTTATTCCATGATGAGTATTTCAGAGCAAGCTCGTAAATTAAATTAGGCTCAACAGAAGCGGACGCGGTACAAGTAACAAGCGTTTTACTATTAAATTCAGGTAGGTCCTCACAGCATTCGGGACTAAATGGAGTGATAGGCCATTCTGAAACTGGATCTTTTAACCATTTCGGGCCGTGCCACCATAAGTGATGTGACACTAGCTGCTCAGGTAAAATACCTCTAGAGAGACAGTCGCTAGGATTTTCTATACCACTAACGTGGTAGAAATGTTTTGGGTCAAGATTTTCTTGACATTTAGCAATGCGGTTACTAACGAAAACATTCCATCTATGTGGAGATGAATGTATCCATGACAGAGTAATTTTAGAATCGGAGAATGCGAATATATTATCAATAGCGGTTCGAGCACTATAAGTCTCATTATAACTAGCGCGTAGCTGTGGATCGCGTAGCTTGGTACGCTCCAAAGCAAGTAAACGGCGGTGAGCAACGGAACGGGAATCACCTAACACGTCAGGATCTTCACGAAAAGGTAACGCGGTGCAATATCTGCCTGCGGAGTCCCGTGAGAAGTAACGAGAGAACAGCTGTTCACACTCCTTTTCGGCCGAGCTCATAAATTTTTGCGCGGGAATTTCTTCGAGCTCCCAAAACTTAAGTAGGGAATCATCTAAAGAAATAGTAAGGTCATTGGGACCAGAAATGAAAAAAGTCGCGGTATTAAAATAAGTGGATGCATTTTTATTAATATTAGAGTTAGCGGGAACGTCGCCCATAAGAATATAACCGAACACGGTTTCAAGGGCAGAAGGAGCGGGAGGTGCAATAATTTTTTGACCTAATAATAAAAATGGGAACAATTGTGCCCCGAGAACTACTTCGACCTCTCCGGGGATGTGCCACAGAGGGTCAGCGAGCGGTAAGTTACCTAAATGTTGTACTATAGAAGTCTCAACATATTCAGTCGGTAACCTGTCAGTAATGCAATCAACGACAAGAGCGGTAATATTATAAAAATATTTTTTATTTTTCGCGGTTATTTTAAGTTGAACGTAGCCGTGAATAGGACGCGAAGTGGATCCTACACCCTTTATAAAAGAATTGCTAAGCGGTATTATATTTAAATTTAGTTGTTTACAACAGGCAGTTGTAATTATGTTGTTTTGAGACGCGTTATCTATTAAACATCTAACTGAAATATATTTATTGTCCTTATTAGACGCATAAACTTGAGCGGTTGATAAAAGTACAGTAGTATGGGAAGGATTTAATTTATTAAAAGAATCGCGTTCGTTATTATTATTCTTATCAACTCGCGCTCGGGTGCATAGCGACACCGGTTGCGGAGCGTCCGTAGCGTTAGAAGGAGACGCGGTCGGATGCGCGGGCGAGGCTGCGCACGGGAGCGGTCGCGGCGCGGCGCGGGCGGCGGCGGACGGCTGCGCGCAAAGCTGCGCGATGCGGTTATCGCTATTATCAAGACGCGCCGAGTGAGAGGGACGCGAGTCGGAAACTATTTGTTGCGATTGTGAATTACTATCCAAATGCAAAAGAGAATGATGGTGTTTATTACAAGTTTTACAACTATACGACGACTTACACTGAGAAGCAGTATGCGTAAGGCTGAGGCAGTTTACACAGCCTTTTTTAGATTTAACAAAATCTAAACGATCTTTAGTATTAAGTGCTTTAAAAGAGGAACAATAAAAAATCTGATAGTGATCAGATTTATTACAAAATAAGCAAGTGCTTTTATTATTATTATCGCGTGCAAGGAAAGCATGGTGGACTGTGTGTGAATTACGCGGTTGAGAACGAGAAGCGGGCGGATTATTAAGGTTGCTACCGACTGGGGCGGTTCGCGCGGAGCCAGCAATTGGCGTAGAAGTGCGGTCTAATATTTTTACTTGCGATTTAATAAAATCAACAAAATCCTTATAAGAAGGAATTTCTTTATTCCTCATAAACATTTCAAAGGAAATAGCGGTTGCGGGATCTAACTTCTTTAAAGCTAAAGAAAGTAAGATAAAATCTTTCATATCTTCAATACCTAACTGTTCCAAAGCAGATACAGAAGCGTGGAAAGTTTCAATGAACGTATTTAAAGACGCGGAATTATTTAATGCGGGTTTAATATTGAATAAATTAGACATGTAGTGTGAGCCTAATGCTCTTTTATCTTGATATTTTTGAACTAAGCTGTCCCAAATAGAATTATAATTATCACCGGACGGTATAATACCTGCCGTGATTTTTAAAGCATATCCTGTTAATTTACCTACAAGATATTGTACTCTTTGAGAATTCGAAAGATCAGGATTTGAATGTATATTAGATTTAAAAGATTCAAAGAAGACGGGCCAATTTTCTATTTTTCCATCAAATGACGGAATTTGAATTGGTGGTAGTTTGATACGACCTTTATATTGGGACGGAATAGTATTCTGCGCGGACACATTCGACGTAATATTTGTCTTACTGACGATAAGAGAACGAACCCTTTCTATTCGGGTGTACACTGTATCAAATGAAATCATTTTTTTATAATCAATCTTATATTCTGGATCAAGTTGCATATTTAACGCGTTAATTGTATCTAAATTGGCACTAAATTCATGACGAATTGTACTAATAATTTCAGTGTCCGCCATGAATGTCTCTGAGGAACGAAGGTCTGCACTCGCGGACGTGGAAATATTCTTGGAAGAATCATATAAGAACGATAATTGTTCAAAAATAGCTTCATTTTTAGCTTCCAATATTTTAATTTTAGTTTCAATAGCTTCCATTGTGAAAGATTGCGTAATAATAAATTGCAAAATTACCTAATTAAAGTAAAATGACGTAAGTAAGTAGGTAGGTATATCCAACAGTTTAGGCACCTACCTATAAAAGGTATGAAAGTTTATTTCAAGTCGACAGACAAGGCTCATAGAATGCAATTATATGCGTAGTAATAGTACAAATAGTAAGTACGTATTGCGGTTATTAGTACACCATATGATTTCGTATAATAAGATACGAATCGGTACCTATAAAATCTAAGTCCTAAAAATATGGAGGAGCGGCGGCGGTATTGAATACCTAACTACTTTTTATCACGATTGGCGTGGTAAAAATGGCGGGAGTACGAAATATCGTATTTATATAGTCTAAAACCTATTTATGAGGTATAAGACTTGCGTATTATGAGGTATATACCTATTTAGAGGCATAAAACCTATAGAAAGCGGGAAATTATACGTGATTTGATATGAAATTAAATTGCTGTAATGGCTGACTCAAAATGAATCCGCTCGAAGGCGTACCAGAAAAAATGGTGGGTTTTTGCGTACAAATATCAATATGGAAAACGAGGAGCCTCCTAGGATAAAGGTAAGGACTTACCAGGAACTCCTATGGCAATCCACTGCACACAGCAACTATCACCACTATCTCACATCAAATCACAAGTCACTGAGTTTCACTGAGTTCAATTTACAAATCAACGCCTCCCGGTCGGCAGCGGTTATCGTACTGTTTATTTATAAATCACAAAGTTTGATGTTTCCCGTTCGGTAGCGGATCTCGTACTGCCTCTTTGCGGCGTTGCGGGGCGCGCGCCTTACGTTTTGTGATGCGTCGCCGAAGTATGTAGAATATTCCCGAAGCTCTTGTCTCGCTTACACATATGAGGTGGGAAAAGGAGAGGAATCGGGAAGTAGAGGCTCGTCATTGATACTCAATATGAGTAGGTTTTACTATAGATATTATTATAGGTATTTTGGCCTAAACAGGTAGTGCACATTTATATAGAGCAGTAAATTACACAGATATACACCCTGAACAAACAAACAAGTTTAAATTATATATTTTAAATAAAACAAGATTAGGTATCTGATTTCCAGTTATTATGATGAAAAAGAGGAACGTGTTGAAATTTCAACGCTATCCACAATGGAACAATGAATGCAGTGTTTTTGACACCAACTATTCCAAACACTACGAAATTATTTTGTAATACTATTTCTGTCATTTTTCCATAAAGTGATGGAGTGAAAAGCTGAGTGTGAAAATGTTTAACGTTTTTTTTTGTGTTTGTCGTCATCAATGTTTGTCGATGCAGTTCAACATTTCAATTTACCGAAAACAAACTCTTCGTCGAAAACATTGTTCGTTGCATTATTTTACCTCAGGTTTTGATTTATTATTCCAAGTTCGTACTTTTAACAAGCGTTCAAAAATGTGAGCACTTTCTTTGCAAAACAGATACGAATCAAAGCAGATGAATTTTTTTGCACAAAACCAACTTGTTTTTAGTTGAGTACGAAACGTTTTCACCAAATAGAACAGTCGTTTCGCTTCCACGAGTGTTGTTTTATATGGAGTTAATTTATAAGCGCTGTAGGACTAGCGAGAGGTTTGTTCATAATTAAAGACTTACCTCTTATTCATTCTCTTACAAAGGCTGTAAAATTAAACCTGCATATTCGTATACGTCCCCCATTTTTACACGGTACGTGCTCCACGTCATAAATTAGGTCTACAAAAAGGGAACATTATGAGCCGCGACGCTAGAGGCTCACCTTTTCTCATTATTCTACGTTTTCATTCCGGATACGAATAGAAAATTGGGCCTTGTTAAACAACTTATTATGTTGTAGGTATAAGTTGTCCTAATTAGAACCTTTACTCACCTTTATTTACATTCACCATGTAAATGTAGCTTATGAAAGTGCAGTATACTACATGTGTAATAAATATTTTCAACACACTTGCTCGTAATGTGACTCTTATTGCATCGCTTTTGTTCATAATGTTTGTTGTTTATGATCCTTTGTCCCCTAGATGGGGCAGAGGGCGTCCACAGAAACTCTCCATCCCGATCGGTCTTGAGCTTCGCGCTTGATCTCACTTCAAGACTTCCCGATCTTCTTCGCTTCGTAAAGCACAGTGCGTCGCCAGGTTTGTTTGGGACGGCCACGCTTTCATTTCCCCTGCGGATTCCAGTCCTGCTTGGGTATATGGTCGGGGTCCCTTCGGAGAGTGTGGCCAATCCAGTTCCATTTGCGACGCTTGATCTGTTGGTCGATCGGTGTTTCGTGGCACCGTTTTCGGAGCTCTCGAGATTTTCTCGGGCCATTGGATAACGAGAATTTGGCGAAGGCATCGGTTGACAAAAACCTGGTTCGGTTAGGTTCATAATGCAGCAGTAAAAAGCACACAGCTACCAATTTCACCGGCGCCGCGCCGCCCGCGAGCTGCCACCTCGCAGGCGGCGCGATGGCAGCTAGTGGTTGGATTGAGTTTAGGCGGTGCCGGGCCGTTGCTGCGATGGAGCGGTGCTAACATAGTGAGCGATGACCCTAAGGGTGGCTGTAGGCCTGCAAGGTGGCTGCTCGCGGGCGGCGCGGCCGTTGAAATTGGTGGCGCGGCTTTGGCAAGATACCGCTTGCTGGCTTCACGCAGCAAGGGAGAAAGGAGAAAGCCAGAAAGGAGTGGACTAGTGGCTTCTAGCGGCAAGCGCACCTGCAGCGAGGCGTCAACTATTTTATCTAGTCATTGTAAAATTTACTTTAACGCATACGATTTAAGAGGCCGTATGCAAATGACCAACTTAGCACACAAATATCGTAATGTATTATTTAATTCGATAGATACATAATTCGAGCGATGCTCCATTCACTAACTAGTCACTCGTTTAGTTAAATGAAATACAAAATATGTGTTCAGTCAAAACATATCAATCGTTCTGAAAGACTGAATATTACGATGGATGCATTGAATTATGTGTAATAATTCAATGGATGGATGTGTTTAAAATAGTCATCAAGTTTTTTCATAAAAAAACATGCGAGTCCTAATGGTATGTCAACAGTTCTCCTTGGTAGTACATAGTAATTATATTAGGTAAGTAGCTCAAAATAAAAATATGAGAACTTAATATAAGTTTTTGAAGTTTTTTTTTGAAATAATAATTACACATTAATTATTTATCATGTTGTGATTTTCTCTTTCTTAAAGCTCAAGTTTTATTGTTAAACTATAAAAAATGTTATGTTATGTATATGTTATATAATTATTGTTAGGTCACCAGAAAAGGTGACATGCTTGCTTAAGGAAGGACAGACGAATAGGAAAGTAATCCTTTACTATAGAATATAATATAATTTATGTAGTATCCTTTTCATTTCGTGGTAAAGAACCCTAAAAATAAGCAAAAATTTACATAAAGCTATCATAACATAATAATAAACTTCCAATTAAAAGGGCCTTAGAAAGAATTTTCTTTTAGTATTTCGTTACTTGAGAATGTCTCATTAAATTTTTGGGAGAAAAATGTCTGGTGGTCTTGAAGAAAAATGCAGATAAATTTATTTGCCGACCGGGCCTGCGGGGATGACTAGGGAACCATTTTAACGTCAATCACTGGAAATTCCATAAGAAAATTCAGCATTTTTAGTGAGGTGAAATTGTTTTCGCTACATACATTTTTGATGGAATAAACACATCGTGTAAACAAACAAATTTCATTATATTTAATTAAGTGGATTTTTAGTCTTAACAAAATGTTTTCAGCGGCGTTAGATACTTCCGATGGTACACGATTTTATTTATGTTAAAATATTTTTTCATTATAAATAACTGACTATAATAATCTAATTGCTTTCATACCAAACTTTTTTGTTTACTATCCGATTTTAATAAACCCAGTTAGGGTTCCGTACACAAAAGGTCCGAATGGAACCATATACAGGTGTTATTTTTTTCTAGCCAGTATGGGCAACTTCTTAACTACAGGTCTGATAGAAAAACGCTGAAGCCCCCCAACTGAATTCTGAAGAAATTAAAAATGCCAAAAAATTTATTTAAAAAAAAAAAAACCGGTGACATGGATTTTTATCAAATTTTCTTTTTTTTTCGAAATTCTGCTTTACGTCATAATATAAACAAAATTATGAATGATAATCTTGGTCACAAGTTGCTAGAAGTTATCCAAAATATTATTTTATTTTTTCCTTGACCATGGTTTTATCCTGCGTAAAGTTTGACTGAGGTGGAGCAAATTTCGCAGGGACCTCTCTATACAGGTCGTTGTTTTGGTCAGCGACGAGCGACTCAGGGTCGATAATACTAAACTGACACTGGTGCTAAAAAAATATTAAAAAAATACTTTATTTTTTTTAAATATTATTAATACCCTGTATTTAGCCATAAAGAATTAGCTCTTAGCATTCTGATAAACAATTAGATGTCAATATTGATAAGTTCTAGCAACTTGTGACCAAGATTGTTGTACATAATTTTGTTCGTATTGTGACCTAGAAGCAAAAAAAGAAAAAAAATATTTTTACGAAATACATTTTTTTTAATGGCATTTCTATTTTCTTTAAAATTCATCTCGGGGTTTTCCTTTCAGCGTTTTTCTCTAAAACTAGTAGTTCAGATGTTGCCCTCACTGGTTGGAGAAAAAACATTCTGTATAGTTGCGGCAGCTTTGTGCGTCCTTTCGTCTGTTCGGCGATCCGTCAATGCGTCCGCCTTACCGACAGTCTCATGCTCCTGACTCCTAAACATTGTATTGTGTATACTGTATTTCTGGAGCGTAAAGACGAACAAATGCGTCATTGACAATATTTTTTTTTATTGGAGGTTATATCAAAAAATATATAATACAAGTTGACCTAGTGAATTTGGCTTATTCCTGAAATCCCCCCTGAGAGAATCCCCCTCAGGGGGGAAAACTGGACTCTAATGTAAAAATTATCCAGAAATCCCCCTTTTCATTTTGACTTATTCCACTTTTCCCCCCTGAGCGAAAATCTCTCAGGGGGGAAAATTGGACACTGACGTAAAATAAGTCCACAAATCCCCCTTTACATTTTAGATTATTCCACTTTTCCCCCCTATTTTTAATTTTAGTTTCTACACCCTTTAAATAAATTAAAAAAGTAGAATATAGAATAAAATTAGATATAGATTCTATAAAAATTTTATAAACAAAAAAAACGAGAATATAATATATAATTCAGTCTTTATTTCTTCATTGAATTTTGTATTAATAAAATGTGACGAAGAGTACAAAGAAACAATCACAAACAAACAGCGATGAGGGATATCGGCTAGAAGTATTCCCATTTGCGCACCGATATTTTGAGCACCGATCCTATTCCCTTTTCAGCACCGATTCATATTTTGGATCGGTGCTCAAATGGGAACAAAAATTTAATTCGAAATCATTCCCTTTTGAGCACCGACGGATTTGTAGCTTCTAGTGTTGTGGTGTTTTAATCTCTCTCTAAATACCTCCAAAAAATTAAACTTGGTAATTAAAGAAAAAATGGTACCAAGACTACTAAGTCTTGGTACCATTAATATTCAATAAAATAACGTAAGTACTAACTTACGTTATTTTATTGAATATTCCCATTAGAGCACCGATTCTAGAGCATCAGCTAATATTTAAAATTGTACCAGTATAACATAAGCTCGAAGGAGCTCTCTCCTTTTTCATAAGTTAAAATAATATATATGTTGTTTTTTTATTAGAGAGAGCTCCTTTAAACTTCTGTTATACTTGTACAATTTAAAATATTAGCTGATACTCTAAAATCATCACAGATCATTTTACCCAAGCTCTTCATAATAATAAAAATCGTATGGTGACTTGTATTGTTTATGTTATGTTCGAATTGAGAAAATTTAAGTCTAGGAAAGTAATAAATAAATTAATATTCATCTGTAATTAATAATAAATAATTAAATTATCCTGTAAAATAAAACTAATTTTTTATCGATATATTTTATTTAAACACCACAGATTTAAATAGTACCAGTACAACAGAAGCTTGAAGGAGCTCTCCCTAGTTACAAAACAACATATATATATATTTCCACAAAATGTTTACTTATTATTACTTATGAAAAAATGGTACCAGGTTTTGTTTTTAATTTTTTTTGGATATATCTCCTTCGAGCTTATGCTATCCTGGTACCATTTTTTCATAAGTATACATTTTTTGAGGTACTAAGAGAGAGATTTAATATAAGTAAATGGAGAGAGTAATACCAATAGTGCATTAGGTACCTACTGTTTGTCATTTTAGTAATTTATTATCAAAATAGATAAAACTTATAATGTTGGTATATTAACAGCTTTATCTAATCATATTGGTGGTTCTTTATTTTGATAGTAATTTCTTGAATATTAAATTATTGTAGATGAGATTTTTTTTTTTATTAAAATTGTATAAATAATGATTTAACCATTAAAATTACTAATACATTGACTCGCGGTTAAAAAAATAACAATAACCTCAATTGTTATTATAGGACGCGCGTCTCTCACGAGAACCAACGGGTTGGACATAACATGGTATTTTCAAGGGGGATTTCTGGACATAGACTTTTTTAATTCCAGTTTTCCCCCTCAAGGGGGATTTATCAGGGGGGAATTCTGGACTTTTTTTTTAGATTCCATTTTTCCCCCTTAGGAGGACTGTCAGGGGGGATTTGTGGAATAATTAGCTTTGTAGATTCCAGTTTTCCCCCTTAAGGGGGATTATCAAGGGGGAATTCTGGACTTTTTTTTATAAATTCCACTATTCCCCCTCAGGGGGGATTTTCAGGGGGGATTTCAGGAATAAGCCGTGAATTTCGAGCCAACTATTATTTTTGTGTTTTTCAGTTTATTTGGCAATCTCCCTGGTATGGCAAATGTTCATAGGTGACAGTGACAACTTACCATGAGGTGGCCCGTCTGCCTGCTTGTCAAACGGTTGACATAAAAAAAAAGAATAAAAATTAAACCACCCCTTTTTTCACAACAAAAAAACCAAATCGGTCAAGCCGTTTTTGAGTTTTAGTGTGACTAACGAAGAGCAAGTGATTTTTATATGATATATAGATATAATACTAGCTACTAACGTCCAAACCTACTTAAAAAAAACAAAGATTAACCTTATCACAAAATGGGCCCGGATTAAAAGCTTACGAGATAAAGTAAAAAGAGCAACGTTTTAATAAGCTGAAAACAAAGTTTCGGTATTAAAATTTCTTCGCTTCAGAAACGCCAGTTAATTCCCGAGATTATGCGAGTGGTTAAAGAAAAACTTTGTGGTCGGCCGGTGCCGTATCTCCACCGGTAGTTTCATCTGTAGGCCCACATATCTCTTTGATAACTACGTACGTTAATTAAAAATTGTAATGTAGGAAGAAACATCAGTAATCTTCACGCTTTCTTTTGGCTTCCTACATACTTTTTTCGTATGGTACTATTTCATTATATCAGTAATAGGTTCTTTCTCAAATCTGTCAATATGTGATTCGCTATAAATATTAGATAAACAAAATTCTCAATAACATAGCTCTTATACTTTAGATTTAATTGATATCTAAAAACCTCGATTTCGTCACTAACTCACTGATGATCATCAAAACTCTTACAGTACTTGAAAGCTGAAATTTGGTATGTAAGCTTGTATTAGTACACAAACAACAACAGAATTATAAAATTTGAACTTTTCCCAATAAATGAACGAAAAAAAATGTTTTTTTGTCATAAGCAACTTGAAATCAAACAACATGAAACAAAGTGAAATCCCACCAAAAACATTTTCATGTAAAATGTTGCCAAGACGAGACCATATGACTCGCACTGTCAAACCGTTTCGCTACTAATAGAACTATTGTACTAGAGAAAAGTAATGGGTAATTAACAGTGAATTAATTTTTCACCTTACGTCCATGTGATGGTAGCGAACGGCCAAGCCACATACTTATCTAAGGTGTAGAGTTTGTGAAGCTATGGCTTGTAGAGTTAGGACGTGTAGAGTTATAAGCTTGGCTCTACATGAGATCTGACAACTTTTTGAAAATGATAGCCATATGGTCTCGTCTTGGCAACCTTTTACATGAAAATGTTTTTGGTGGTATATTGAAATGAAATGAAATGAAAATATATTTATTGTATTTTGAATAATACACACAACACTACAAAAATATTATAAATACAAATGAAACAAATAGCACATTGACCAAAAAAGCAAAGAGTAGTGTTGTGTGATATCAAAAATTGGTCAGCGACTCAGTATTACACTATTATCCCGAAACCGGGTAACAGCACTGGTTTTCAGTCGCTGCCATTAGTGACATCACGCACAACCGGACAGAAGACAAAAGACATAATATTATGTTTCTTATAAATATCCATGGCCAAGGGCCATGAAATAATTATTTTACTACTTGTTATTCTATTGTTTCTTGAATACACTTACAATATTTTTGGAATAAGCTGGCTTTAGCATTTCACATGCTTATGTGAAACGCCAAAGGCAGCCCATACTCTTTTTCCGGAGCTTATATCCTAGGGGCGTTTACTCTACCATTTAAGATTGTGTTTTTATACCGTCCTCCACATAAATACGACCCCTGACAATCTAGTTTATTTTATACTGAATCCAGTGAAATTGAATTCTACTCTATACCGATAAAGCCAATGCATAAGCGCTACTGAATTCACATAAAAGTGTTTACGAACGGGCGTTCTGAGTTTTTACTTGAAACATATATGCACTCAGATACATTTTCTTAGGTTGTATGATACGCATGAGACTAATGAGACTCATTATTAATGTGACATAAAATCGATGTCTTCAACTCTTCTTATTTTCCAAGAAGTAGATTCACAATCGGTTCATCTCTGCAAGATCATTAGCGATGGGCGATTATTCCTGACCGTTCGACAGCACCATCTGAAGAAACTAATAGTACATTATAAACAATAGAATTCGTAAGTACATGTTTTCCAATAATAATAATAATAATAATATAATAAAATTTAT
Source organism: Polyploca ridens (assembly GCA_951394255.1). Classification (NCBI taxonomy): domain Eukaryota; kingdom Metazoa; phylum Arthropoda; class Insecta; order Lepidoptera; family Drepanidae; genus Polyploca; species Polyploca ridens. The sequence continues at coordinate 6,487,046 of OX596253.1, forward strand.
TTATTTCTCCCACAATAAGTTACAAATATAATACAATAGCTACATTAAGACAATAAAATACTTAAATTGCGGGAGACTGGTGCCTAAACTAGGCAGAGCCTGTATTTCAGGACACCAGGTCTCCACCCCACGGTTGATGTAAACGTTTTTTTTTTAAATCTCAAGTAACTCTACAAAAACAAGAAAGGTATGTGGGATAACATGACAATTGGTACATAATTTTTAAAATCGATTATAAAAAAAAAAAAAAAAAAAAAAAAAAATTGAGGAACCACTGTGCAAGGAGTGAGTGTGTATTAGGTGTGTTTTAAAAGTGTGTAGAGGTGGGTGGGTGTTGATGTGTAAGTAAGGGAATGTGCGTATGGGGTGAGTGTGAGTGAAGGTATGTGTTATTTTGTTTGTGCGATTAACTTGTTATACATTTTATTTTAGTACGACCAATAGATTTTCAGCATCAATGTAGTTCAGCCTCTGTAGCCAATCCTTTAAAACTCGCAGACATTTTGTGTTATTTAAGCCATATATAGATATCTCTCTATTAATTTTATTATAGAGGTAGCAGCCTAGAAAGCAAAAGAAACGCATTGCAAATCTGGTAGCAAAAGGCGTGCTATGAAAAACAATGTCTTTACGTCTTCGCAAAGCCACTGAATCTGGGTCATATGGGTGTGATTTATGTTGTTTCATCACGATTTGCTGTATATATAGCTGACGAACTGTAAGTACGCCAGCCTTGTTATACAGGTCAGTAGTAGGGCACTTAAAAGGAAGATGAAACATAACTTTCAAGATCGCTCGTTGAGTTCTCTCCAGCCCTAACAGAGAACTTTTGTGTGTTCCACCCCAAGCAGACACACAGTAATCAAGTAAAGACTGGCAAAGCGCAAAATAAACACTCTTGAGGAGCGGAACGTCGGCAACATGCCGTAGATTTCTGAACACGTAGATTAGTTTCCTTAGTCTATCGGCTAAAAGGCTAATAGGCTTTGATAGTTGCATGGAAGTTGGTCATATTGGATGTATTTGTACGGCAAAGCAATGATGGTGCCAACAACCGCAGCTTTGCAATTTCATTTCACAGTGATTACTAACGAAATCCCGACTGCGACTGACACATGTGTGATACCAAATAGTTAAAGCCAACACGGAATGTTCAAAAATACGGGTTATTGTTAAGACCTACGTAACGTTGCCAGACTTCCAGGAAAAAAATGGTTTTTCAACGTTACTGAAAACTAGATATTGTTTTTTTTTTAACTGACTTCAAGAAAAGGAGGAGGTTCTCAATTCGGATGTTTATATTTTTTTTGTGAAGTGAGCGAAATCGCATGACGTGTTTAGAAAATATTTCGCTGACTTCAAAACAGTGTCAGATAAGAGTTATTGTATACTTTTTAGTGTACTTTGAAGGCGCTTTAGTTTTTTGTTAAAAAGTTAATTTATTTTTGAATTTTTAGTTTCATTATATACTGAATACATCTGCGTAACGTTTTCGTGTGTACAGGCCTGATGTTTTGTTGTGTGATTGCATAAACAATGCATATTTATGCGATAGCAGCAATCGCGGCTGATTTGCTGTAATTTTTTTAAGAGATCCGTTGTCTATCTCCGAAACTCATCATCAGATCTATATGAAATTTATATGGGACCATTTTGGAATATACCCCTTTTGAACAAAAAAAGAATTTTGAAAATCCGTCTATATATGACGGAGTTATGCCCTAACATACATTTAAAAAAAAGTCGGTAATACCCGCCTGATGGTAAACGGTAACCGTAGCCATATGAACAATTGCAACACACGAATATATAAGTAGATTATGCACCAAGGGGATAAAGTAGTGACTTAAATCACGGGCGGCATATTGGACCCTGAGCGTAACGAGGGAGAGTTAGCGTAGCGAGGGCAGTAGTTATGTAGAGTCCTGAGTGAAGCGAGGGGTTCAATCATGTCACCCAAGGCGAAGACAGACTATGTTCTCGAGGTGAATACTCCACTTTTCATGCCTTCTGCGAGACAATAAAAACCCAGAGCTAGAGCTACATAAATACACATTCGGAAACAGCCTAGATAAAATTAAAAAAAAGGAGTAATTTAGTTATTTTTTTATTTTTCCGTTACTACATAATTAATAATTCCTAAAGCATCTGATTTAATCATTTCTGGAGCAAAATTACTATCACTCGAAGACATATATCAATGTCAACGTGAAAATAATACCTTTTTTATTGTTCTACCAACGGTGGCTAATTCGATTTTCAAATAAACATGTTTCTACGCTAAGAGTTTTCATACGAATTTTAACGTTCTAAATTCAAATCACATTATATCCCTTGAGGATATAATATAATGCCTTACTTTACGTTACCTGACCTAATCTAAAGTAAGTCATTAGAGCCCTGTTCCTGCAATCTCTACATCGATAGCGACAACAATACGTACGAATTCGGTCGTAAAGTCCTAACGATCTGATTAGAACGATATTAGTAGTATCTACTGCCAAAGCTATTGTCATTGCTATCTTTTCATTTTTCACAACGCTTACGATAAACTTTACGACCATTTTTCGATTTCCTTTAATTTACCAATTGAGGGTAAACCAGGTAATCTCTTTATCAACCTATTAGTGGATGCCGATGTTATAAAACGATGCCCCAGCGGTTTAGGTTCTGCGTTGATGAATCAGTCAGTTAGTCAGGACAAATAATTAACTATACCGGGTGATTTTGAATTTCTTGGCTATTTTTTTTCCCTTGGATCAGAATCACTAATAGAACACATTCGTGCAAAAAAAAGAACCTTTTTTTTCATAATTTTGTCGTAAGAATATCCTAAATACTCCACATTACTGGATAACGTTAACAAGTAGATGACCTTGAACTTCAGCTGGTAGACGTCACCGGAACATTGAAATATGCTGCCGAAATACGTGAATTCTTTCGTAACGCGCACTAGGTGGAAATTGTGTTTAATACCTACTAAAATTTCACCATATTATTTTTCCATTTTCCATTCACAAAATTATGTAATATCAGGAATAAACTCTTCATAATGTTGTTTACATTTCGAGTATTTTGATTAATAAAACCTGTCATTGAATCGAATCTGTTATTCATTAAAATCTTCTAAAATAAATTCTATTTTTCATTTTCACTAAGGAGGAAACTTATCTTTCAATAATTATTAACAATACATTAGGCAGCCCGCACGCATCATACAATCGCCGGCCGACTTTATGTCGGAAAGAGAAGAAAACTTGAATGTCAGCTTTGTAAGCAGAAAACAGAATAGCTTTTTAAAACGTTTGACTTGGTTAATAACCCTTAAACGAACCTATCCTAGAAATAAACTCTAAAATTGCCAATTTCGCTAAAAAGGTCTGATGTCAGTCGGTGGATTCAATTTTATAAGAGAATAAATTCTTTCGATTTGAGAGATTCAAATGTTCTTCGCATTTGAATTCCTTACTACCAAAGCACACGTCCTACAAAACCGCCCTAAAGGCCTCAAGTCGGACTGAGAGACATTCAAATGTTTTTCTCATTTGAATTCTTTACTAACAAAGCACTCGTCTTACAAAGCCGCTCTAAAGGCCTCAAATCGGAATAACAATTGGACTACCGATTGTCTGACGTGTGGAAGCGTCCTTATACGAAACCTCTCTTCCCTTCTCTTTTTAATTTCATACAAAGAATTAAAAAAATATTGCTACGACGTGTTTAGGTGTGTGTTCAGCTTAATACTTCATGTCAACCTATTTGAAAAATTTATGATTATGAAAAAAAATATTTTGAGTTGCGCACGCAGGTATTCTCTGTTTACTGGTTGATAGGGCAACGTTTTAGAAGATCAACAGTCGTTTCTGGGTGATACATGGGTGATACAAAATATTTTTAAATTTAATTGAATAATTATGGAACTCTCTGGAATACACTATCCGTTTGATCAATGGAGGGCTTCTGCCTCACACAAGATGCCGCGCGGCGCCCGCCACCCCACCCAACTGTGCGTTTTGTGGTTGCAGATCACTGGAAGTGTGTTATTTAAAACCAAATAATAAGTTGTCAATAAACTGCAATATTCAGTTCAATGTGATTTTAAATTAGCCTTAAGTTGGCCCTAAAGTTTTAAAGTGTTACAACGATGCATATGTTAGAATTGTGATACGATGAGTATGTTTGTAATTGAGTTTGTAATAAAAAAGTGAGTTACTGTATTTTTGTGGATTCATTTTATAAATTTTAAACAGGTAAGAATACCGAGAGTGATGTATAGGATATTTAATTTGGATGGTGTTCGTGTTTTTGTATACATAGGCAGTATCGCAGTATCTAACATTCTCGGTTGTTGACAGTTATGTGACGTAGCGTATTGGCGCGCGGTACGACCAACGATTTCAGTAATTCTGAGAAAACTTTGGATCGTCATAACTTTATTTTTTTCTATAAAAATTATATCTAAAAATAAAACATATATTTTTTATTTTTTATTAATGAGAGACTCCTTTAAAATAGCTAAGTAATTCAAAATCATGTCATCCTGTATATGTATAGATTTATTGGCAATCAAATAAAGAAGGATATAATGCTATATAGAATACAACCTACATGATGTAAATGGACGCTACAGTATCTAACCTATTCAAACATATATTATTTAACTGTATTATATTTGCTTGACGAGATTTCAACTGACGTACATAAAAGTAAAATACAAAAAAAATTGGTAGGTATGTTGGTATTTACTTCAATAAATATATTAAAAATATTGTTTACCTATATCGCTTTACAAGAGGTCGACAATCTAAATGTCAGTAAAAACAATCATTTTTAGCTGATATCATGATGATAATTAAGATATCATAATTAGTTTAAAGACATCTTGCAGCATTCCGATGCGCATAGAAACCATTTATTTTAAGTGGCTATGCGAAAAATAAAGGCAATCGTGATAATTGACGATCATCCAACATCGTCCAGCCAGTACCCTCATCATCGAGATATCAGATCGCAGGAATTAAATTATTCTTCCTTCGTGGTATGAGTTCATAATATTATTTAGGTACACAATGTTATTTGACATTGCTCTATGTGCGTGACAAAATTCGGTAACGCATAGCAAATGTATACATTTTATTTCTACGCCTCGATTGGCTGATTGACCATAAATTCATTCATGATCAACAATAACAAATTACATCATCATCGATATCATGAACTGCTATTTTTTTTTACTGTTTATAGGCCTTACCTTTTACTTAGGTTTAGGTGAGTTACCGGCTTAAGGCAAAGGGCCACCTGGTGGTCAGACCCGGGGTTCGTGAGTAACCCTCAAGCAAGCAGCTGCAGGCATTGGGTAGATGCGTGGATTCGTATTCGAGCGGTGAGCGTGTATGACAGCTCCGGGACCATTCTGGAGAAATGGAAGCCAGCTTCTCTGGCGTCCCTAGCGGGGATTGAATCCGCTAGCACCAACAAGGTGCGCTGGTGCCGGTGCTTGCGCTGCGCATTCTGCGTTAGTGCTCGTGCTAGTGCTGGCGTGCTGGGGTGCGTGTTGTGAGCGGCTTTACAGCTCCGGTACCATTCTGGACAAATGGTATTGAGTGATCACGGTGCGACTCATATTTTCTCTTGAGTACCAGGGGCGAGTAAACTGGCGGCGTGACCTACCGCAGATGGTCCCAGACGCCTCGTAAGGGGTTGCCTGGTATAGTGTGCCGTCTTTTATGACCGAGAGGTTGGTAGAAGTGGCCACTATAGAAAATCTCAGTAGTTAACAAGGGGGTATGTTTATAGGCCTGTGTTTGACCACAATCTCACCATGGTATGTGATGATGTGGCCGATGGTGGTAAGCACACAAAGCCTAGAAGGAACTGGCTCTTATGTGCAGCTGTCAGAACACCGGTAAGATGCTTGGCGACAGATTTTCAACTTGAGGGTGGTAGCCAGCCAGATGGGTACTACAAAGTACTCTACCACCGTTACCCTATTCCCAATACTTTAGGGTCAGCGTTATATATGTACCTACACTCCTTCCACACACTGGTGAGCTAATATAGCTTAGATGGATCTAGTTCAAGTGAACACAACACAAGAGATTTTTTTTTTTTCAAACGTCTTGCTTTCTTTTCATAGTATATTTATAGCTTTATTCATGATAGATTCTAAACGAAATATATTATTTGACCAGCAGTGAAAATAAATATCTAGAAACAATTCACCTGAATTTCAAATTATGATTGGACGACTGGAGTCCCTTGTGACTAAAGAAAGCCACGAGCTTTCTTTCTTATCAAACTGGAAATTATTTTCCTATGAAAGAATTAAATAAGATGTCAGTTGGAAGGCTCAGAAATTGGTTTGATTACGCGGAAGGGAAATACAATTGATGTTTTATAAATCGGTTGAGAGGAGGCTGTGACCGATTTGCGACCACAACCGATCGATCAGTGATGTTAAAGCCACATTCGCAGCTCTGTGTTTGGGCAAGAGAATATTAAAACTGATATACGGGGTGAATTTTTCCAGTGGGCATGGATGGCCAAATCTCAATTATAGGAAAAAGCGAAAAATTTTCAAAGGAGTCTCGAGGCCAATTTTGATAAAAATTTAAACTGTATACTTGGATTTTCATCCATACTTTTATTCTAGTAGGAACTCTGTTGTAAAACCAAACCCTTAGCCAAAGTAACTTTCAATTACTTATACATATATAGTTGTACGCATTATATTATTTACTCTATGTGTATATTAAGGTAGGAAAAGATAATGGACATTACAATTGTGTAGCTGTTTTTTTAAAGAATAAATAGGTTAAAAAAAATCAACGCACTTGCTCGTAAAGTGACTCTTATTACACCGCTTTTAGGTTCATAATGCAGTTTATTACGCACTAGTGCATTTTACTTTACATAACCGCACTCGCGTGTTATGATATAATCCCGATAATGTTATGTTTGTACCTCCCTGCAAGTGATATTATGTGTGTAGGTTAGACGAAGCATTCTTAATGTAACCGGGAAAAACATACGCCATAATAACCTGTGCTCAGGAGAATATAGATAGAGGAACCAAAGGTAAATCCATCTATATTCTCAGTGACAGTCAGGCTGCAATCAAAGCCATGGCATCCTACAAAGTGGACTCCAGACTTATTCTGGATGCTGTCCAAACCCTAAACAGGCTTGGGAAGCATAACAGGGTAAGACTGATGTGGGTCCCTGGGCACAAAGGAATCCATGGTAACGAAATGGCAGATGAACTGGCAAGAGAGGGCTCAGCAAATGACTTTGTGGGTCCAGAACCATGTGTAGGCATATCGACGTGTCTCGTAAAAGCCACATTTAGGGAGTTTGCAGATCAAAGACAACGAACACATTGGCTGTCTAATACCGGTTTACAACACTCCAAGAAATTCTTAGGCTCTAATTTCAAAGCCCGGGAATGCATTTGGAATATGAGCAGGGGGCAAATCCGCTACCTGCTTGGGGCCTTTACTGGGCACTTTGGAACCAACGACATGCTCATGAAGATGGGTCTTACCGCGACACCCATGTGCAGGTTGTGTGGGGAACATACGGAACGCATGGAGCACCTTCTGTGCACATGCGATGCACTGGCTGGTAAGCGAATGAGTCTCCTAGGGATCGGATATCCAAAACCAGAAGACTATAGGCTCATATCTCCTAGCCTCGTTGTAAAACTCATGAAAAGAGTTTTCAACGAGACTGGGGAGGAGTAAAGTATCTAGGGGACCACAATAGATCCCAATGGGTCGAAGTGTCCGAGCTATTTCTCGGCCCCTCCATAAGATAAGATAAGATAACCGGGAAAAACACAATTTTCCATAAATTTTTCGCTGTGTAGTTGATTTATTATCAAACAAGCTCCCTTATCGCACCTGCGGCTTAATACCGCCCCGTATGTAATAACCAACTTAGCACACTTATATCATAATGTACTTCAAGGTCGGCAACAAATTGGCAGCCTCCTGGTGTTGCAAATGTTCATAGATGACGGTAACCACTTACCATCAGGTGGCCCGACTGCCTGTTTGTCAACATTTTGACATAACAAAAAAAAGTGTAAAAAAAACTTATTATTCATTCCCATTTTGATATAAGTAACACAAACAAATTATCCGACCCAAATAGGTACGTTCAAAAACAACACAAAAGAGTTTTTTAATTATCAAAAAGCCTATTATCCTTTAATAACATCAAGCCATCTTCAATAACGTTAGAAAATAATTCTTTAAAACGAATAAATTGAGATAAAATTGTAAACACATTTTTATTTAAAAACAATGGATTTCCAAAGTAGAAAAATTACACGGCGGGGCTGAAAACAGTAGTGTAAAATGCTGATATTGTTGTTTTTTTTTCTGGGGAGATATTGGGGTAAATATAATTAAGTTCACTTACCTTTACGTTACCCATTTTTTTTTTATTAAAGTCTAATTTTATCATCACGGTGACTTGTATCCGACACAATTCATATGAATCCATATTTTAATATATTATTTACTATTTATAATAAATTGTACTTGAATATAAATAACATGTATGTAGAGTATCTATCAATAACAATAACTTTTGTTTGGTTATCACCTCTGCACTAGTTCTGATTGGTTCTGTTCAGCAAAATATTATCATTACAGCGGACGTTACGTTTCACTGGGATAACTCCGCCCAGATTGCGTCTATGCATCCCCAAACCCGCTAATAAACCGAGAACGAGCCGAGCCACGAACGAACAGGATTCGTTTGTTGTTCGTGTAGCGTGGACGGACTTGCGAGTCTCGAACGAGCATTGGTCTCACGTTCGACTGCGTTCCGCCCGATTGTCAGTTTTTTCTACGAACAGGGATTCACATCGCGCTCGTTGTAGGCTCATTGTAACGTAATTGTATTCGTTCGTGGCTCGGCTCGTGCTCGGTTCGCGTAGCATGGACGCACCATTCATTAGTCATGCTCGAGAGCTCGACGCAAACGCACCGGTTGCAAGTTGTTGTGGTATACCACTAAAATCGTAATTGTACATCATTATGTTTGTATGGGGACAAATAATATCGAACATATTTTAATTTTGGTAGCTGTTTGAACTTGTGTAGGTTTATCTATTTTGTTTCAAAATTTTACGGTAGGTATGTTATTTAAGTACCATTTAACTTGATTTTATACGAAACATTTTATTTTATTTTATATTTCAATACAAAATTTCATTTCGGTGTACACTTTTATCATTTCGGTTGAGGCTTTTCACTTCGGTTGCTTTAAAACGAAACAATCTCGTACCTATAGTAGGTAACTCAGAAACTTTTCAAGATATTTAATTACCACTTATACTTGAAAATGTAGATCAAAATCAACTTTGACGTCAAAAATTTGTAAAAATATATAAAAATAAAATATCTCACCGAAATGAGATAACATTTTCTAATGTTGAAATTTACCCTTTGGATTCAGTGATCACCGGAAATATTTCTACCCAATTAACTCGTACATAAACAATTATTATAAACATACTGACCATTTTATGCTAAAGCTATGAAGCAGTAAGTTCATCCTTCCCCGTCTTTGTATATTCTTGTAGTAAAAATCGGTGAATGAAATCATTCGTTACAAAATAAAAGCCGACAACGAAACTCAAGTAGTTGAATTGTTTTTCAAATATTTAAATCATAAAAGTACCTATATACTAAAGTATGATAAGAATGTACTATACGCATTTCTTTATCCAATATGAACGTATTAGGGAAAAAGATTACTACATCACAAAGACGTATTTCTTTATTTCCAAAGCAAACTGAAGGAATTAAAAAGCTATTACCAACGTTCAGATATAAATCATTCAGTTTCCGTTGCAACATTCGCTCAGATGGTTTAATTTACATCGAGGGTGAGTTCCGCTTAATTCCCAATCCGAGCCGCTGCCAAATTTAACGAGTTGTTGACTGCATACTCGTGGGCCCACCCCACAAATTATACACAGATGAATTGCTCCGTCAATATTTAAAATATTTGCTAACTATATGAAAAGGCTCATTGTGAATGGCATTTGTTTCGAGCCTTTTAATGCAGCGTGAAATCGTCGCAGGCGTTGCGATCACAATGTCACTTGATATGGCAGGCAATGAATGGAAAAGAGTATTTATTTCTCACATGATAACTACAATATTGGAAACTGGAAAATCCCTCAGTATATTCATTACTATGCAAAAACATAGACATGAAGAAATATCCCCAATAGATAATAGATTATTGGATGCGGGCTGATAATGATGATGACCACAAAAAAACAATACAATAAAAGCACAGCCTTGAACATTGAAAGCGGTCTTCTATTTATAGTACCTACTGCGGCAACAAGACCCAATTCACATTGTTTGCTCGCTCGAGTCAACGCAATATTCCACAATTCGTATCAAAGGAACATTCCGACTGAAAACACATTATTAAATTATATCCGTAGAAATATATATCCACAGTATATCTTATTTTTTACCGAAGCCCCGCGGGAATACTTATAAACAAACGCTCAATCGATTTACCCGCATAAATCAACGTAAACGAGAGAGCGCTAAACGCAAATTGACAACTCAACTGTCGTCTTGGCTGCGAGTAGGGTCCGCGGCCGCACCCTTATGAGAAAATCCATAAGGTTTAGTCGCATATCACATCCACTTATCCTTAAATAATATACCGAGTGATTTCTATTACATAAAATACGTTTGCGAAAATTAAGGCGATATACTCATAGTCAGATATTAATGTGTGTGTAAAAGTCATCGTAAAAGACGTGTTCTTCGGGCAGTGACATTAAAAAGAGATTCATTGCCATAGATATAAAATAATTAACAAAATTATCTTTAATAAAATATCCATCTCTGTTTCATATAAATCACAATTTATTTTATTGAATCTCACCACGAAATAAATTTCATTAAATATCTAACTGAATATTTATTTCAGTATTCATCAGACTAAAAAACAATATTTTGAAAGACAACATAGAATTGAACTACTTATTCATTTGTTAAACAGTTACGGGAACTTTACTAGCATTTAGAAATGAGCAATGGTCGTTAATAGTGCTATAATCTTATTATCGCGACAGTCGAGCGACTGGATTGTGTGAATAAGAAAATGTATGTTGACTGATTTCTGTTCGTTTGCAGCGAACCATTAGATACGGTGATAGCTTATCGCAATGAGCTCACAGTGGCTCGCATCATAATACATCATCTGTGATAACAATAACGTGATGTCGCGTCGCCGAACAGTCTCCGCGCCGCCCGCGCCACGCCATTTGAGTCGTTAAAACAATCGTAATTAAGTCTTTAATTTATGACTTGTTACGACTTGACGTTAATTTTATCTTACACGACAATGACGAGTGATTTCAAAGTGTAATTTTGTTTTATATTGTAAAAGCAGAATTTCACTATACATTACTGTTACTGGTACTATTAGTTACTCAAATTAAATCTCTAGTTAAAACTAGAGGATTCGTTAAAACTTTATATTCCTCAATAAGACATAAAACATTTTCGAATAGAAATTTTACCGTTCTATTTTTTTCAACATAGCTCTTTTCAGAACAGCCTACACAGTTTCATAAAAACATCAACACGTTGATCAGAATATTATCGACCACTTCGTTTGGTTTTAATAGTAGTCAACTTTAATGAGTTACACGGAAATTTTTAATTCAGATATCTGAATTACCGTAACATGGTCTGTTATTGTTAAAATATTTTAACAATAACATACCATGTTACGGTAATTTTAACAGTAAATTTTATTAATCGTTTGGTGAAAATTACTCTGAGTAGCAAACAAAATAAAAATAATAAATTCATTCACGACAACACTCAACTGTACATTACATTAAACTTAACTAAAATAAAGATATAACTAAGCACAAAAAATAAGAAACAACATAAAAATAATGTTTCTATTAATACATAATCAGGTACACAGATATTATTATATTCTACGACGTAGCATTTCCACCAAATGCTACGAGTACTACGAGTGCCACGTCATAGCTCGTAGGACCGAGTGTCAAAACAATGACTCGGGCTTCTTTAAAGAGGACGGGAAAGGTGGCTTTTGCATTCGTAGTTATTCTCGCCTGGAACTCGCTATTATTATGTAAATTGATGAAGCTCGTGTCATAAATAAATGAGTATGACAGACAATAACGGTTAGACAGACCTAAATACCTCGACCTTTACCAATTTTGGCTACAAGCCTAACGTCGAATGTCAATGTGGGAAAATATAATATTCCACACATTCATGACATGACAGAGCAAAAGATCTGGATAAGTAAGTAGTGTAAATATTATCGAAAGCCCGATCGGCATGAGATACAAAGATAAATAAAGATAAATCGTCAAACAAGTTTATGTTAATCCCGTAAAGGGTCGACTGAGATAAAGTCCTCGGGGATTACAGTGTCGTAACTCGGCTTAGAACGGACACTCTTGACACTATCGGCCGCAATATTCCGCGGATTACTAGAGGATTACTATTAGCCACTGCATATATGACTCTCACTCACTAATTAATACTCCGCCAGGGAAAGTTTCAGTGAATTGAACGCCGCACCACCGAGCTGAGTAATACGCAAATGAATGATTTATTGTGCTCAATTAGTTCACTTAGTATTGATTACTTTGGATTCTTCTAGCGCCGGTAAGGAATATATGATTGAACAGACCGAAATTAATAAGTCAAATAATATAAGCGCCGACGATGGAATGAAAATGAGAATTGGTAATTTTAATAATTAAATTATACTTCAGGTAAGTAAAAGTATTCTGATTTTTTTCCTAATAATCATACGGAATTAAAAATGTAATCTCGTTTACCGAAATTGTAGGTACGCATTAAATATCGACCATCAATAATAATAATAATATAAATTACATAATAATTAATAAAGCGACACAATGATTATAATATAAACATAAGAAAACAATACCAACCAAAAATTTCGCGGCAACAGAAAACAATATTTTTTTGTAAACTAGTGTTATGTATATGACCTATTAAAGATATATAAATTCGCACTATGATGCTGCACCTGTGCCTAACATAACAAAGTTCTGCTGAATCATTACCATATAATTTGCCAATTACGACGCAAAAAGTACTCGCACACTCGAAACTACTACAAACACACGAAGTAATTTAGTACATCCCACTAAGTGCAAGTTCTGCGAAAGTAATTATCGACCCAATTAATAGGTAAAAAGGCTCGGTAAAAGGCCCGCTGCGGCAAACATGGTTACGTCCGCCCAAACAATTATGTTTGCATCCGGTCCATTCACATTACCCAATCAAGAAACTTGCAAGGTTTCCAGGCTAAGTAATTAGGTATAAAATATAAGTAGTTAGGTATTTTATTATAGATTTCGTGTTTATTCAATCATTATTTTATTGGTATCAACAAAACAATAAGTATGTAATAGATAAATACACTAATTAAAAAAGGCATATCATCACGCCCTAACTATTAATTCAAAACTAGAACCAAAAATACTGAACACTAAATACGCAGCACACTATATAAATCAAACAGAATATCAGTTTTATAGTTTATGCAAAACTGTTTGAACTGAATGATCATCTAGCGCTCGCCGGCCGCTGCCGCGCCACCGCTCGCTTCGCTCGCTCGGCTCGCGCGCGAAACTTCTGTGGTGAAAATGGGTGTGACAATTAATTTAAAAACGCCACATATATTTTAGTCTTGTATTTATATTTTTCACTACACCCATGCTATAAATCCTCTATTAAAGTTCCTGAAACAGTTAGCTTATTGCCAACATTAAAACATCCGGTGTCATGGTAACCATTATACAGGGTGTTGTTTTGGTCAGCGACAAGCGACCCAGGAGCGGAAGTAAAAAAAATACATTTTCCAAAAATGGAAATAATTCAATTAAATACTGTAAATGCGTTGAGAAATACCTTATTGAATTTGAAATAAAATTACCGCAAAGTATGGTCACTAGCCACGAGCACTGACTAGAGCTAGGCACAAGCCGCCATCACCCCACCCCTTTACCCCCTCTCACTCCCGTTGAGTGAGTAACGTCTATATTTTAGCTTATAACATGATTTTCAAAAAAAAAAATTAATATTTTTATTATTACACTGTGTTACTGCTCCATGATAAAACTTGGCAAAAAGTCGTAGCGCTGGCTGAAGATTGTCTTTCAGTTGTGACACAATGGCTAGAAAATAGTCTTCTATCCCTGAACACTAGTAAGACTAAATACATATGCTTTAGTAAAACGGCTGCAGGTAATGCAGAAACTCATATAGTGGTCAAAATACATACCTATCCCTGTAACCGTAGTAGCCGTCCTTCGCAATGTAGTTGTTCGACCTTATCTCGAGTTGGCTCCATCAAGTACTTGGGTGTATATATAGATGACAGACTTAGCTGGAGTACCCACATAGCGTCATTGTCATCAAGGATAAGAAAACTTATTTACATTTTCAAAACGCTGAGAACTGTTGCTGACCTCACACTTGTTTTGCAAACCTATAAGGCTATTTGTGAGTGTATCATAAGATATTGTATTTGTGCTTGGGGCTCTGCTGCAAAATCTCACCTTATAGTTGCTGAACGTGCACAGCGCTGTATTATAAAAGTGCTTCTAAGCTTACCTCACAGGCACTCTACTACTGCTGTTTATGACAAAGCTAACGTTCTCAGTGTAAGAAAACTATATATATACGAAAGTATGCGACGCTACCACAAAAAAATCGTACCTTACTTACCTGATGTGCCCAAGAGAGTTGACAGATGTCCTGTACCTAAAGTGAAATCGAGATTTGCTCAAAAGCAGTCTAATGTAATCGTTCCACTCCTATACAATATTTTAAATAAACAAAGCAACATCAAAAAGTATAGTGATAATAAAATAAAAAGTATAATAAAATCTTGGCTTCGACTCTTCGACTATGAAGGCATAGAAAAGATGTTAAAGGATTTGTATTTCTGAAATTCACAATCTTATTCTTATTCATCACTCACACATACACCCACACCCCTAACACACCCACCTCACATACACACTTACACACACCCCCTCATACACACACAAACACACCCCCACACACACTGCTTATGCGCAAGTATGTTATTAGGTATAACTAAATTTTTGAATTATTATTATTATTGCATTATTACATAAATTTTAAACTTGATCCTATTGCATAGGAGAAGGTACTGGCTTCTGTAACACAGGTTTAGACCTAGCTCAGAAGTTAGGGACTTTTTAATTATGTTCATTTTATTTATGTCAATAAAGATTATTATTATAAACGTTATTATTATTTAAAAAAAATTAAGTATTTTTTTTTAGCACCAGTATCAGTTGTATTATCGACCCTGAGTCGCTCGTCGCTGACCAAAACAACAACCGGTATATCCAGTATGTTGTACTGAATTTCATTATGCAACTCTTTTTTTTTTGCTTTTCGGTCCATTCCTTACTCATCAAACAGCCACATTATCCGTGGTAACAAAAAGAACATTTTCATGCAGGCGCGTTTCACAACCAGAGCGCTGTAATAAAAAAAAATGTGAGGTTATTCGAATTCACGTCGTATCCCGTTTAGGTTCGATATTAGAATTGCAGAAATTTATTACTTTGTTGTTTACAAAAATGATCATGGGTGTAGATAAAGTATTGTATGCAACTGTACATAATTAGTTATTAAAACCCTCATGTATGTGGCACTATTATCATAGTCGCTTCGCTTCGTGTTATAAACCCACATTCGTGTTTTAATACCCCTTAATACAACAGTTGCATAAATAACTATTAGGTACTACGTGAGGCGCATGATGAAAGTTTCTGGAACTGGCCATGCGTAATAAAAATTATAAAAAAGTAATTGCGATATACGAAAATGGAATTTCTGCTTATATTTCACAACTTTCATTTGTTTTATTCATGTAATACAGTCAAATAAATAAAGCATTCACGATTTTTTTTTATTTCAAAAAAAAATTGAGTTTCCAGAAACTTCAAATGACATTTTGTGATGAAGCCTCATTTGGTCAATGCATACCAAGTTTAGTGAATTTAAATGTGGATGTGATCATCTACATAATGATTTACGTGAAGGTTAGCCATCGAGTGTGGTTACTGGAACTAATAATAATACCATACGACAAGCATACGACATCTGATTTATGCGTAATTGATAAAAACTACGTTTCAGAAAATTCGTACAGAATCAGGCATTACATAATTTATAATACAAGTAAAAAGCGATAATTACATCATATATCATAAACATAATTATGTGGTCGGATTAATGAGATACCGGGACTAACAGTATGACCTAAATAAGTAGTTTGGATGCTGAATATAATTTGATAGTCAAATTACTTGTATTTCAATACCCCAAATAATACAAAATATGTACATGTTAACGATATTCTGGCATAGCGCTGGCAAAAATAAGCAGAGCCAGAGTGTCGCTCGCGACTTTTGACGCTGAATAATTCATTTAATCCTTTCAATATCGCCGGCTAAGACGTCTCAATGACTCTACATTTTTTCATTGTAATGTTTATTTTTTCAAAGAACAAAAGGTAGTTTAGTTAGTTTACTGGATTGGCAATCTGTTAACCAGTTGGTCATTATTATGGCCAGCTATGTCTGTATGTCCTGGGTCTGGGTGTAATTATGTATATTAAGTATGTATTTACAAACAAAAAGTAGTATATGTATTATATCAGTTATCTGGTTTCCATTGTACAAGCTCTGCTTAGTTTGGGATCAGATGACTGAGTGTGAGGAATGTCCCAGGATATTTATTTATTTTATACGAGTATGTTAAATAATAATATGTATAGATAGACCATGTTAAGCATGTCGATGTGTAAAGAACGAATGTCGAATGTGTCATTCCATTTATTATAAACCTTTGTGGTTTTTTTGTGAATGATTTTATAATTATAAATTTTTTAAAAAACTTATAAAACAGTATCATAGGACAGGAGTGACAATATACAATAACTTTTGTTTAGAAAGTAATATGAAATAATGTTTTGGAATGTTGCCAATAATAAAGCTTATAGCACACAATATAAGTGTATAGTAATTGTGATAGTGTGAGTAGTTTATTACAAACGAGTGTTTGTAAGCCCGAGCCATAAGTGAAAGATTTCCACCTTCACTTATTTATTTGTAGTAACCACACCCACGCTTTTGTGTTTCTCGATATATTTGTCAGAAAAAAGTTTAGTAAATATAGTGGTAAAATAAACACAATGTTATTCGTCATCATCATCATCATCATCATCATCAGCCTGTAGTCGTCCACTGCTGGACATAGGCCTTTCCCAGTAGTCGCCACATCTTCCGGTCCTCCACTTTTCGCATCCACCCACCGCCCGCCAAGGTTCGCAGGTCATCGGTCCACCTAGCGGGGGGGCGTCCCACACTTCGCTTGCCTGTGCGTGGTCTCCAGTCAAGAACTTGGTTGTTATTCGTAATTAACAGTAACAAGAAAATATATCAATTAACATTTCTGCGTATAAATACAATAAACTCCTTGCTAGCAATATAAATCACTTGATGCATATAACAGCACTGAAAAGTGAGGTTTTATTGGAGAGGCGGAAGAAAAGAGCTTATATGGTTTACGTAATGAAACGGTCAAGCCACATATTTTGACTACGGTGTGTAGAGTTTGTGAAGTTAGGGCTTGTAGAGTAAGGGCATGTAGAGTTATAAGCTTGGCTCTACTGAGATCTGATAACTTCTCAACAATAACTTTTATGGTGGTTACATAGCAGTATTTTTTTCTTCCCAATTGTAATACAATTGGGAACCATGCAGGACCATGCATTTGATTACGTACCGGGCAGCACGAGTAAACAACCAAATTAAAATCCACAACTTGAAGGTTTAGAATATTAAATCCAATATTCAATACACCGACAAAGTGTTAATTTGAATATTGCGAAAACACTTCTCTCCGCCGAATTCTAAATATGAATATTTCTGATAGCGCGAGGATTTACGCACAGGATTTGGAATCAAACTACTGAGATCAGTTTATTGACAGTATAAACTAACTTTTTATATATTAAGGGTTTATTGTAAATGCCAGTACTACAAAGATCTATATTGAATATGAAGGCCCGTAGCTGGTGGGAAAAACAAGACGTAAGGGCACTATGCCCTTTTTCACCGAGGCATGTCTCATTTTCCAGTTACATACTTACATGATTGTCTAATAAACAATATATTGTTATAAATGATAGCTAGATAGATCATCCTTTATACGTGTTATAGTATAAAAATATTTTAGTCCCTAACGTTATGCAATTGAAAAACCTTGTCAATTCTGTAGAGCCAATATTTTTTAAATAAAAGTCCCACCTTTCGTGAAAGGACAACCCTAATCAATTACCATATGGAAGTAGAGTTTCACAAGATTCTGGGATCGTCCCATTAAGCAAGGATTTACTAAATCCCACGGGATAATCGAGGAACCACGATGGGCGAAAAGTTCAGTTTGTTTACAAAGTGCTACAAAATCGATTACTGTATGAATTTAAGTAGCGTATAATGTACCTAGTAGCTGTCGAATCGAAGGTGAAGTTAAAAACCAGTTTATACAACTTTATTGGTCTCTCATATTCTCTTTTATTAACTGATTTATAAGATTTTTAGCTAATTGCGTATTTTTCTTATGTTTGTTTGCTTTCACCGAAATGTCTGTCTCGAATATACTTTCATTTAAAGTTATTTTAAACTAGCTGTCTCGCGCTGTTTCACTCGCATTCCCGAGATAAAAGTAGCCTATAATACTCGGGGATAATTAGCTTCCTATTAGTTAAAGAATCCGAGTGGTAGTTCCAGTGATTAGCCCATTTAAACAAACAACAAAAACTATTCCGCTTTATTATATTATTATAAGTATAGATTAAGTTTTATATAACAGACATCTACTATATAAAACTTCGTTCAATCATCACCAGACGAGTTCCAGCTCCTAATTCTATAACAATTCAAGCGTTTTATTTAATTTGTGATTAATTTTACCGTTTTTAAAACTCATGGGACAAAACCGAGTACAGACAACAAAATGCATTGCGATACAGTTCGTTAAATTCCATTGTAATTGTTAATTGCAAATTATGATTGTTAATTTAGAATCACTGACATGTCCAATTTACGTACAATTTATTTAATTACAGTGTCATCAGTGTATTTACGACATTGTTAATCAGAGTATTTTTTTTTTTGGATCATGGAATCGTTTCCCATGTGCAAGTGCAAGGGATCGAACATTCTTAAACAACGTTATTTGCATACCAATACGAGCATTTTATACACTGAACGGCAATAGAACGTAAACGTTTTAAAATTCTGTCAGAGGTTGCGGCACCCGCACTAATCTATGTGACTTCGTCGAATAAAGAGCCGTGATAGTAGTTACCGTAGCCATATCGTCGCTTGCAACCACAGATTAGTAACTAGTTACTCCGTAATGCAACACACTGAGTATCTCTCACACGTTACCGAGCCTTCCCCCCTCCCCAACGAGCACTGGTGAATATACTTAGGCGGTTATCACACTGCCACGCACCACGCAGCATAGCGCGTCAATGCGTCTCTGTAAGAATCTCCGTTTGTATAGAAAAGATGCACAGTCCAACACACTGAAAATGCATCTACGCGCGTTCATACAGATCACGCACCTACATGCGTCTCGCCCGGCACCTACGCGCGTAGTACGCGGCGAGACGCAAGGTATGCCACACCGAGTCTCATAGTGCCGTGCGTGATTTTGTATGGAATAAGTCAGAGCCGCCGCACCTACGCGCTTAGGCGCGGGGCAGTGTGATACCTTACACGCAGGAACACAGCATAAAGCTATTTGGCTGCGGTATTCTGTAAGGTGTAGGTACTTCCCCAGTCGAGCTGCTCTTTGAACGAATAAACGCTACGCTCTACCTCTCTCAAAATATATTTAGAAAAATATAAATAAAACTGTTTTATAAATAAATTGGATGGACAGAAAGTCATGCTAAGTAATAGCAACGCAGAAGCCAAACTCAGCTTGTATAAAGGTACAGTCAGCAACATAAGTAGCTGAACAGATCTCGTACCTATACACTATTGATGTGGAAAGATAACGTAAAGATGTTTTGAGAATATGGATCTAAAAAGGGCTGTAGGTCTATATATTTTTATGTTTATAGATAGTTTTAGTGCACTGGATCTGTTCAGCTACTTACATTGCTGACCGTACAATAGACTTTTCGCGTCTAACTCGACTCACCACTGTGACTTCATTTCTACTGCACCAGCATTTACTGCGGCGGCCACAAATTAATTTCAGTGAAGCTCAAAGCGTCCCTGGAAAACTACATTGTACTTGAACCCGTAATGAATTTAATCTGTATGAATCTACAGCAAGCAAGTAAGCAAGCAATGTTTCAGGTTCATTAATCTTAAATGTAAATATTTATACTTTGTTTGTCTGTTAAAAAAAAAATTATTTTTTAATATATAATTTAGAATATCAATTATTTCTCTTTGTCTTTATTTTTTTTTCATTTTGTTTTATTAGTTTGTGCTTTCTGCTGATGTCCTGTAATTGAAGAATCACTAGGTATATAAACGCCTCTGTGATTATTGTTGTTTGAATGTGAAGTTTATTCTTTGTTGAATATCCAAATAAAATAAATACAGTATAGTGAAAATGATTTTTTAACATGAATTTTCGTTCTTTTGTGACCAGTATGGGATAAAATCCAAAGCAGACTTCGGCAGCGGAATATTTTATACAAATCAGTGATAAAATTTGAATTGGAATATCATGTCCAAGCAAAGAGTGCATTGAGTCTGAATAGTCAACTGATTTCTGTGATGCTTACCAGAATTATCATATTTGCTTCTAGGAAAGAAAAGCTTTAGGTAAATACATTCCAACGTTGAATATAAAAGATGTCGTGCTGCTATATTGTTTCAATGACTATTTAATTACTGAACGGATTGAGATGACACTTGGCATTTATATAGATCATATTTTAGAATAAAAGACAGGATACTTTTAACTCTGGATAACTTGAAATCGCGAGATGATATATGTATATTAAATAAATGTCTGGAACTGCATCCTAGCTAAGAAGTACTTCAAATTATATTTCAACAACAACTTAAGCAAATTGTCTCGCTTCCCATTCTTAACTATGAAAGCAAGGGAAAACTCTAGAGGTGAAACAATAAATCACCCGACACAGCACGTTTAACTAGTACTTATTATCTGCAAGAGGTTTTTGTGCTTCAAGACTTCAAGACGTAGCGGCAACTTGAGTCTGACATGAACTCAACCGTTCCGGGTTGAATGCTCCAGAGACATTTAAATCTAACAAAGTTTTTTCTTTGACTGGCGAACAATTTAGAACCGTCCGTCCCAGAGCGAAAAAGTTTAAGTTTATATAATTGATGTTATTAATAGTAACCCAATTTTTTTTTTGATATACTAAATTCTATAGACTTCCCATAATCTACGATACCTACTGACTCCAACATTTTGAACTGTAGTTGTAATTTATATAAAAGGCAGAAATTCTTAATATAAAATGTATTCCCATCCCATTTTCAAAGGATAAATTCGCGGTAAAGCCAAAGTTCACAAAAACAAATATCTCAGAACTCAAAGAATAATGTTGAATAAGTTACGAATTTAACATAAATGTTTTTATATTCATCCTTCACTGTGAATATTTTTTTGAACTTGATTAACAAATCATAGAAATAAATCAATCTAAATATGGTACAAAAACCCTATTTTGATTGATATGTGATTATGGTCTTAAGCTCGTCCCTTTGGACAATTTCGATAGCAAAACTAAAATTACATCGATATCTTCGAACAGTAAAAACAAACCTACGGGCCAGGGGCGGGAGTTGTCACGGAGCCGCGTAGTCAGCGAGAAATGGAGTAACCCATTTTAAACTAGAATGAATTGCACGTCGTGGACTGCAGGTTCTCTGGAATGCTGCCCACTGACAATGGTGGACACACGGACTTGCTGGTCACCTAACTTATTTCCTGTACCTATTGATTGCTCAACAATCCAGCATGCTTGATGATTTGGTTTCTTTACTGACTAGTTGACAGTTAAAAGGTGTTTAGATTTGTGGATTTAACTTATGCATGCATTCCTTATTACATAAGATGTGAGGCAACTTATTCAACTAAAACAACCTTATAAATCGCATTTTTTTTTATTTTAGTATCACATTTCTATAGCTTAACGATTCAAGGATATAGTTTTGCAAAGCTGATGTAACTAATAAGTAAAGGTATTCACCGTGTTGATTTTAAAGCAACTTTCGAAAAACTCATGCAGACAAGCCTACCTAATCGTCCACACATCGGCGGCGTGTGTCACGCGAAGAGGCAGCAGACACGCCCCGGTAACTGGGCACAAACTACCGCACCAATATTGACTTTTGCTCCTCGCAACTTCCTCATTGTGTCTCTAATTATTTTTTTATCGATTCAAATTCTCCATTCTCACTCAACGCACGGAAACAGATTTAAATCATTCTCTATTTTCATATTTAATTAGTTACATAAAATTAAATTATTAAAAGAAACTAAAAATCCGACTACGTAAAACCAAAACTAACTGAAAACTGCTTGTTTTTCTCCTTTCACTTATTTTTTACCCGACTGACCCGGAAGGAGGGTATGTTTTTCGAGTGTATGTAAATATGTTTTACGCTGTCGGGTTTTTTGTTTCTTTTAATAATTTAATTTATTTCAGACTTTTTAGTTTTATTAATGAATGAATTGTATGTATTAGTAAGTAAATGTGCGGTACAGTAAAATAAGGCTAACAACCATCGCAACTCTGTGAGTTACGTACGGTAACCGCTCAGTACCTAAGTACTGTCCTTTCATTTAAAGTGTTTTTTGCAGTTTACGTCAAAATGGTAGCACAAAAGTATTACAATATATATCAGGATCAGGATTCTATCAGGATTCGATGGGCGTTGTGCAGGCAATAAAACAACGTTATACCACCTACCATCG
Organism: Polyploca ridens; assembly: GCA_951394255.1. NCBI lineage: Eukaryota > Metazoa > Arthropoda > Insecta > Lepidoptera > Drepanidae > Polyploca > Polyploca ridens. The sequence goes on from OX596253.1 coordinate 6,510,151, forward strand.
CTTCGTAAAAGTCTCGTATGAAGAGAAAAAGCGACGCAACAAACTCCTCATGGGCCCCAATAGGTTTATTGTTGTAATTTAACTTTTTTTTTTGTTGTTAATTATTATCAATAATAATGTAAATAAAATTATGCTGTAACAAATGTACGAGTATATGTATGCATTATTAATTTCACAATTAAATTACCACTTGAGTATACGTTGTAATTACTCACCTAAATTAATAATAAAGGTATTTAAAAATTATCACTTCAAATAAACTTTACAATTTACACTTGAACTATGGGTGAAATAGTAACTGCACTGAGGTGTGCACAGCTCGAGAGCTTATGATAGACTTGCTTCAAAGATGATATACCTAATTACCACAGTGCGGCCGCCGAGAAAATGCGGCTCTAACACAATTTTAACATACTTTTATTAACTTACTGATTCTAAGTGCAATACGCATAACCACATTAACTTTTTATAAAAAAAGAAACTAAACTGTAATGTGTAATCTCATATGCTTAAATCCATCAAGTCGTTTATGTTGCAGAGCGTGCCAAAGAAATAGACATACATACATATACTTGAAAAACATAGCCCTCCTTCCGGGTCAGTCGGGTAATAAGCAAATATGCTGTAACAAATGTACATATGTATGCATTATTAGCTTTTCAATCGCATACTGATGCTCTCATAACTAAATACCTCCGTAGTTATTTAATAAATAAACATTTCCGTTATCCAACTACTGACTCTAATTGTTAGCAACGCAAATATAATAACACAAACTTGACAATAGATAAACAATATTGGCCTGTAGTGATGTATCAAATCATGTAATAGCATCTCCGATAGTGAGTAACAATCACTCTAGTGGTCCACTCGATTGATCCCCACCGAATTGGTATCCGGCTTGAGCCAATAAAGATCTTTTTGCCAATTGGATGGGATCAGAGATCGCTCGGGACGTAACATGGATTACTGCAAGTGGATATACCCTATTAGTCGTGTATTAGGTACAAGGATACCAGGTTTTCATACGTCACATTATTAATGAGTAGGTAACATTATTATATGTCCCCTACATCTCACCACCAAAACCGAAATATGCGATGTACTTTCGATAAAACATGAACACTTCTAAATGGAAATTCCGGAGTTAGGTTCGTTAACAACCTAACTTTATTCATTAGCGTGTATTGTCTACCGAATTTATTCGTCAGGTCGAACACGGCGAAACTCTGACAACATTTTGCGCTCCTTGAGACTTCACTAAATATTTTCATCGTATTTTGCGTTTATCTTATGGACACAGAATGCGAACTTTTGTCGTAATTTAACAAGAGTTTAACTCCACTTCGTCAGTGTATTCGTTTATTCACGTGTAGGTAATTTTGTTAAGGTATTTATGTATACCTACAAAATTGATTGTTGTCCCAGGTTGGTCCCAGGATATTAATGTTATTTATAAAAGTATTTTCCAATAAAAGGTGAGCTTATCGTGATTTAGGTTCTATTATATTTTATTGAGTCCCTTGAACCCGCTCCCTGGACGATTATTATGGGCTTTATTTAGCACGCAAATATTTGACTAAAAAATATTACAAGATGCTAAAGAAACCGCTTGTTATCATAATATTTGGCTAACAAACTTTGATATCAGAAACAAATGAAACGGATCGGGTGTGAACAATCGATGTCATATTAAATCCGATGACATATTGAATAAAGTTATCGACACATAAGTTGGTGATGTTCTCGAGAATTTTGCCATTGCGTCTCAAAACTTAACAAATGACACCTTGTAAAAGTTTCAAGCTATGAATTATTCATCGCATTTCGACGACGGTTATTGAAAACGTTAATACTTTCTCCTTTTGTCATTTGCCAATTTATTACATTAAGTTTTTGTTGGAGTCGTTTAATATTGTGTTAATTTTAGTAATATATTTTTACATTTTATATTTTAAAGTTAATAAAAGTGTTCGAATTTTATTTTAATTAAAACCGCGGCTCCAATATTTTTAAAGCGAATACGAATGATTAAATTTCATCTTTTGACTTTGATAAAAAAGCGAATATTGTAGATATAGATTGAATTATTAAATCTCTGGACTAAATTATGTTGTATAGCTACATAATCAAAGTATCGTTATAATATTTTCTTTGTTAAAAAATAAGTCGTGCTATTTTTGAACAAGCGACTAGATCGTTTTGTAATAACTCTTTATATTTTCCCTTGAACGAAATGGCGATGGTGCGTCACGATAGCCTAACTCCATAAAAAATTGGTGTACGTCAGCATCTTTCTTTACAGCCGTTCCAACCGAACGTAACAGCAGCCACCACAATAGTCGATCGCAGGATGAGATCGCAGGTACCGTACGTAAGATACGCCAAGTAGAGCAAAAGAGCAAAAAAAGGCATACCATCCTCTTCTTAAAGCAATTCGGATAATTTTCGAACCCCCTGTAACTTCGTTGTGAAGAAAACTAGAAGCCCAAATTTTCAGTGATGAAGAGGGCATTAGGTACATAGCTTGATATTTTTTTCCAAATTACATTAAGAGGGGTTCCTAGCTGCGAGGAATTTGAAAAATAGGTATTTGAAGAAACTATTGCCGTCGCGCTATGCCGCTATGCTATGCGCTATGTGTGATAGGGACATTCGATCAGACCGATATATTCACGAAAAAAATTACGAAATCGATTCGTTTTCCTCGAAAACTGACCCGATTCAATTATTTTTTAAATTGAAATTTTAAGCTAGGGATTATCTAGGTCCCTATTACTTTCTTTTATGTTAAAATCTTTTCGAATTTGTCTGGTAGTCCTTTTAATCACGGCGGAAAAATAGGGCATTTATTGTAATTTTTGGAGGGCCATAATTTCTTTAATAATTAGTTGCTGAAAAAAAGGAAGTAACAGGGACGTGTCCAAAGCAGAACTTGATTATATGAAAAAAAATGATGACTCTAGAGGCATTATTCAGGAAGAAAACAGGGGAATACATTTGTATGCAATAATCGCAGCACGACTCCCGTCTTAAATTTGAACCATTAGTTTAAGAATTATTGCAAGATTTTGTCACTGACTGTCTCACTCACTGACTCACTGACTCAGCGATCATAAAAAAATCCAAGGCACTTCTAGCAGACTCACACAAGCTCCAAATTTTGAACACAGCTATTCTAGTATAGTCAAGTATGGACCTAGCCTTACCGAGCGACGCCGCGAGCGACGATGCGCAGAGCGGGTCGGCTCGTGCTCGGCTCGTCTATAGTAGACCCACCTTAAGGTTGGCTCACGCTCCATTGAACTCAATATAATTAATTAGCTTGTAACAACATAATATCATAATTACAAAAGATGTAAAATTTATAATACAGCTGAATTACTCGTAAACTCAATGAAAAGCCCTTAGGTTCTTTGATGCGCGCCGGATCGGTCGGTAGCGGTTCAATGCGCAATGGCTTGACAATCGAAGCGAGGAAAGCATCGGACATTAAAAAAATTAAACGCGCTCTCACCTTCATTTCCTGAATGAAAATATTTACGGCACATTTTTAATCATTCTCAGACTGGATTGTCAATTTAATTTGATAAATAATGAAAATTGCATTGAAATTTTTCATTCAAATAAAAATATTTAAATATGAATTTAAATTATCGAGAGTAAAATTTTAATTGTGTTCGTGATGAAATGATTGGGTATATTTTCTTACAAATACACCATCAAGTTAGTACTTAAGCAAGTAGTATAGTTATGTAATAAAATTAACAAAGCTATTGGTTAATTCCTGTCTGCATAGTTTGATAAACGCCAAACAAGCCAATGCGAGAATACTTTAGTTGTCAATTTATCGAATTAAAATAACCTTACTATGTGAAATATAATGTATACAAGTGGAAATGTAAGGAACTTGTACAGCAATTTAGTTTTTTGAATCTTTGTATATGTTGGGGAGATTAGGATACAACTCGCATAGAAAAAAATACCGCATTTTTCTACTGGTTTCCCGACCAACAAGAAAAATCATATCATTAATATGAAGATGTAAAACTGTCGAGAGCAGGGCATAGAACTGACAAACAAGCTGTGAGCGTGACAGCCTTGAATATTTGGAGTAGGGACTAGTGGGCATAGATGTTTTTGTCCTCCGTTTCTTTTGTCCAGGTTGATCCATTCATGAACATTGTCAATGAAAGTTAAATACCAATATTTGTTTGAGACAGTTTTTAGAAATTTCATGAATACTTAATAAAAGTTTGATTATTTAGCTATATAGATACTATACTATATCTTTATCATATATACTATTATTATTATTATTAAGCTGCTTTTGTTTCAATTAGTATTTTTTTATAACTTTTCATCGTAAGTAAAAAACTACGCAATATAAAAAGAAAGTAAAAACTTGTTTTGGAATTTACAAACGAAGCCCTTACATATGATACCCCATTTAAACATGCCTACTTTGAAATTTGGGTCCTCCATTTCAGGCCTTTTTGCAAGGAGAATAAAAATATGTTTCAAATATTTTTTGTTCATTCGACCAAGTCAGGTCCGTCTGATGGTAAGCGGTTACCGTAGCCATATGGATGCTTGCAACACACGGGGCATTAAAAGGAATAATATATATAGCTCATTGGGGAGGTGGGAAGGGTCGGTGTCGCGTCAGTGATCCCGTATCACCGACACTTCATTCCCACCTCCCCAATGAGCTCTATACGATAATTTTTACCTTTTTAGTTCGGAACCCTAACAATGATATTTGCTATAAATATGCCATGGTATTTTTAGTATTATATTTGGATAAGGTATTAAAGCAATCATAGAATTCATTAACTGTTGTAAAAGACGTAACCGTAACAACCTCATGAACTGAATCCAGTAGCGGTTGTCTATAAACTGTACGTACACTACTTCGATTTTGTCATCGTTTTACGGCTACATAAAACGGTGTACATACTACGTAAGCTAAGTCTGTCTCATAGCATCCACCTGTGTACTCTGCACTGTCTATTAACTACAATGTTGGCAATAGCAATTGCTTGCTGTAGTGTTTCTGATCAATTTATATACCTTTATCTGTCCGGCTGTAAATTGGTGGGGATTGATGGTGGGAATGGGTCAGTAGTTACTATTATAGGCTAGAATATCATTAAGTAAAGGGATCAATAAAACTTTGAAAAAAATATTAAATTCTTTTTTATTTAAAAGCTAATACTTTTTCTCCATTTTTAATTTTTTACGTGAATACAATGCTAAAGGTAACAAAACTTAAGCGAAGTTTTGTAACTGAGCGAGGATACGCATATTATTAAAATTATCGACAAACTATCAAAATATTCGTACTCTTTGCCGTTGAGGAATCATATTATGTTGAAATTCCATGATTTTATCAATAGCATCGAATAAAAAACCTTTTCAACACACTCGCTCGTAAAGTGACATTTATTGCAAAATACAAGTCTGTCGCAAGTGTGTTGAAAAACGTCGTATGACACGCGTGTGCATTGATTATTACACTCTTGGCTTAATACGGGCTGGAGTGTTAATAACCAACTTTGCACACATGTATCATAAATCATAATGTACTATTATTAGAATCGGTTTAAAATATCAAACTAACTACATACGCTGTAGATGCTCTACAGAATTTCGTAGCACTCCAGATAAAAGCACTTAGTATTAATTTTACTTTACGTGCAACCTTGAAGCCTATCGAAGTGGTACAATGGAATCTTGTGAAACTTACGGTAAAACAAAAACCCTGCACAAAAAGATACTTATATCAAAACAAGCATTATATAAAATAAAGTATAAATTCTAAAAAAACTGGTTTTTTAAATTACATAGCATGGTAGCGTAGGAAAAAAGTGTATCCATATTGTAAACATCACACGTTTCGTTAGGAAGCCAAATGATAGGTAGGTACTAATAGGGTATCGTGCATGATCCAATTTGCATAAAGGATTATGTCATAAAATCCAATAAATGAGCTTACACAAAGCTTTATCACTATATTTCAAGCATACATTACGTAGGCATAACTGTTAATATTTATAGTTATTTAAGCGGATTTTCTGTATGTAGATAACAACATATTGTGGCCCTAAGTACGTTTATATGGAATATGTTATATTAAAATATCACCAAATGTTGGATAATATCATCTAAATATTCATTCAAAAATATAATTGTATCAGTAATAGATAAATAACTAGATTTTGACGGTTGCTGAATAACGATGGTATCGTGGCAATCAGTCTTTAAGGTTATGAATAAGGGCAGTTTACCCTTATTTTATTTATTATCATTCACCTATTTAAGAATAGGACTTCGACCTCGCAAACCATCCTTTTAACTCACTTACTAAGGTCGATGTTTTCTGGCTTTGATTCAAATACAAACTCCCAATTTTATGTCTTTAGACATAATAGTAGGTTTCCAAGATTCACGATTTCACTGAAGTATACATCCATTACACTTAGTACCTACTCGTACTTACCCCATGAACATCAAAATGGTAGATCGCGTACTGACATCCTATAGTCTATGGGGAGATCAGTGGATGTCTTTTGTTTTGAGACTTACGTCCAGCACCTTTGGCTGTTCGACTTAAATCAAACCTGTGAAATAAAAGAATCATTTCAGGGTTAACATAACGATCTACTATACAAAAAAGGCTTTTAGGTAGGTTATAGGTAGGGCCAGTTGGCGCAGTTGGTTAAGGTTCGCCTTACGCGCCGCAGGTCGTGGGTTCGATTCCCACACAGGACATGCATTTGTGTGCATGAACATGTATGTATGTCCTGAGTCTGGGTGTAATTATGTATATTAAGTATGTATTTACAAACAAAAAGTAGTATATGTATTATATCAGTTATCTGGTTTCCATAGTACAAGCTCTGCTTAGTTTGGGATCAGATGACCGTGTGTGAGGAATGTCCCAGGATATTTATTTATTTATTTATTTATAGGCTTTGAATCTCATTCACGTTTAAAATCACTGAATGTTTGAATCTACGCTAAAACTACGAAATAATAATGTTCTTCATTAAAATTGTATCAAATTATTATTTCAAATTATCGTAGTTATTATCATTTATCTTCATGGTTGAAATACACTAGAATTATCGTATACATTTTGGTTTCTACAAGTAAAAATATTTTAAGGTATTTTATTTGTAAATTCGCTATGATGAAATATTCATTTCACATTTTCACGCAGATCCATCCGATCAGTCGAGCGTGAAATAATGCAAACACGATAAAGTTATGACTTCTTTAGGGGTATGTATGCGATTGGTATCAGTTACCTACAATCTATTTTGTTTTGCTCATATCACAATGTATACCGCGTCTAACGGCAGGGCGAAATAATACTTTTAGAACATACATATAGGGTAGCTTATGTATTAAGTTATTAGTCAACTTAAAAATCCCCCTCAAAAATTTCAGAGAATAAGAATATTAAAGTTTACATCAAACACGTTAATTCAAATTCAAATTCAAAATCATTTATTCAAATAGACCTTCGCAGGCACATATGAAAAGTCTGACTCTAATACCGGTTCGGAAGGTTGCAATTCCTGAGAAGAGCCGGCAATAAACTCAGCAATTACTCTTTTCAAAACAAGCTTAGATTCATTACATAATATTTACATTCTAATCGCACTGACAACAATTGCGTGCCCCTGCGCGGCGGCAATACTACAAAGTAGACTGAATCTATACTTAATAAGTAAAGAAATAGATGGCAAACTTAGGCAGACCAGCCCCCACAAGCAGCACCTATTCACAAGTATGACGCGTGTGGCAGCAATCGCCCTCCTCGCCATATTGGAGGGAAGTGAGCGACCCATAACACGACGCCGCCCGCCGCAAGCAAAGGCCTTAAAGTGAGCATGGCTTACTTAAGTCTGCCTTAGAAATAAAAAAAATAAACTAAAGGGAAACTACTAAATACACAATTTGTTATCACTAATGCCTGAAATTAGTAAACAAACCATGCACACTTCATTAAAACATTTTGAATACATTGAAATACGTTCACAGCAGCCACTCGGTTCCATTCAATCAACAGGGTTCCAGCATAAATTCATTTATTAAGTTTGGTATGGCAAAAAACATATATATGTGTTTCAATTCAATATTTTTACAGGTCATTCTCTACTCTGATACATGGATATCTTTGAATATTGTTTCGGTCAGCCGTTACACGCTGTATAAATAAATATGCTCGGTCATTTTTCACACACGACATAAGTAGAGTAATGTGGAAACTTCATAAAAGATATGCCACATATGCTACTTACCCCCTTATTCATAATCGCTTTTTAACTAAATCAGTGTCTATTACACTGATTTAGTTAAAAAGCGATTACCCCGTCTCGTTCTTTCGATCACCAAATGTCACCTGTCAGATAAAGACTTAGAATTTTAGCTAATCAACGTTTATGAATAAGGGGGTTAATATATAAGCTTATAAACATTATACCCAGACTAAGTCTAAACAGATACGGTCGTAGATATGGAATATGCTTGTCCTCAATAGGTATCGAATCCATGACCTGGGACGTGACACTAGGTGTATAAATCTAACCTCCATGCCAACCAGCCTGTCAATATACAGTGTGACAGGTTGAACGAGGGACAAAATTGATGATCCATGTGGGCGAAGCCGCGGGCGAAAGCTAGTACAAATATATTTTCGTATACTAGACGTGCTTAAGTTTTATACTAACACCTACGTATGATTATTTTCCTTAATAGTTTTGTTGTTCATACACTCAATGTTTTATTTATAGAAAATAAATTTTCTACGAGTCACTAAGAAAAGTCGTGTCGTGCCTGAAGTAAGTTTCCTTTTTACGGAAATAGAAGACGTGATCTTTTTGGCTTTAATCCAGTGTTCGTGAACGTCCACTTTTTACTAGTACATTCTGTCATTATATTATTTTGCTGCTGTCTCATCTATTTATTAAAAATAAAAGTGCACAATGGTGCTAATTTTGTTGCAAATCTTGACTTATTTTAATCAAATTACATCTCTTTCTTACAAATATTATTGAAAAAGGATAGTAAACATTAAAACTGTTGTTCTACTAGGTAGTATAGGACAACATTTGTTATATCCCTTTCTGATGTTCTTTGTTAGAAAGTAATATTAATAAATTAGTTTAGTTTTTAAACAACACAATCAGCACCAGTCACCACCATCTACATTGCTCTAAAATCCTCGCATGGAACATATGGTTTATATGGTAAATGTTGGGTAAATGCTTCCTCACAATGATTGACGTATTCAATAAAAGCAATCTTCAGTCGTGACAGCTCCCGTCTCACAGGAACAGCATTTGCATGAGGTATTAGGTAATTTGAAACGACCCTGACATTGGTGTTATTATGTCTCATAAATATGGAGCTCCTTGAATCGATTATGTTGGTCTATAGAAACAGACGTTTATCATGGTCTAGAGAAACAGATGAAAATGTGAAAGTGCTTTTGTTTGTTACTTTTTGACATGGCATAGCAGTTTCTGATTATATTTGGCATGCAGATAGCCTATGACGGAGAGGGACAAAGGCTGTTCTTATCCCAGTAACGCCCATGAAACCACGGCGTGAAAACAAGTACCTAGTTATTGGTGCTGATTATGTTGTTTACAACTAAACTAATTTAATCTCACTATGTCTCTTTCTAACAAAGAGCATAAGAAAAGGATGTAAGGAATGTAGTCCTGTCAAATTAGTCCAATGCTTGTTTTCAATATTAATTTAGACGCAATCTATCACGGTTACGTCTAAATACCCGCAAAGACTAATTTGACAGCTTTAAATATGTTCTATCCTTTTTCATTAATGTTTGTAAGAAAGAGATGACTAAAATTAGTTTAGTGCGATTTAGAACAGAATCGGCACCATTAATTACTTTGAATAATTTAAGAGCGTTTACTTCATGTTTGAAACTATAGAATTTTCAGAATCTCTAATAATAATTACAAGTTCTAAAGCCTTGATATATTTGTCGAAATATAAGTACATCATTGATTTTGCGGTGGTGCGAGTTTATTTTTTTAATCTGACTACTTTCTCGGTAATCTTTTTAGTGTATATAATAAGCAGTGGAATAAAGTAAAAATAGCTTTGCATATTTTTGCTTTCGAAAAACATCTACTCTGGAACCTAAAACTGAAACGAACTTAACATGGCATGAAATTACATAATACGAGTACATAATTCAATGTGTACACGATCGTCGCTTCGCTCGTAACAATGATTTCCGGTTCCGTTATCAAACGCAACATCGTAACGTACCAATCTAAATTAACGCTTAGTTTCGGAGCTAACTAATTAGCTTTAGTGGCTGTAACTTCGTCCCTCCAGCTTCGTTCACTGGTAACGACTGTTGTAATTTAATTTTTGCCATGATAGCTTCGGCGTAAATCGTCCGGCGATGTCCCACGACGCCGATAAAAAAGTTTCAACGCTCGTTTAGAGAGTAAACATGTGTAGGCTTATTTCACTAGGAAATAAAACGTACATTTATTTTATTTTTACATTCACAGGATTAATGGCGGTCCTGCATGGTTGAAGCTATCTGGTTTACGAATTGAATCGGTAGTGGTAAGGATTACCTAATCAATCATTGATTTTCAACACTCTTTTTGGTGTGACTACTTTGTAATATGAAGAAAGCAAAGTATTAGACCGGAAAGAGAAGAATATCTAGTAGATATACTAAGTGCTCCTAGAAAATAAGGTAAGAAACTTGAACCAACTAAGGGATGATGTAAGGTATCTATTAGTATTATAGTCTATATTTGTTTTACGTATATAGCACTTGGGTATACTACACAGATGATAATAATAGAAAAAAATAGTACCTATATTAAAGTATTACAATTGATATAAACGATTGTTCATAACATGATACTCGTACAGAATATACAGTAACTAGCTGGCCCCCGCGGTTTCACCCGCGTTCCCGGGATAAAAACTAGCCTATGTCCTTCTCCAAACCATAGGCTATCTGTATGCCTAATTTCATGATGATCCGTTGAGTAGTTGAGGCGTGAAGGCATAACAAACAAAAAAAAACACTTTCGCATTTATAATATTAGTTAGGATTAAAGTTAGGATTAAAAAACTAAGTCAAAAAACAAATACATCCATTCAACAATATTACCAAATTGTTCTATTAGATTAGCTCATAATCTACAAACTTAAATGAATCTGTATCTAATACAATTTAGACTTTTATTTATATATCACAGCTAAACGAATACACAAAGTTATAAGGAAAAAGCAAAGAGGAAAAAGAATTGAGATATTACGAAAAAGGGTAGTATTTTATTTTGTGGAAAATATTATGGGTTTCAATTCAAAGTCAAACGACATAGATGATTAATTTAAGACGGGGCATCAAAATTTATCATCATTTTTGACTTAATATTCTAAGTCCATCACAAGTCTGATCAAAAAGGAAATTATAATTTAAGTTATTTCAGACCTTTATCTAGGGCCCCAAAAAGCCAAAAACATGATTCGAAGACTTTCATTCGATCATTTATTCGTTTTAAAAATGGTATTTTTTTAGCTTTAATATCATTTTCTACGTAAACGGCTTCAGGTTTCTGTCTTAAATTTGTCTTACAGCAAGAAAACATAGTTTACTAGGGCATGGCAAACCAAAATTTTCCTAGATATTATATAACTCATTTTATAAACGAAATTAGTTTTTAAACTTTTAGTCAGTTACTTTTGGACCATTCTACGTTCAAACGTCACACGCGATATTCAACTTTGTATTCGTCCTCCCTCGAGTTATAATAGCAATGAATAGGCAGCGGTTCTTCAGTACCGCGCAGTGCGCTCAGGAGAAAGGATGTATTCGTTTTTTTGTTTTTTTTTTTTTTTTATTTATTTCAATTTCGACGAGTTGTTTGACATGACCATGTTTGTAAACAAATGACACTCTGTCCACCAGTTCAATTACTTTTTGACGTAAAAAATGATAGAGAAAAATGAATCTTAATCCTGTATAGTAAGATTCTTTTGTAACATCATACCTTTGATTTTAACAGATAAACCTTATCACAAAGCATTAAAATTGAAACTCGTGGGTATTCTTAAACGTCAAAAACTGATGACCCTGGTTGGCAGAGTTTATGTTTAGTTTCATTTTAGAATACAAAAGGAACAGATCCAGTGGAGTCGCTAACGAAACATAGAATTATAGTTAAATTAGAAGTAGCAGTATGAGAACCTAGATTTGTCTGTAATCATTGTATTTTACAGATATGGATTATGTACTTTTTCACTTAGCGAACGTTCTTGTTTCAATAAGAAATCTAATATATAAAAATAATTCGGGTTTTCCTTCCTGACGCTATAACTCCAGAACGCACGAACCGATTTTCACGGTTTTGCATTCGTTGGAAAGGTCTCGGGCTCCGTGAGGTTTATAGCAAAGAAAATTCAGGAAAAAACGCGGGTGAAACCGCGGTGGACAGCTAGTATTATATATTTTGATGTGAACATTTGTAATTATTTTATTGATTGTAATATCAGATTGTATTAGAAATTATTTGACGTTATAAACTTCAGTTCTACATTTTTGGCATTATTTTGTAACCTTTTTTATATTCTCTCGTTTCGTTGTATAAAACTAGTAAATTCAAAATCATCATCATCATCATCATCAGCCTATAATGTCCCACTGCTGAGCACAGGCCTCCTTTCACAAATGAGGTTGTAAGGTAATGGGCAGATACTCCACCACACGTGCCCACTAAGGATCGGTGGAGTTAGGGCTAGTGGCCAACCTACTGTTGAGATTTTCCAAGCCGCCTATGAGGCATCCAACTAGCTTAACGACTATCACAATTAAGTGATAACCGGGACCAACGGCTTTCCGTGCCTTCCGTAGCACGGAAACGCTCGATTCGAAATACCACTAGGCGGTCACCCATCCAGGTACCGACCACGATGGTGGTAGCTTAACTTTGCCGATCGATTAAGAACGGCTAATTATGCTACACCACAAGCGCTTCAAATTCAAAATATTTATCGTAAACTGATTGATTGTTGATATATCAACGCACAGCCCAAGCCGCTGGACGTAGACTATAAATTTTGCACAAAGATACCTTATACGGTGTAGGCATCCACTAAGGAAGAGTTTTTGGATATTTTCTTATGGATTGGATTATTTATGGATTGAATGAAAGTTTCAATGAAAGTCAGTCAGTTTTGAAGTTAGAATCTTCAAATTATGTGTTTAGGGCTGACGATTGTGATAAGTGTCTCAGCGTTTTTGATAATTCCACCCCCAAAGTGGTGAAAAGGGGCATGAAATTTTGTATTCAAGTTGTTTATTCACAAAATTTTATATTCAAGTAAAAATATCGTACACGTGTACTACTAAGCCTCTACTGCCGCCCGTCTATTTGTCTGCCTGCCTGTCTACCACAAGCAAATATCTCAGCTGTCAGGATCACATCTTTGTGTGCCGTGCTAGGGTATGTATTTAAGTTAAGGAGGATATTTGCTGTCGTCGTCTCCATGGGCTCGAAGACAGGGACCTGTCAGTTTTGTGAGCGCGCGTAGATCACGGTATCCACACCAAAATTTACGCGTACCTTAACAGGTCCCACAGCGATGACTCCGAGACAAAACGGTTATTTGAGCAACTGCAATCGATGACTGACAAAGTACTGAAGCAGTACCCCTCCGCGGAGTTAGTGATTTTAGCTTCAACGCTCACCAAGTTGAGTGGCATGGTTCTCGGTCCACTGGCTTTTCGGGGAAGACTGCTCACGACTTTGCTCTGGCCTATGGCTTCTCGCAACTGATTCTTTCTCCTACGAGAATCCCAGATATTGAGAGCTATACTAGCTCCTTACTGGACCTTCTGCTGACTATGCGACCGGACGGCTATGCAGTGACAGTGGATGCGCCACTCGGCTCATGGGACCACTGTCTCGTCCGGACGCAGGTGCCTTGTGCGTGGCCCGATTTATTTATTTATTTATTTATTTATCGTACCCGTGCAGGCAGCTCTTCTTCGCAACAGAAGATCCTGACACCTGTACAGTTGCCGTCGCTGATGCGATACTGGCGGTAATAGAATGTCCTTGAACATCAGTAAAAGCATCAGGATCGTCCTCATCGTCCACTCTCTTGAAGTGAATCCTTGATACATCTAAATCTGCTGGCACTCATGACTTGCATGCCCAGGTTCCGAAATTCTGTACTAAAACTATTGTTTTCCTAATTACCATTCTGTTCAAAAGAGCCTTTCTTGATTGTTATGTCCCTTCTGTCTGGAAGTCTACCTTCATTACCAATTTACAAGAAGGGTTCTAAATTAGAAGTAGCCAACTACCGCCCTATCTCAAAATTATGTATAATATCCAAAATACTTGAATATCTTATCTAACATCAAGTTTACGCAGCTTTAAAGAACTCTTTCAACCAAAGCCAACATGGTTTCTTAACAGAATTGACCATAGTCTTCTCTTATCCAAGCTAAAAGGCATAGGCATAAGAGGTGTCGATGGTTTTCATCTTACCTAGAAAATCGGAGACATGCTGTTGTTGTCAATAACTACATATCATGCTAGGTTCCCATATGTAGTGGCATTCTCCAGGGTTCATTACTGGGGCCTTTGCTATTGATAATATTTGTAAATTAACGAAAACTGTGCATTAAGACTTCTCATGTTCTTTGTTTCTGATGCTGACGCGCTTCAATCTGACTTGGGTCATCTAACTGATTACTGTACGCTCAATAAACTTGACCTCAATCCTGTTAAGTGCTCTATTGTTACTTTCACACAGAAAGCTAACAATTATCTTCCCAATTATTAATTGCAAGGTCAAGTATTGGAAGCTCTGGAATGTATACTTGTCTCTCATGATTCTAAGTTAACATTAAACAGCCATATTGAGCGTATAATAGCAAAGACCCTGGAACCCTTGGATTTGTGTTCTTGCGGCGGCGTCGTGTGACGGGTCGCTCACTTCCCTCCAATATGGCGAGGAGAGTGATGGCTGCCACATGCGTCATACTTGTGAACAAGTGCTGCTTGTGGGGGCTGGTCTGCCTAAGTTTGCCACTTATTTATTTACTTATTAAATATAGATTCAGTCTACTTTGCCGCCGCACTGGGGCACGCAATTGTTGTCAGTGCGATTAGAATGTAAATATTATGTAATTAATCTAAGCTTGTTTTGAAAAGACTAATTGCTGAGTTTATTGCCGGCTCTTCTCAGCAAATGCAACCTTCCGAACGGGTATTAGAGTATTACAGTCAGACTTTTCATAAGTGCCTGCGAAGGTCTATTTGAATAAATGATTTTGAATTTTGTGATGCGTATGAATATTTCACTCAAGTAAAATGGTTAAAAATATTGTATTGCACTTACGTCTGAAGCCACTTGGAGTATGCATTGCAGGTTTAGAACCCCAGATACAAGGACCTTGTTTCAAGAATCGAAAATATCTAACAGATATTTCTTGAATACCTCTGCTACCTCTTTAAACATAAATATGACTCGTCTATGTACCTTGATCTTGATAAGAAACATCACCTGTTACATCTGCACCAGCGCTGCGAAATTGCCGACCTTACTTACCTGTTGAAGATAGTATCTGGAAGTGTCGACTGTCCAGAATTACTATCTAACATATCGTTATATATCCTCTACGCCTAATTGGCGGTATAATAGTCCCGCATGCCTCTACATGTTACAGGCAGAATGCCTTCCTTCTGCGAGCTGGCGACAGGTATAATAGGCCTTGCACATGAGCATGACATTGATTTGTTTGATTCGAGCATTGTTTCAGTAAGGCGCAAACTCAGTCAAATCTTTTTCTTAGGTAAGCTGTTAAGAATAATATCTTCTGTGAATTATTCCTATTTTGTGTTACATTTCTAAATGTTGTCTTTATTTTTTAGTAGGTTATCTTTATTTTTAATCCATTTATCTTTATTAATTTGTTAATCCAAAGCTGTTGGTTTTTGACACTGAAACATTTTAACCAAATTACTCAGTACGAAAAATCCCTGATTCAGTATTAACCACCCATGGGTTACAGTGGATAACGTCACCATCTTTTTTAAATGTATATATTGTATTACTGAACTTCCCAAGTCCTATCTTTGTCTTTGATTTTCTAACACAGATGTTAAACGTATATTTTAAGAATAAAACTAACCTTTTTGAAGCGAAACTAGCGCGATGATATCAGTTTAAAAAAAAATATCCACACTGACCCTCTCTCCCCTATAGTTTTATTATTTTTACTCTTTTTAGTAGAGTTTTTGTAGTAAATGAATATTAAAAAGCGGCTCTTGAGGCTACTTCTTCGGGGATAATGAGCGTGACGATGGAAAAATATTTATTTTAAAAACTACTCCATTCTTTTTGTGTTATTTTCTTACTCGCGCGTCATCAATCGCGCAAATTTCTATCGGACACTAGGTCGTGCTATCGCGATACACACAGCAGCGCATCTTATACATGAGGGGTGGCGGGGTGTGTAGGCGGAGCGAACGTGGGAATTTATTTTTCAGGGTATGGTCAGAACGTCCGAATAAAAAAATCCCTGAATGCTTTGATATATATATACGCTTTATCATATTTTGTGACATAAACTCATAAGAAAATACGCATATTTTTTTCATTACCAGAAAAAATCTTCCCTGCGGATCCCGAGTTAGCTTAACCTCCGCCCTTTACCCGTCAGACCCTCGAAAAAAAGGTCACTTGTGCTAATTTTCGAACCCACAAAAAAGGTTTTTATGAATAGAGTTATTTTTTTATTGACAAATTGGATTTCTATGACGATTGCAGTAGACATATGCTTATTATACCGTGAATTATTTGTTCACTCCAGTAGAAAGAAAGCAAAATCAGAAACATTCTGCATTCATTGTCATGCATGACAATAAGGGATAAGACAAATTAGTTTTGGAAAGGAGAGGACGGTAATGGATGGTAAAGGCGCTATTCTCATGCAGGGTGCGACGCCGAAGCTCCTTGTTAATTTTCCACGTCCTCCCTAATGGTAAAGTAACACACAAAGTTTCCTTCTCGAATCAAAGACGCCATCACTGATTGGGAACAGGCAACCGACCGTAATACCTATAAACATAGGCATTAAAACAGAAAATAATATAGATAATAATATGATATATATAGGGTGACTGATAATTAGTAAACGATACTTAGACACATGATTGTACTCATGATAATAAATCTATAATATATGGTGATAATATAGCTTCCTATAAGTGAAAGAATTTTTCGAATCAGACTGTTAGTTCCAGCGATTAGCCCGTTTAGACAAACAAACAAAAAATTCTTCCGCTTTATTAAATTATTATTAGATGTTCCCCGATTTCACTCACGTCCCAGGGATAAACAGTAGCCGTAGTAGTAGTAGTAGTAGTGATAATAAATCTATAATATTTGGGGATAATATAGCTTCTTATTAGTGGAAGAATTTTTTCGAATCCGACTGTTAGTTTCAGAGATTAGCCTGTTTAAACAAACAAAAAAACTCTTCCGCTTTATTATATTAGTATAGATATATATTATTATAATTATGAATATAAAGTATAGATTAAAACACGATTAGATAAAAATAACGAGATAAAATAAAGGTACAAAGTACACTGTTATTTTTTTATTATTAGGTATACTTTAATTAATTAGTGGAAAGGGTAGCCAATTAATCACGCAAGCAGAGTTATAATCTAGTAAAATTGGTTTGAATTCGTAAATCGATCGCAGTTAGAACGATTTATCATAGAAAATATTCAAACAGCAATAACTTATACTAGTATTTGCTGACAGCAAAAAAATACCGCTTCCATTGTAACAAAAATTCGTTTACTTTTATAATATTCCTTTGTAATGATCTTATTCAAATAAAGATTTCTACGGCGGTTTCGCAACGTTTGTCTTTCAAAAGTGCTCTTTAAGTCTCCGAGTGCCCTCAAGGGACTTTACTGAAATATATAGGTACCTACTGTGTATTTATTTTACAGCTTTACATGGAAGCGGGCACGAATAAATACTATTTATCTATGTACTCTCTTCTTTTACATTTGCTTTACTTACACATCACTATGATCAAATATTTATCAACCTAGTTGTAAGCCAACGGATAATTTAAGTCAATTTAAACAAGCATTTCATTAACTTTCATTAAGTTACTTTGGAAAACCACTTCTTCTTCTTATTTTTAAGTTTGGCAACCGAATCCAAATTAGGACTTATTTCTGCCAGTGTTGAGTTATATTATAATTTCCAGTCACAATAAATCATTTTCACATATCAATCAGTCACCATAAAAGTCATGTTTTACTACAATGGTGGTCATTGTACTAAAACTCTTCACGGACAACATGAAAAGTGACGATACATATAATTCATTTCATTGCACTTCACTGGTTTAGTTCAACCACCATTGTACTAAACATGACTATTATGGATGGTGACTGATTTAGGACTATGTGAAAGTGATTTATAATTGCTAGAACTTATAATATAACTGGAAAATGGCAAAATACACAAGCCAGGTGACACCAACATAAATAAAAATAGAACGATAATAATGTAGATCAAATCCTTAGGAGACACTGATAAATATTCAAAAACGGTAAACTATAGACTTTTACGACGATAAATACCTACTTTTATATTAAAATAAAAAAGGATAAATAAGTTTGTAAGCACTCGATAGTAAGTATTACCCAAATTAGCTTCAATTTGTGATACTAACTTTTGTCCTATCATTACTTTACAGTCTTCAGGTATATAAAGAGAATTCTTAAAGAGCTTTTTACAATGTTTTGTCCTTGCTTGCTAACAAAAATTAACTATTTCTTATTGTAGCCGTACTAAATTCACTTTAACTTTGGTTGAATTAATTGAAATAAATATAAAGATAGACTCTTAATTCAACATTATTCATATCTGTGTAGATTATCTTTGCACAAACGACCCATTTGAATCATGTAACGACTGATTCAAATGATGTCTCTTTGTAAAACAAGCTCAATTCCCATGTTTATGTTAAAAGTTTCGAAATTACAATACACGCCGAGACAACTTTGTTTAAAATTTAAACTGATTACGAATAATGCAAAACCGATCGTGATAAAGCTAAAACTTCGAAATGTCACGCACTCTGATTACAATTTGAATGAACTATATTATCATCAAAATGTTCTTTTATACCTTTTTAAATAGATATAGACCTATAGGTATAATCTCTCTATATAAAATTGGTTCATTTACTTTCACAATTGCGTTCATTTTAATAAAAACAATAATATGTTTTATGAACTTTACTTTTTTAAAACAGGCGTCAAATCTAGCTAGTTTATGGACTAGCTAGATTTGACTCCTGCTTTAAAAAAGTTAAAGGAAAAATTTTATTAGCCACAAGTGGCCACAACCTATTGACATGAAATTTTGTGACCCCTACATGCGTTCTCATATTCTCCATTTTTAGGCACGAAGCGAAAACATGGACCCACAAGATGGCTGACCGTGACCGTATAGACGCTTTTGAAATGTGGTGTGATTTTTTAACATTTTTGTCTGTCTGTCTGTTCCAGACTTAGCTTACTTTTATTTTTGAAAAAAAAAAATGTGTTCCGCGCAAAAAAAAAACAAACCGTACGCGAGTGAAACCCCGTTGTCTGCTAGTAAAAATATAAACTAACACATGCAATTAAAGAAAATATTATTGGTACGGAACTATAATAAAGCGAGGCCCGAATCACACTTGGCCGGTTTATACCAAAACATATGATCCATTATGCAAATAATTGTGAATTGGACGTCGAGTATTGTTCAGCACGATCATTTCTTACAGCGATTTCACGACTTTCCCATAGAAAATATTTGGCAATAATACGGATTTCAATTTTAGATAACGCTAAGCAATACTTGTAATTGCTCAAGATATATTCGGCTGGAAATCCTTTGGCAACCACAAAATTTTTCTGCAATAAAATTACGAATCTAATTTGAAAGACATTAAACCTTTAGTTCAGTTGGTAACTTCAGGATTATTTTTAATGTCTTCCTATAAATGTCATTTATCAGCAAGGAATAGGCTTATAATCAGCGAATGGGTGAGGTGAAGACATTTAGCGGTGGATAGACCATAAAGCGTGTCATGACAAATTCTAGGCTACCATGGGTGCGAAGTGCCTTTGAAAAAAATGCCTTATTAAATGCCTTTTTTTAAAGAATAACTATTTATACTAGTTTAAAAAAGTTTCAAAGTATAAAATTAGTACATGACTTACTTACTTTCGAGTAAAGTTAACCTACCGCTGGTGACGACTATCTAATTTATAAATGTGTGTGTTTATGACATTTTCATGCCTCAAGGCACAATCAATCGTGTTATTTGGAACACAGTTAGATTATAGCCTGAAATAACATACCTATACTTACTTAGGATACGATCACGGGAAGGTAACGGGAGGGAGCGGATCCCTCGGGGACGTGGGTAAAACCACGGGTAATAACTAGTTATAAATATCAACTTTTGTTCTTTATATGATTACAAATAGCGATACAATATTAGGGCAAATATAGCGCATGTGACGGCAGAGCGAAATAATACTTTTTTTTTTTTTTTTTTTATACCACTAACTTTTATACTAATACTTTTATACACTTCCAGAACATATAGGGTCTTCTTCTGTATTTAAGAGCTGTGCTCTTGTCGGTGTAGCTTCTTCCATTCCGCTCTATCATTAGCAACATTTTGCACCTCCTTATACGAAACGACGTCTATTTTTGCCTTTACTTGATCTATGTAACTTATTCTTGGTCTTCCTCTCCCTCGCTTTCCCTCTATCTTTCCTTCTACTATGTTTTTGATGAATTCATCGTGTCGTATAAGATGGCCAAACAACTTTCCCCTCCTATTCTCTATTGTCTTCATAATGTTCCTTTTCTCTTTTACTCGACTTAATATAGGGTATGTGTGGGTAATAATCAACATAAAACTCCCGGACCCTCAACAGTTTTAGAGAAAAAGAACATTAAGAATTTTAATTATGGACGCACCATTAGGATTGAATTACTCATATTTAAAAAATATATATATACTGGGTGGAGATTTCGAGATGGCATATTTTCGAAACCTATGTTGGGTTAGCCATTCTGAACAACTTTGACTATGGGACCAATAGTGAATTCTCAAAAAAAAAAAATTACTTTTCATACATTATGATCGAGCAAGGTTCACATTTACTAAGAAAAGTAAAAAAAAATTTTTTGAGAATTCACTATTGGTCCCATAGTAAAAGTTGTTCAGCATGACTAACCCAACATAGGTTTTGAAAATATGCCATCTCGAAATCTCCACCTGTTATATAGGTATATTATTTAATTCAAACAGTGTATTTATATTTAAAAAAAGATATAACTTAAACACTTTTTCAGGATATATTTAAATTTTAAAAAAATATCGGTTTTTGCTAGTGATCACAATTTTTTTTTATGTGTGTATCATATAAGCTTATCATATAAGCGTTACTACAAGTGTTCACCTATATGCTAATCTCTTCAGAAGAAGCCTTCGTACTAGAACTTCACTTGCAGGTAAGTTCGTTTAATCATAAAATATACACAACAAATGTCTGACTGCATAAACCCGAACATTATTAATGCTTATAATATCACACCACACACTCAGCACTGTCTCACATTACGGCCGTGTAGTGTTGCCAAATTTTGCATTTTCTGCATCTACTTACGTTTACAGAATATTGTTTAATAGCTCTCCATATGGGCCACTTAAGGGCGGTATGTAAGCTAAACGTCATAAACAGGGTTCGCTATTTTAGTGGTTTATGAATGAAAACATGAAAGAAATAGTATTATATGAACATAAACATGAAATCAAGACACCAATTAATAGATCCGTGTTGGCTCTTTTTTTTTAATTTGCTCCAATAACTAGCAAAAACATTACAAATATTACCAAATCACAAAAATCGAGGTTTGCCTCTTTAGTGATACCATCAAATTTAGAATCCATTTTGTAAAAATTATATATAACATCGAATCACAAATATATGTACAACAGATCCGTGGGGCCACATTTTCATTTTTTTGTACGAGAATAACGTAATTTACTTATTAATAAGCATCAATTTTGCGACGCCATTTGTCCATACATTTTTCTATGAAATGTCAAGTGAAGCTTTATATACAAGACGCAATCGCGAAAATATTCAGTTCCCCCCAGTGTCCCAAGGTGACACCACGTCGCTTTTTATTGACACCGGAAATTACGTCATCTATATATCTGTATACATGCGCTTGTCAAAAAGAACATAATAAGTGCATTTTTATTTTTTACATTATTAGAGTTATGAAATACACCATGGACATTTTGATAAATTTATTGTTCTTATGGTAATCGGTATCAATTTCATGATTGGTTGATACGTCCTTAGTCTTTTTGAAAATGTCCCGTATGCCAAAATATTTTCCTTGTTCTCCCTCTCAGCCATTGATTGCTTATTTTGTTACTTGCTTATAGATAGACTAGTCTTATTAATACAATATAAATAAGATTATATTTTTAATCGTGCGGCTTTTTAATGAATCGTCGTTGCTGAACAGAAGGTTAGGATACGGCCATCGATATAATATATGTATTTTATTAGATTTCACGATCCGAACAAAAAAATCCGTCGAGCTTGATGACAGCTGGATTAAAACCATCTTAAGCGCCAATGAATTTCATAGCGCCTACGCGTTTCGTTCAACGTGTCGTTCATATAGAATTTACACCGCAGTCGTGGCATTTAAATGAAGAAATATTTTTTCTATTGTGATATTACGATATTATTACCTATTTATTCACTTAAAAAACAAATAAGTTAACTTGACTTTGATTTCTTGTATTATTAATGCCGCACCGTACGCGCCCACACTGCATGAATGTCGAAGGCACACTAAATTAAGGTGAACGGAACGCATTTCAGTTAATTCGAACCGATTGAATATTGGGAACGCTGTGTATATATAGTAGAATGCTAGTAGAATACAATTATATCGTTAGATACGGCCATTTGTAAATAATTCACTGTTCGTATATTATATTCTTTAACTATAAAGCTATTATTGTTACTAGATATTTTCTTTGTAGGTTACTCTTTGCAAATCTTTACAATATAAATTCTTATAATTTTTAATTCTCGTTGTCACACTCTACTACGCCTAAAAGTCATTGTGAGCATTATCCATTTTAATAAAAAATCGATATCTCGCCACCGGTGCATCATATATAACATTATTTCTAGAGCTAATATACCATGTTGTTCAATAAGTTTTGTCGTTCAATACGAGAAACACGTTTTTATTATTTGAAATACATTTTATTATGATGATGATGATGATTAGCACTACTCCCAGCCAGTACAACGACCGACCCATGTCCTATACAACCATTCAAACATCAACCACCATGTAACTAACTTAGTTTATAATGACTGGTACCTGAATAGTTGTATCGGAATAGCCATGGAGAAACCAAGGAGTGCGTGTTATATAGGAGTGACATGCTCTGGGGTGGAAGAGGACGGCCAGCTAACCGCAACCAGCTGACCACAATCGACCGACTGTTCAGCCTATAGATGAGGGATGAGCGTTGATGTATGTTAAGTGCTGGGGTTTTATTGTCTTCTTTCTTATTTTGATTTTTTGTTCCTGGGTTGGATTTTGTTATTTCTTTGTTGTTCATTAGATTAACCTCCTCCATGCACGGGTATAGCTTCTGTGCTTGAGAGGCTCCTTGTCCATTCGAGCTTCGGTATGTGCTTACATATTTCTTGTTCTTCGTTATTATTCTAGAGTCAATTTGGTTGCCTCAGGCACAACATCAGCAAGGTTTTTATTATAGTAGTCAAAATATTCTATATCATGCGCCGATTGATTTTTAAAGTAAATATCTGTTTTCTGGGTTTCAAAATTCAAAATTCAAAAAGCATTTATTCAATTTAGGCCCTGATAAGGCACTTATGAACGTTAACAAATGGCTCTAATGGTTTGGATTTTGGTGTACTGTAGGGCCGTAACATGGCCATAATATATGGGACTGTATTCTATCAGATGTGTGTTTGAAAACTTAAGTATCTTGGTTAATGGGATGAGAAACACCCAGGATAACATATCTTTTTGTGTTCCCGAAAGTATTTTTTTTGGTTTCCTATCCTGCTGGGTGTATGAAGTTCCGTGATTTTAATCTGATCATGGATGAGCATTTTGTCCTGGTTTAATTAGTGTTGAGCCTCATTGTTTATCAGTTAGTTTATCACAAGTGCTCGAGCTGTACACATCTCAGTGCCATAATTGTTAGACCCGGTTCTGATGCCTATAATTATTTAAGACTATACATGTGTTAAGTGCAGTGAAGCGATTATTTAATTGTAATATTACGACAATAAACACATTGGGCCCGTGAGGAGTTTGTTGCTTCGCTTCTTCTCCTCATACAGGGCATTTCCGAAGCGACAGTTTAACTTTGTTTTACCCTGCGGAAAACTGCTGTTTTGAAACCCTGCGGAATAATTGCATATGAAATACTAAAAGTGCTCCCAGAACTCCCTATCAGTCGCCGCTATACCGAATTTAACAAATGTTCGTTAGCTAATTATGAAGTATCCAGTACTGAATTGGCCATTGCAGGATAAATGGCTACGGCCCACGTTAAATGGCCTGCGTTCGCGTATACTAATAATTATACAAAGTAAGGGATAGAACCGCTGCATGGCCAATAGTATAATAATATAAAAATAACATAATATAGAATGGCTTCCAAATCTTTTAAAAGAGTAATGAAGTCGTGAAACGTCTCTGTACAACCATCTCTTTTAATCTGAAAGCTAGATCCGCACATAAACCATTAAAGTAGATAACCTGAGCCGAAGGTCCTTGATAACATTTGCTAAGGGCCTCAAGATATTTATATTGCAAATATATTGAAAATTAGCCTATAGGATTTGAGGATAATGTAGCTTCCTATTACAACTCAAGTGGCTTCCTATCCGCCTTCGGCGGAATACACACAAATTGCCACTCTTATGCATTGTTTTATTTAATCCTAAAGCCCCTCGCTATCTCAAGGAACGCTTCGAGTACTACACCTCAACATCATCTTCTTCATAGTCCCATGGAACTTAACTTCCAAACTCCCAGTCAAACTTCTCACTCTTATTCCCAATCTTTTACTATCCAAGCTGTACGTCTCTGAAACTCTCCCTCAGACTATAAGACGGGCCCCGACGTTAGACTCTTTTAGATCTCTTGTTATTTCACGCTATCACACGCTATAAACTTCCTCATTTCCTGCCTTTCTTTGTATTTTTCTAGAGCTGTTATTTTCACGTTATGAAAGTGCATTCTTATGTGTTAAACCTTCCATATTCTCAGATAATAAATAAGACCGCTTATTTTGTATCACTTCTTCTTTTTTGTATTGTTTCGTCTTCTACTATATGGTGTACAAATAAAGCATATTTATCTTATCTTATTAGTGAAAGAATGTTCAGAATCGGATTAGTAATTTCAAAGCCTCGTACATGCAATTTACAAACTTTTCCTTTTTATATGATACTAGTTGTACCCCGTGGATTCACTCGCGTTCTCTTGATAAAAGTAGCCCTTCTCTATGCCATAGGTATCTGATTGCCAAATCTCAATGCGATGGGTTCAGTGGTTTAGGTGTGAAAGCGTAACAAACAAATGGGCCAGTGGGTGCAGTTGATTATGATTCCACCTATAGCAGTGCAGGTGTGATTCCCACCCAGGATATGCATTTGTGTGCATGAACATGTCTGTATGTCCTGAGTCTGGGTGTAATTATGTATTTACAAACAAAAAGGTTTCCATAGTACAAGCTCAGCTTAGTTTGGGATAAGATGACCGTGTGTGAGGAATGTCCCAGGATGTTTATTTTATTTAATTATTATTTATGACTAAACTTATTACTATTTATTATTATTACTTATTAAACAAACAGAGTTCCTATGGATTAGTACCTACTTCTTCAAAAAACGTTAACGTAAGTACCCCCAAAGTACTAATATAAGGCATAGCACTGAATTTCCTTTGCTTATAAGTAGTGAATCCATTCTGCATAATAATTATGTAAACTTTGGTTGCGCTTATTTAAATAAGCCACTAGAAAAGGTATTTAAATAGAAAATTAAATATAATGTTACTTAATAATATTGGAATTTTATCGGCTGGTACCACGTTATGCGGTACGTACCTAACTTGAAGCAACGTCAAGTTTGGATCTGATGCATGTGTGCGTGCCTGTAACACAACTGCAAAGTAACAAATGAATGCTGGTTTTCGCGCGCGATCTAGCCTACATACTACCCGAGCATTACTAAATTGTTTTGAAATGCATATTGTATCTTTCAAACAATCGTAATACTTACAAAGTGTATCATGTTTAAAATATGGAAGAGTACCTAATCTTTCGAACTTTATTAGATTATTGCGCACACGGGGAGTGTGAGATTTATAATAATTAAAGTTTATATCGAGAAGAAATGCAGAATGCTAATATTTTTTTATAATGATGTATTAAAAAGAAATTATTTTAATTTAATCTAAAGAAAATCTCGCACTCGTCATAGCTATTTCTATACTAATAGAATATTATAAAGAGGAAAAATTTTATTGTTTGTTTGTTTGCATTGAATAGGCTCCAAATCTACTGAACCGATAAAAAAATTCTTTCACTGTTGGGAAGCTACACTATCCCCGAGTGACATAGGCTATATTATATCTACAAAAAATATTAGGGATCCTTACTACAACTCCAATAATGTAACCCAAGATGTAAAAAAAATACCTAAAATATTCTTTATCTATACTAATATTATAAAGAGGAAAGATTTGATTGTTTGTTTGCATTGAATAGGCTCCGAATCTACTGAACCGATTTGAAAAATTCTTTCACTGTTGGGAAGCTACACTGGTGCCCACATAATTCTAGCGTAGCGTTATAGCCCAAGAGCCCACGACGATCTGACCTTCGTCATTTTATAAAACCTGAAAGTTTCTCTGTGTATGTCCCTAATAGAGGTAAAAACGATCCCCGAATATGAAGTTTGGATCGCGGTGGCTTTGGAAGTTATCAGGTAGCAAAGGTGTTAAAAATTGCACCTCAAATTCGTTAAAGTATAAAGGTCAGTTTTTATATATTTTATTTGGACTAATATTAGAAATCACGTCGTCCATTGTCAGACACATTGAATGGTGGAAACCCCCTGTCAGACACCATAAAGTATTAAAAAATATTATTCAACTTTCGTCATTTTATAAAAGCTGAAATTTATATATGTTACTTGACGAACTATCAAACGATGATTTCTCAGTTGTCAGACACTTTCGATGGTGGCTTTGGCGTGTCAGACACATTAAAGGTCTACCGTAGGTGCGAGCGCGAGGTATATTCAATGTGATTTATTTTAGAAACGAAAAGAGATAGACCCATAGTTATTTCGGAGAGTTTGTAGATTAAATCATGAAATTAATAAATCATGCAAAAAAGTCTACATCAATGACCCAGTTTTAGAGTTACAGATCAAAAATCTAAAAAAACACTATTTTTTTACATAATATCGTTATTTTTATTAGATTTTTGTTCCATATTTTTATTTTATTTCTACTTATCAACCAGATAAACTTTCTAGCTTTCACATGACACTACTTTGAACAAAATACACCGATTACTTAAAGAGAAACAAAGACAAAACTAAAAGATGAGCATTTCATTAAAAATATATTAAAGCGCCGAACGCACTATTAAGGTACTATTAGTATTTATTTACTTGGAGTGTAATGAATTAACGTTAATTCTCCCATAAGTACTAATTTATTGTAAACGCAAACGCGATAGGTAGTTTACTCACGTTAATTCTTTACACTCGGGGTACCTACTGAACCATATTTTCATTTACCACCATACCATATTTTCAAGGATGTCAGTTTTTATATATTTTATTTGGAATAATATGTGAAATCACGTCGTCCATTGTCAGACACTTTCGATGGTGGGTTTGCCGTGTCAGACACATTAAAGATCTACCGTAGGTGCGAGCGCGAGGTATATTCAATGTGATTTTTTTTTACAAACGAAAAGAGCCCATAATTATTTTGGAGCGTTTGCAGATAAATCATGAAATTTAATAAATCATGCAAAAAATTCTACATCAATGACCCAGTTTTAGAGTTATAGATCAAAAATCTAAAAATACACCATTATTTTGTTTTTTTTTATAATCACCGTTATTTTTATAAGATTTTTGTTCCATATTATTATTTTATTTCTACTTATCAACCAGATAAACTTTCTAGCTTTCGAATGACGCTACTTTGAACAAAATACACCGATTACTTAAAAAGAAACAAAGACAAAACTAAAAGATGAGCATTTCATTAAAAAATAAATTAAAGCGCCGAACGCACTATTAAGGCACTATTAGTATTTATTTACTTGTAGTGTAATGAATTAACGTTAATTCTCCGATAAGTACTAATTTATTTTAAACGCAAACGCGATAGGTAGTTTACTTACGTTAATTCTTTACACCGGGGGTACCTACTGAACCATATTTTCATTTACCACCATACCATATTTTCAAGGGTGTCAGTTTTTATATATTTTATTTGGAATAATATTAGAAATCACGTCGTCCATTGTCAGACACTTTCGATGGTGGGTTTGCCGTGTCAGACACATTAAAGATCTACCGTAGGTGCGAGCGCGAGGTATATTCAATGTGTTTTTTTTTACAAACGAAAAGAGATAGACCCATAATTATTTTGGAGCGTTTGCAGATAAATCATGAAATTTAATAAATCATGCAAAAAATTCTACATCAATGACCCAGTTTTAGAGTTATAGATCAAAAATCTAAAAATACACCATTATTTTGTTTTTTTTTTTATAATCACCGTTATTTTTATAAGGTTTTTAGTACATATTTTTATTTTATTTCATCTTATCAACTAGATAAACTTAATAGCTTTCAAATGACACTATTTTGAATAAAATACAACGATTACGTAAAAAGAAACAAGGAATAAAACGAATTGATGAGCATTATTATTTAAAACTTTAAGTGTGTCTGACGGGGGTTTCCACCGTTCATAGTGTCTGACAATGGACGACGTGATTTCTAATAGTATTCCAAATAAAATAAATAAAAACTGATACCCTTGAAAATATGGTATGGTGGTAAATGAAAATATGCTTCAGTAGGTACCCCGAGTGTAAAGAATTAACGTAAGTAAACTACCTATCGCGATTGCGTTTACAATAAATTAGAACTTATGGGAGAAATTAACATTAATTCTTTACACTCCAAGTAAACAAATACAAATATGGCCTTAATAGTGCGTTCGGTGCTTTAATTTATTTTTTAATGAAATGCTCATCTTTTAATATTGTCTTTGTTTCTCTGTAAGTAATCGGTGTATTTTGTTCAAAGTAGTGTCATTTGAAAGCTAGAAAGTTTATCTGGTTGATAAGTAGAAATAAAATAAAAATATGGAACAAAAATCTAATAAAAATAACGATATTATGTAAAAACGGTTCAAAAAAATAGTGTTTTTTTAGATTTTTGATCTGTAACTCTAAAACTGGGTCATTGATGTAGACTTTTTTGCATGATTTATTAATTTCATGATTTAATCTACAAACTCTTCAAAATAACTATGGGTCTATCTCTTTTCGTTTGCAAAATAAATCACATTGAATATACCTCGCGCTCGCACCTACGGTAGACCTTTAATGTGTCTGACACGGCAAAGCCACCATCGAAAGTGTCTGACAACTGAGAAATCATCGTTTGATAGTTCGTCAAGTAACATATATAAATTTCAGCTTTTATAAAATGACGAAAGTTGAATAATATTTTTTAATACTTTATGGTGTCTGACAGGGGGTTTCCACCATTCAATGTGTCTGACAATGGACGACGTGATTTCTAATATTAGTCCAAATAAAATATATAAAAACTGACCTTTATACTTTAACGAATTTGAGGTGCAATTTTTGACACCTTTGCTACCTGATAACTCCCAAAGCCACCGCGATCCAAACTTCATATTCGGGGATCGTTTTTACCTCTATTAGGGACATACACAGAGAAACTTTCAGGTTTTATAAAATGACGAAGGTCAGATCATCGTGGGCTCTTACTCTATTATATCCTCTTTGCATAGTGTCTGTAAAAAACTCCTCCGAAACGGCTTGACCGATTCTTATGAAATTTTGTGTGTATATTCAGTAGGTCTAAGAATATAACGTAAACTATTTTTCATACCCGTAGGATAGGGTACGGTAGAGAGGGTAGGGTAGCGCCACGCGAACGAAGTCGCGCTGGGCAGCTAGTATTACATAAATGCGAAAAGAAAACTTATTCAAACTTAATAAACGGTTGAATAGTTTGTAATTTATATTATACCTCTACTCACGAAAACTTTTGTCTCTCATTTATATTCAATCTTCGTTATACAATAGGATAACTATTGAATTGTGATTTCGATAACATTCTAGCATACCTACGCGACTTAAATTAGTTTAATTCCACATCCCACACGCACCAAAATACCGCTTTAGTTGTTAATAAACTCCTATGCTAGTATGAACGGTAATTCCAAAACTAACTTTAATATTTTAACAACGCAAATAATTTGGAAAATTGTGTCGGCTCGGTTTACTAGGGAAATATATAGTTCCCATGCTTCATGGTACTTAGGTAAGATTATTTATTGAAACTAATTATGGAATAGATGTATGTTGGTTTTAATTTTATAGTAACTAGCTTCCACTCGCGGCTTCGCCCCCATGTCTAGGTCACTGCAGACCCCGTAGCCAGAATCAATGTACGAGGGGATTGACATTTTCAGAAAATCCAACTATCCTCTGCCCTGTTTGCCAGCGTTTCTAAGAGATATTATATTTTTCCGTTAATTAAACAAAGGACAGAATATTATCTATCCAAGTGCCAAGTTTCATCTGTATCTGTTCAGCCATTACGGAATGGTTGAGTAACAAAGATACCTGTACAAAAACGAGAATTAAATAAAGTATCACTTCATTCGCCTATGTCTAGTCTAACTTTGCCTGTTATCAACGTTGCTCGTATCCAATTATTATATACCTAGTCAGTAATATATATACATGTTCATTATCGGAGACTACAAACTATGAAGAGAATTTTGTTCACGTGAAACTAGTAAGCGAACAATGAATACGATACAACGCTGCCGCCGGTTTCGCAGGAAATGCGCCGCCACTATGGTAAACTGTAAGCGTGTGACGCGTATTGATAACAGGCATACCATGCTACAGTCGCACTCCCAACTACCTCTCTGTGTTAAGAGCTTCAATAGCTGTCTACTAGACATATGTTTTAAATGGAATAAAACATAGAAAATAAAATTACTTTCGTAATTTTTCGGTACAATAACAAAAAATAAATGTGAAAGTAGATGATGCGCAAAGATCTGATCTTGATCATAAATAACGCTCACTTTGTCTTACTAAAAGTTAAGACATAGGTATATACGTATTTTACAATGACATAGCGTGGAACACAGGGCCGTTTGGAAGACAAACGATCACTGCCAGCTACAGTAACACACGTGTACTATTTCGAACTTTATACCTCACCATAAATATTGTAGTCGGTGTAAGAAACAAACGTATTATGTAAGAACCCCTTAATGCGTTATCTATAACTTAGTTAGGTGTTATGGACGGTCATATTGATCGAAAAAGATTTTACGATCTTGTACCTGTACCTACGTGCGGTGGTTACAGAAATGATTCGGCTCCGCGTACGATTTATGAACTAGCATTTACATGTAGGTTAAGTAGCTACCTATCTACCTCATTATACCACTATTTTTCATACATAGGTACTAAGAAGCTGTCAAGACGTCATTCACGTAAAGATCGCTATTTGATTTATAGCTTCAGAAACCACTTTCCAAGTTTATTCAAAAATATATATATCCAAGGAATAGTATAAGCTAGCAGTGAAGGCACCAGCATATTTAAAAAGGTAAAGGTTTTTAAAATATATCAATCAAATAATCCATTATACACCGTGACTTTTTATTCGTCTTAGAAACGCAGGCCACATAATGTACCCAATGAATAGGTACTAATAAATAAAAAAATTTTTTTTTTAACATTTGTATAATTATAAAGTCAAATATGACATTATGACGCATGACGTAGTTTAAAACACCCTGTTACGAGCGCAGTCTACTCGACTCGTGCTTTGGGTTGGTATTTTCTACCATTTTATACGTAAACTTTAATTTATTAACTCGATTTGTCATAATTCTATTTTTTTTTTTTATATATAAATGTTTTATTTTATTTTATATAAATGATTAGTACCTGTTCATTGGGTACATCATGTGGGCTGCGTTTCTAAAACGAATAAAAAATCACGGTGTATTTTCTTTTTCATACACTTTCACTTTATACTTTGTCCTAAGTCTCAAGGTAGGTGTACCCGAGTTACCAGGCAGGATCTCAAACTTGTTACATTCGGTGTACAAGGAAGCTTGCGGCCCAGCTTGCGGCGAGCTTGCGGCCCAGCTTGCGGCGAGCTTGCGGCCCAGCTTGCGGCGAGCTTGCGGCGAGCTTGCGTGTCACTAATCGTTTGCGGCGCGTGTCACTAGAGATGCGAGTATACAACACATAACACAGTTATAAGAAAAAATGTAACAGCTGGAAATTTTACCGTGAAAATTAGTTTCACGTGAAACAAAATACACCATTAAATACTCAATTAGTTAGTATTTACATTTCAGTTTGTAATATAGCACTAATATAATTTGGGAATTACGTTCCAATTAGCAATATTTAAACTAAATTAGGAAATTGTATATTTATAATTGAGTATATTGACACAGAAATGCTTTAATTTTCACAACATGATAGCTAAACCTGTGCAATACAGCCGTTTGACCTAAATTAATACATAATTTACATATCAACTACTCTGACGCTATCATAACAGTACCGCACAATTATACGGGCAACAGAGATCCCTGTCATAATTATCATAATAACATTTCAAAAGACGAATACGTGAGTAGACAAGTTCTCAAAAGGATTTTACAAAGATTGGTACTACGGATTAATTTCAGTGCGAAAAGTTTCACATCTCAAGGCGGCGAAGTTCTTGACTTCGGGGAGTCCACAGATAATAGTTGAGTAGCAAGTTTAATTACTTCCCGTTTCAAGAGCGGCCGTTGACGTCACAAATAACCACTAGCCCCATGATACGCCGCAGGCTGAGGAAACTCAGATACGCAATGTGAACTAGACCTCCTACCGAACCTAACCTCGCTCACACACGAACTTCGTACATTGCCTAAGTTAATTCTTGACATAGCAACTGAATCTAGGAACTGAGCTGTATCACATAATTTTATTATTTCTGAGAAACATATTTTTCTATTGAATAGGTAAACTCTGAAAAAGTGTATACTGGTACTACGAAAAAGGTATACTTATACATACACCCGAAAGGGGTGAAAACTAGGTACACCTCTTTAAAAAAGTTTCAGTTCAAAATAAACTACTCAAAAATTCATACCAAATTTTTGCATCCAAGTTTATTGAATTAAAATCATGACCAACATGTTGCCGGTCAAAGAGGGTCATTATCATTTTGCTTCTCTTGTATACAAAATGTTCTCTTCCGCGATCTGTGCGTCTAGTACCAAAAAAGTGGATTACTGTAATGGATATACACTTTTCGTGACACCCCGTATAAATAAATCTTTTGTTACCTCTTCTTCTTGCATCCATGTCATGAGTTTAAGAAATAAAGAAAATCTTTCGATCATTTTATGCAACGGCTTAATTTATTAAAAAGATTTTGAGTCAAACTTACATGCATAGGTAAGGCTCATTAAAACTTTTTGAAAATTGTCTAAGTTTCAGCTTAGTTTTTGAGATATTCAGTAATCTGAAACAAACTTTACCTAGGTAGGAGCTTGGAGCGAGTGCTTTTCATGTTATTTTGTTAAGCTATTTAATAAACCAACATGAATTTACTTCCTAGACTCATATAGGTAAGTGGTTGTTTACGCTGGTAATAATGAGATGATGAACAATATGATACTCAAGAACGAAGAATAGGTATTCTCTGTGATAATAAATTATGAACAAACTCGCCATTTTATGCAATCAAACGAAAGTACTATTAATTTTTAAAAAACAAAAAAAATGATTTTGTTTTTCCCCGTATATTTTGTATGTATGCGGTTATATCAGAAAGTACATGACCAATTTTTATGATACTTTTGCTGGTATTCCAATAGCGTCGACAATTGTTAATGATTTGTCTAACATAGTGCCATTTTGAAAAAGGTATAGTTATGTTAGTATCCTGAAATATTCAATTCTCTATTCTGCAACCGATCAAGCTTTCACTATTTAGTGATAAAGATTTCTACACCATCTGAATATCATATTGAGGTTTACGTGCTTTAAGTACATAGTTATTAATCTTACCAACATTTTAGAGCAAAAGTGAGTCCATCACTTTGTCCCACTGTACGTCTTTTTGTTACGTTTTCCCATGCAAACTGCAGTGACTATTTTGTTAAAGATTGGTACAAAGGTAACTTGAAACACGAATATAGGTGCATAGGAAAGCGATAGTAATCGGGGGAACAGCTATTTAGTATTATAAACATTTTATGACAGATATTTCCAAAAAAAAAAAAAAAAAAAAAAAAAAAAAAAAAAAAAAAAAAAAAAAAAAAAAAAAAAATAAGAAAGTATGAAAAGGAAAATAGAAGAAAAAAATAAGAAAAGTCAAAAGGTCATAGAGTCATTTTTAAGCCCTATAAGCCATCGTTTACTACTTTCATTTAAATGTCAGTATATTTAGACGATTGCTATTCAGATGTTGTTGTGGGTCGCGGCTAAATTTGCGCCCCGAATTCACTAGTTAAGGCTTGGATATACGCCGTTGACCTTGATCGAATGGGCGTTACAGGTGCGGGGGCACCTCACCCCCCGACAATAATTACGCGCAGCGCGTCTCGTACGAGTGTATGTTGCAGGCGAATTACAAAATTCACTCGTTTACAAACGGCCGGTATTTAGTAAAGATGTCGGTATTATTTTTTTATTTGCACTTGGTTGGATCGCAGTTTTTTATCAAATTACATTCGGAGCTACACATAATCATTTCAAAATGTCTAAATATTGCTAATTATCACAATCGTATTATCTAATCTAATAATAATGTAATACCTCAGAGTATATAAATACTAATACTATAAACGAGCAATTCTTGTATATATGTAAATACTTATATATACCTATATAAATCTGAATCTCGTAAACAGCTCCAACGATTTTCATAAAGTTTTGTATGCAGGGGGTTCCGGGGGCTATAAATTGATCTAGCTAGGATTCATATTCAGAAAACGTCGTTTTATCCATGTTTGCAGGTAATGAAAAACTGCTGTAATATTTAGAATACGAAGGTAAATTTCGCCAATATTAACTAGCTTATAATAGCTCAGGTGGGAACGGGCGGTCCCGAAACCGGAAGACCACGGTTCGAGTCTAGATGACTATAATTTTTTCCCCTTTTTATTCAATTTCCTTCGTTTGTGACACAAATTATTATGATTTACCAAAAAAAAAAACGAGCAAGGCTCGGTCACCCAAGTACTAAAGTACCCAAGTACCCAAGTAAACGAGAAATTCTTGTATAATTACATATACACATACTTGTATATGTATATAGGATGACTGGTAATTAGTAAACGTTACTTGATATTAAACTACATGATAACAAACAACTTTCCCAAAGTTTTTATTTTCTTAATCGCTTGGCTCGCGGTTAAAAATATAACAATGACATCAATTGTTATAATAGGACGCGCGTCCCTCGTGAGAACCAAACCAACTAAATATAATGGGCACATGAGCCCATCATATTTAATTTTAGTCTAACAAAATAAGAATAAGTAGGGTAAACTCACCAGTAACTGGCCACTTAAGCACATTACCCAATTTATATCATTGTTATGACAAAATGTGTCAAGAAATTTAGATTCTTATATTTTCTTTGGTTAAAGCGTGTATCCGTTTATCGATATTGATATGTAAAAAATCAAATAAAACAGAATTATGTAGAGATATTTAGATCGAATGAAAAAGTAGTTGTTTTTATAGTAACTGGCCATAAAAATTTTGAAATTAGCCACCATAACACTAATTATTGGCCATGTGAAAATAATCATGAAAACAATTAAAATATAGAATAAAGTAACTAAGATTACAAATACAAAACACTTCATAAAGTTAATAAGCTAAATTCTAGCAATATTTTACTTAATTCATTAAAGAAAATCAATCAAATACCACAGTTTGTTTGTAAACTCTATTCAAATTCAAATTAAAAAAGCAATTATTCAATTTAGGCCCTGATAAGGCACTTATGAAAATGGCTCCACACCGGTTCCAAATACAACTTGAACTGATAAGACTCCGGCAAGAAACTCTAAAGGAACGAGGAACTTAGAACCGTTTTCATGTATACTGGTTGAAAACAAGTTTAAATAAATTACCTACATCATCATAATCATCATCAGATGTAGAGTCTCTAACAAGTATGGCAAAAAAATGAATTTCATCGTGAAAAACATTCATCCTCAGGAATATGAATTCTGTGGGGTGATGGAATACAACTCTGTAGCAGACGGGTATAAATAAAAAAGGCGAAACTTTATAACCACACTGAATATATTCAAAACACAAATGTGAGCAGCAGTGAAAAAGTAACAAAAATGAGCTCGCGTGGCTTTATGTGGAGACTTCCAGCATGACTAACCCAACATAGGTTTCGAAAATATGCCATCTCGAAATCTCCACATAAAGCCACGTTCATATTTTTAATGGGTGGCTAATGATTGAAAATATGCAAAAATGACAATTAATTACAAGCCACCCGCCTTATCTAAGTTTACAATAGATGCTGACAGAATAGAAATTTAAAAAAGGATCACTTACCATCTGTATAACATATCAAACACAATAGATTTATGACATACACGCTACCTACCACACAATATTTTTTTTACATCAAGCGTTACCTTAAGATTTTTGTAAAGATTTACCGTTCATGTCAGAACATGCACGCCGATTGTCACAAATTGATCGATATCCTTGGCGTTAATGTTCATATTGGAGAAACAAATTACTTCAATGAAAGCTACTTGAGTAGTTAATACCGAAAAGTAATAATGGATGGCGTACTGTTAGGATAACTCTTAATTTATACAGATAAAGTAGATAGTGGCCAATTATTGAAAGTGGCCAGTTACACCTTGGTTTACCCTACCATTTTAATTTAATTTGTTGTTTATCCCTATTTGTTTCCTTGGGAATGTTGTTTTTTATCATGAGTATAATCATGTGTCTTAGTATCGTTTACTAATTACCAGTCATCCTATATATATATATATATATACAGGGTGTTGTTTTGGTCGGCGACAAGCGACCCAGGAGCGGTAGTACAAAATATATATTCCTCAAAAATGGACTTAATTCCATTAAATACTGTAAATATGTTGAGAAATACCTCATTCAATTTGAAATAAAATTACCGCAAAGTATGGTTACTAGGCACGTGCACAGACTAGAGCTAGGCACAAGCCGCCATCGCCCCACCCCTTTACTCCCTCGTACTCCCGTTGAGTATTATGTCTACACTTTAGCTTATTACAAGATTTTCAAAATTTTAATTATTTTATTTTTATAATAAAAAAAATAAAGTATTTTTTTTATATTTTTTTTAGCACCAATATCATTTGTATTATCGACCCTGAGTCGCTCGTCGCTGACCAAAACAACGACCTGTATATACATATACAAGAATTCCTCGTTTACAGGTATTAGTACTTGGGTGACCGAGTCTTGCTCGTTTTTTTTTTCGGAAAATCATAATAATTTGTGTCACAAACGAAGGAAATTGAAGCAAAAAAAAAAAAACAAAAAATATTGTCATCTGGACTCGAACCGCGGTCGTCCGGTTTCGAGACCGCCCGTTCCCACCTGAGCTATTATAAGCTTGTTAATGTTCGGGAAATTGACCTTCGTATTCTAATGATAATACAGCAGTTTTTTTTTTTTTTTATGTCAATAGGTTGACAAACAGGCAGACGGGCCTCCTGATGGTAAGTGGTCACCGCCGCCTATGAACATTTGCAATACCAGGGGGATTGCCGATGTGTTGCCGACCTTGTAGAGCTCTATTTACGCCTTTTTTGAAGAACCCCATATCGTAGCGCTGAGGGAAAACCGTAACGGGGAGTTCATTCCACATCCAAATGGTCCGCAGTAAGAACGTTCGACTAAAACGTTGTGTGGACGATCGAGGCGGCTCGAGGATGTGAGGATGAACTCCACATCGCCAGCGAGCAGAGCGATGGTAGAAAGGTGATGATGGCACCAGGTCAAAAAGTTCTTGCGAACACTCCCCATTATACATACGGTAGAACACACAGAGTTTTTCATTATATCAGCAGTATTAGTACTTGGGTGACCGAGTCTTGCTCGTTTTTTTTGGTAAATCATAATAATTTGTCTCACACACAAAGGAAATTGAAAAAAAAAAAAAAAAAAATATTTTCATCTGGACTCGAACCGCGGTCTTCCGGTTTCGAGACCGCCCGTTCCCACCTGAGCTATTATAAGCTTGAAAATGTTGGCGAAATTGACCGCGTATTCTAATGATATTACAGTAGTTTTTCATTATCTGCAAACACGGATAAAACGACGTTTTCTGAATATGAATCCTAGCTAGATCAATTTATCGCCCCTATAATCTGAATCTCGGAAACATCTCTAACGATTTTTATGGAATTTGGTATACATAACTAAACATTTTTCGGGGGTGATAAATCGATCTAGCTAGGTTTAATTTATTTATCTATGAAATAAACAAATTTTTAGAAAACGTCGTTTTATCCGTGCTTTCAGGCAATGAAAAACTGCTACAATATGATTAGAATACGAAGGTAAATTTCGCCACAATCTGCAAGTTTACAATAGCTCAGGTGGTAAATAGGGCGGTCCCAAAACCGAAAGGCTCCGGTTCGATTCCAGATGATTAATATTTTTTCCCTTTTTTTTCAAGTTCCTTCTTTTGTGAGAAATACTATTTGAAATTACCAAAAAAAAAAACGAGCAAAGGTCGGTCACCCAGGTAATATAATATTGGTCATGTCAATAAAATAATAGCTATTTATAACACAGAATAGAAACATTGTTTAACCAAAAAAAAAACCTATCTCCTTTTCCATATCATAGGCTATTTGCATGCCAAATTTCATGA
Source organism: Polyploca ridens (assembly GCA_951394255.1). NCBI lineage: Eukaryota > Metazoa > Arthropoda > Insecta > Lepidoptera > Drepanidae > Polyploca > Polyploca ridens. The sequence continues at coordinate 6,549,621 of OX596253.1, forward strand.
GTAATTGTGGCGTGAAGGCGTAACAAACAAACAAACAAATTCACTTTCACATTTATAATATTATATTATGTTAGGTGGGATATAATATTAATAATAATAATTTATAAATAAAATTATTATCATCTTTAATTTTATTGTAGCTCAAAACATTTTTTTATAACACTAAAATTAAAATCAAAAATACTACTAATAAAAAACCTAACTATTATTATAATATTATATTATTATAGTATGGATGGCATTCGCTGTACACCATAACGTCACCGCGCCAGGTCTCAACTTATCGCGCACGGGAGTACCAATAAACCCGCCTAATACCAAGAATCGACAAAATAACAAATTGATTTCAAGACAGACACAGACTTTGAACGGCACGGAGAAAAGTGACATAGGTCCGTTCAGCACAGCGTCTCGTCCCGCACTGATTTATTGGACGACAGAGGGATCGCCCACGCGTATTTTGAGTATTGATAACGAAAAAAATTCGTAAGAAATTATTAGAAAAAATATTTGTAAAAATAAGCTGAAGGTGACCTTGGTAATTAATTTTCGAATACGTTAATGGCAAAAAACAAATCTTATGATTTATATTTTAGGAGAAAAAAGGTTTTATATTTGAAAACAGAGGTTACTTTGCATTTTATTTTCTCTTATTTTAAATCGTATTTTTAATTTTCTGAAAAGAAGAGGATATGCTTTGTATCATGTAGATTATAATTTATATTTTTAATTTTTTTTTTCTATACAGATTACGGAGAAAAATGGTTTTAATTTAGCCCAAATGAAGCCCATTCACATATATCGCCGCCTTAAGTCTGAGCGTGTGGTTTAATTCAATACAAACAATGACGTAAAACGAAACCAGCTATTCTGTGCCCAGCTTGAAATGTATGTGTGCGACTAACACACAACGAAGCAATAAATAATGCAATAACATATAATGCTCGCTTCGAGGGTAAATGGATTTCGTGTAGAGAAACTTCATAATACCTATGATGCATGTGTACGTATGTACCTACCTACCCTTGTAACCGCGCTAACAATAGGTCTTGGTTAGACCAACATTCGACCGGCCTCGGTCTACCTACTATAAATTTTATTGTAGACATTTGAATCACATAAACCAAGTAAAATGTTTCCTATTTTAATCTAATATATTGGATTATTTTATTTAGCGGTAAAATTTCATTTTTATTTTCGTGGATAACGGTGTTGGTTGTACATTTACTCTTTTTTTACAATCTATTTATATGTTTATGCTTTATTGTACAATTGTTTGTTTTCCTAAATAAATAAAATAAAAATGTTAAACCAGATTTACAAAAAACGGCCATGTGTGAGTTGGACTCGCACACAGAGGGTTCCTTACAATAATAATAAAACAAACGTAATTTTGTGGCCCCATTAGTCAGATACAATGATACTTCAAAGATATATAATCATATCGTAAAATAGTTACATTGTCCGCCACTAGAGGATCACACCGCTTTGTTTATGCGATAAATCATGGTGGCGGTTAAGTCGATTCTCTTGCTTTAAACGCGAATGAATAGCTGAAGAAAAAATGCAGTAAAACAATCATACGAATACTAGCGCAACGTTAAAACCCACAGAGTTCATTTTATGGGTACCCTGAATCAATGATATGGCCAAACGTGTATGGACAAATCGAGAAACGTTGACGATTGAACATTAGGCTATCATGAAATGCCGCCAATTCATGAAATTGTTATCCTGATATTATGATGAATTTCACGATCGGTCCACGACATATGCTTCGTACAATGGACAAGATCAAACTAATTGGAAACATAACAAGCATCAAATACCAGTATATTATGTCAAACTACGCATCCCAACGAATTTATGTGCTGTGTTGTGTACGTTGGACGGACATCGGGACACCGGTATTCGATACAAATATGAAACTGAGAAACGTTCTATCTAACGAACCCATGCCAGTTTACCTACCTCTGCGCAATTTAACAATGTATTCAGTGTTAACATCATACTGACTGATTTGGATATACAGAGAATGTTTCTCTTGTGATTTTCAGTTCAATGTTCACGAAATACGCGTGTATAAATACTAACATGTAACTACTTCTACAACTCAGATGTTTACTGATAAATGTATAACGTTATACCATACGAAATATAGACTTAACATGTCTGAATATTAAAAGGTAATGTGATCGCATTCAAATTTGTGCTAATTTCTCAGATTTGATGTGTGAACCCAAAAAAAATGTATGTATGAAAGTGAGAATTTCGGCGTTCATCAATAAATGTGAAGAGGTTTTATCATAGATCGATCTCCATTGGGCTTTATGCATGGACGGCAATGCGCATTGCGTGTGTAACTCTGGAGTAACATGCGTCTTACAACCAGGCGGGCTGAATACTAGTTTGCTACCTAAGTAGTATGTACCTAATTATAAAAGAATGCGAATAGTACATATAAGCGTCGCTTTTCAGAATCAATCAAAAGTTCAGTCAATCACGACATAATAACACAGTGACAATACCAAAATACTATGCGCAAACAAACATTTGATTTTAATAAAATTGTTTTATACTCGTGAAATAAATTCCAGCCGAGACCTCCATTTTGACTAGTTTCAGTGTAGTGTAATGTTCTCCTTTGACTTCTTAAACATCACTCCGTATGACTATAATTTGGCGTGAAATTTGCAATTGTCCGCCGAGTTAGCAAGCATCTTTAGGTGCCAGTAGGTTTGTTTATAGGTCAAGCACAAATGACTTATCGCATTAGTGTTTTGCATGCATAAACTTATGTTACGAGCGCACAACACAAACAACTGTATAATGCATTGTGTAGGTACCTAAATAATGTAGGTAACTACACAGATATTGTAAAAGCAGACATAAACCTCCTTATTACAAAACATGGTGTTTTTCATGGCCAAGGTATTAAAGCAAAACCAGGTTTTAAAATAGCCTCGCCTCTTTTTAATATATGACAGTCAAAGTTTGTTTGTTACGCTTTCACGCCTTAACTACTCAACCGATCACGATGAAATTTGGCACGCAGTAGCCTATGGTATGGAGAAGGACATATACAATCCCGGGAATGCGGGTAAAACCGCGTGGGACAGCTAGTAATATTATAAATGTGTTTGTAGAGGACGTGAATATTGTGTGCAGTTGTTTGTTACTTTTTCACGCAAAAACTACTAAATGGATTTGGATGAAATTTGGTACATGGATAGATTATACTATGGACTAACATACAGGATACTTTTTATCCTGGAAAAACATACAATCCCTCAGGAACTGCGGGGGACAGCTAGTCATTTGATTAAAGTTTCACATGAAACAAAACCAGGAAATAATATAGGTTATGCCACGAATATGCATATTATTATGAAGCAAATATGATCAAAGCTAGTTACGCTTGAATATTCATACGTAATTATCCCAAGATCTCATTCGAATAAAGCATAATATAAACGAAGAATGGAACAAATAGAAACTCCACAAACGCTAAATGAAAGAAGTGCAAATAGCCTGCTCGAGATTCAATATTATTCTGTGCAAATTACACCATCGCCATTGCCTTAAGATTTGGGGCGTTTGCAGTAAAGGGAACAAGCCGAAATGAAGTCAGTGCGTCCAATTGGATAGCATATTTTAATAGGTTCTGGCGTCGAGCCACTGTCGACGACACGCCTTAATGTTTTCCTGTTTCCCCTCTAATGTGCCTACTTAACGAACTAAACTTTCTTATCGAACAAACCAACAACTCTCTGTTGAGTTTCAAAGTAATATCATAAAATAACTATGGCCTTTTGTTACTTGCCAAAAAATGTGCAGCGGCGGGACTGTAAAAGATTAAAGTTGAAATTAAGGGATAAGTTAGATACTTCTTCTACTTGATTAACTGAACTAAGTTATGGCATGGATAGAATCTTCCTTCTCGGTATGTTACCTACTAGTTAGTAAGTGAAATATTATTATTATGAGTAATTTTAGATTAGAGTTTAATAATATTGTTTATTTGATATATCTTTATGAAGGGAATAGGGAAGGGTTTATTTATACTAGTAAAAACACCACACAGTTGTTTAGTATGTATAAGTATTGTAGTATATTTTTTTTTAGTTATTAAATTTATACCATTTATTTTTTAAATGTATCTGCTGATTAATCATAGTCACCTACATAGCTTAAATTAGTTTTAAGTTTTTCAAAAGATAATATTTTGATGAGAAATAAATATCTTATAGGTAATAGTCTCACGAAGGTAACTTTAGTAATTATTCCATTACAATAAAAACATTCAAAGCATTTTGAATAATAAAAAAAACCCATTTGTATTTTATTCCATCGAGCGATCCTCCATCCCGTCCATACAATAAGACAGCTTGATGGATGTGATCACGACGTTTTGTTGGATTCCAAAGGACCTAACGAGCAACGAAGAATTTTATTTATTAAAAATGCTGAGGGAATAAGAATTTAACAATGATACAACCACCGACCCATTTCTCCGTAACGTCTAGATATAAAACCTAAGCTGCCTTTATTAACAGAACGCCCCCGGCTACAATTTATCGTTAAAAGTAACATGAAAATGGGATGAAGACAAAACAACAATTACGATATTTCAGATTTTTTTCAATGTATCCGAATAACTTAATAATAATAATTAATACGGCGATGTTTTATTCCTAAACTACATCAAAATGAAACTAGACAAAAAATAGACGCAATACAGGCATATATTAAACAACAAGTTGGCAAGCAATGGTGCATGCATACAATAATATTAAGTGATGACATTTTAGTGTCGCTGTTGCGCATTAAGATAATTGAGTGTTAACAGAGCGGCGGATTCGAGCGAAATGAATTAGCGGGACTTATACAAAAGTGCATAAAACAAACAAGTTATGAGTGGCTGCGATGCTTATCACGGCTACATTGTGCCAGGCAATTTTCTGAGCGGCTTATATCACAGAGTTACGAGTGTGTTATTCGGTAATATATGGATTTCATTTGGTTAAAAGCTTTATACATTTGCTTTTCCAAATGCATTTTCAGTTGCGATGGCGCCATCATTAAAATTATCCTGTCACGACCAACAAAATTATCAATAAAATCCGACTTGAATAAAGGCAATGGCTTTAATATACGGATACTATTTCTGTAATATCGAAATGAAAGGATATTTTCACGTATAAAGGTTTCACGATGTCACGATATTGATTGATATCTTGTTATTATAATTTGTACGAGTGCAAAGCTTGGAAAAATATAATTTTGCCAATATCGCATCCAGCGCTTTATGAGTCAATTACTTAAAAAATTTATTCATTTAATATCAATAATATAATAAAAAATCGGATTTATCTTCTAATTTAGCAGTGTGTGATATGTTTGTAATAAATGTTGGGTTAAAAACAACGACAATTCTTTAGACATGTGTTTTTTTTGCCCAAGATTGGCCTTGACTGACACGGACAAATCGGCGAGCAAGCTCGCAACCGGAGTACGACATAAGAGTGTTTTAACTTTACTTTTTATTAGCTAAGTCCAATACCAAAGCTACAATGTTAGTTAGACGTAGCACTTGCTAAGATTTTGGTAACTTAGGTTACGATGGGCCTGACAAGAACAGATGTTCAGAATCCCCCTAAAAGTAAGGTTGTATCCACTGAGATCGATGATTGTATCAACTACCATATTAAGGTAATATCACTTAATTTACTATTAAAGTATACTACCTATTTTCAGCTATTTCACTTTTATATGTTTAATTAATTGGGTATATGGGATAAAGCAGAGTAGGTCTCGCTCGTTAAATCGATGCAACGAGGGATGTGTACTTAGTGACTATGCCGGCCACAGATTACTGATCAGCCATGAGCCAGCGGAGCGTGAATCTCTTTGTTAAATTCAAAGCATAAACCAACTTTCTAAATTGGTTATTTAATGAGAGATTGAAGAGCCACGTATATGAGAGATACGTTAAAAATACACGATATTTTTATTATTATTTGGGTTTCTTTATGGGTGTGATAGACGCAAACAAATACTGACGCAATAAAATCAATTGAGTAAAACAAATATAAAAATAATTGTCCTAACTACTTGAACTATTATAGGTAATAAAGGGTGAATCCGTGAGTAGGTTCTAGTATTAACATAAATATATAAGATCCTAGTTAACTTTATATTTCTATACGCACTTATAATTTCCAATCTTTTCAAGTTTATGACGATATTTATGTATCTGTTTTGTACAATAAAAGTACAGGATAATATGAGAGGATAGTGCGAGTTTCTCATTTATCTTGTTTCAGGTCCATCGCTCTGATTACTGGCTCCGTATAATTTGATAGTTGACTGTGCCTCAGATAGGACGTGCGGTCGGTCTATCAATAAAGTCGGCGAATCATCCCAGCACAAATCAAAGCCCGACACTGAAACTAATTACAGAGGTATGCTTTGACTGAAAGATCTAGCTAACTTATTGATCAATCCAATACAAATTCGTATGTGAACCAACTATAAATAACGCAGGTTTTTAATATCGTATCGTATAAGGTATTTCTTTTCAGTCTCATATGGGGTCTATTCGCTAATATCCTAACTAATATTATAAATGCGAAAGTGAGTTTGTTTGTTTGTTTGTTACGCCTTCACGCGTCCACTACTCAACTGATCATCATGAAATTTGGCATGCAGATAGCATATGGTATGGAGAAGGACTTTTACACACAGCTACACAGGCTACTTTTTATCCCGGGAACGCGGGTGAAGCTAGTATGATTATACAAAAAACTTGGGCGTTTCAATCAATTTGCGATGACAATGGTCACAAGACTCTTTAATAATTTTTTTTTTTTAATAAACCATCATTTATGTTTCTTTACTCTTAATTCCGCCAAACTGCACAGCAGTTTGTTGGCAGATACAGTTCTCATACAACTACTACGACTACAAACATGTATTTCGTTGGCCAAAGTTTAAAAGGAAATTTTAGATAGACCGTATGTTTTTGAAGTACGAATCATTCCCCATAGTATTGCAAAACTCTTACCAAAAGTTTATCACCACGATATTTTAAGAATACCGCAGCAAGAGAGCTTCTTTCTAACTAGAACAAACATAAATTACATGAAATACATTTCGTCTGAATCAAACTACTCTTGTGTCCTACTTATTTGTCAGAACAAACAATTGGACTGATCTACGGGCCTGGGCATTAGTAAAGGCAAACAAATCATTCCAATACCCAAACAAGTCGAATGCATGTTTAGAACACCATTTCCTTTATTATCTCGTAAAATAATACTATATTATTTTTCGGGAAGCTAATTCCGTCAAAGTATTTAATTTTAAATACTTTGGCTGACATGAGATTTTCAATTTAATGTCGATGCTTGCATATTTCGATACCTACGTAAATCTCATGAGTATTGAATTGACATTTTCGACGAAAATGTATGAAAAAATAAACATGACTGATATTAAATATGCCATTTAACATTTCTCTCTGATCTCTGAGCAACAATTTTGAGTATGTCCCCCACATGTGCTGCGTGATTGACGCCTGATACACATTGAACACAAAAATATTGAATATCACCAATACATTTATATCAGACGTCAGTCAGTAACGTAAATATTTATTATGGTCCTAATATTATAAAAAGTTTGTGTAGATTTTTGTGTGGATGCTTTTTTATATAGAAACTAGTTGCGCCCCACGATTTCACCCGTGTACTCGAGGGATATCCTACCCTACTCTATCGTTAATTTTTCATAAATTTTCTAATTTTCAACGCAACTTTCTTACTAATTTTTTTCGTAATAACACCCATCCAGATACTGACCACGACGGTGGTAACTTAACTTTGCCGATCGATTAAGAACGGCTAATCATGCTATACCACGAGCGCTTCGTATTACATCTACATTCATATAATCCAACACAGATCGACTCATGTGTCTCGGAAAAGATTGTTATAATTATATTTTATAACCTCGTTATCTCAAAAGTCAATATGTAAATATTACTAACGGCAAGGATACACGTATTCTATCTTTTATCAACCTGTTCCTCCGTCACAAGATAGTTTATTTAAAAGTATGTACTAGAGTACATAATGCCTAGCTCTACAGAACTATAAATCCAATTTCCATTCAGGGTCCCGGGGAATCGAATCTAGACTCCGATTGCGGCCATGGTAAGAGCCGAGTTAAATCGGATTTTCACTTTGCCTGCATTCTTCTTCAAATCCAACTAATGCTGATTCAACACACTAACTATATACTATAATTACTCTATATTTTTTTAATCAAAAAGACTACGTGATAACGTAATTTCTCATATTCTCTCTAAGGCTTGTGGTTTCGATATAAATATCCATGTATTATGCAACGGAAGCTATGCCCCAAGGGTTCTTATCCTCGGAAAACATTCTTTAATAAGCTTCAAAGAAGTTTCTCCCTATAAAAAAACCATTGGTTAAATGAATCTGACTTTCTTAGCGGCATGAAAAGGAATCCCAAAAAAAGTCTTGGCTATTCACAACGGTTGGTTTACTCCAGGGAGTTGAAAAGTTGCCTATATGTATGCCCCAGGCCTTTGGACAGACACAAAAAATAGGTAAATTTTGTTATATTACACTGAATTTCTGACGTAAATAAAATAGATTCACTGATTCAATTTCTTTCTTACCGCGGGAATGTTAATCACCATAATTTAGGTAACCAAAAAAAATACCACTCACCAATCTTTTTCCTTATGTGTTCTACACCTATGATTATTAAATACACATTGATATATTAAACCTTTAAAAGTCAAAGACTCTACCTCCACGTTAATTGAAGGCACTTGCTGATTTCTTATCAAAATATATATTTGATCCACAGGTAATTTATATCGAATCGATTTGTGAGAAAAAGATAAATAATAATCTAATACAAATAATACGAAGGGGAAAATAAGGTACGAGAGAGGTATTACCAACTTATTTTTCCGTGTTGAACGAGAATGAATCAGAGAAAATTGTCAATATAATGGCACAGTTTATTTCATTGACACATCTCATAAATATAAACTCAATGTGCTGCATGTGATATAGTTAATACAACACCTTTCAAAAGTATCAGCGTAAAACTGAAGTTTTCTAAATATTTCCACGTTATTTCATAGCTACTCTATGCCTGTTAAATTCTTGTATAATCTAAAGTGTAATCTACTACACAAAATACCTGAGATTGTCCCTGAAAATCCGCTTAAAACTAAAAGTAATTTCTATCTACCGCGGAAATATTTTGTAAGATCTTTTTTACGAGTAAAGCAGTAAAGTAGATAAAAGTAAAACGAGAGTGTAGAGCGAGGCGCCCGCGCCGCGCCGCGCCGCGCCGCCGCCGAAAGGGTTTAATCAAAGCGGGCTGCCCCGACGACCAAGGATGTAGTAAATAGTCCATACAACCACCCCGAATCTCACCAAGATTTTCAGTTCACTTGAATAGCTCTAGCTATAAAGAATAGCTAGAAGAGGCTGTAAAGATTCTCAAGCGCTCTTCAAAACAACGCATGCAAAACATTATTCTGTACTAGTTGCGCCCCGCGGTTTCATCAGCGTTCCCGAGGGATATATTGCTATCCCGGGTTAAAGTACCCTGTGTGTCCAGAACATTTTTTTATTTTTGGGAATCACGGTAGTACCCCCCTAGCTACTACCACTCTCAAGTTGAAATTATGTTGTCAAATGTCTTTCTTTACACTTGACAAACAATTCCCTACTGGGTTACTTAATTTGTAACACACAATTTTTATGAAGTGAATCATAAATAATATTAATTTTAATATTATTTATGATTCACTTCAAGGATAGCTTTATATCTTTTACATTAGGCGCTTTATATAATCCTCGCAGTCGAAAAATACAAGATGCCGGGGAACGAGATATCGAAACGACACTTCAGTTTCAGTAAATCCTATTTTACTAATGTTAAGTTGATAATATAAAGAATTAGAAAAGGTTCTTTTTGAAACTGTACAATAACCTACTTGTAATATAGTAGGTTATGTAGTAGGCTCATAGGGGAGGGGGGAAAGGTCGGTAACGCGTGAGCGATTTTCGTGTGTTGCAAGCGTCCATATGGTTACGGTAACCCGCTTACCATCAGGCGGGCCGTATGCTTGTTTATCGACTTAGTCGTATAAAAAAAAAGAAAAAAGTAGGAGGAAAAAAAGAGACGATCGACACACAAAAAATATCGAGCAGGGACTAGATGTATAGATAGCGAAAGATAGATACAATTGGAGAGATCTCGAGGAGAAGTGGGGTCACATGTAGATATTTTTTGTATATTAGGTATATTGTATACGAAGAAATAAAACATCGGAAAACACGTTATATATACGGGTTCCATAGCCAGTACAAAACCGAACCTTTTCAACAATAAAGTATAAAAGACAACCCTCTATATTATAAATAACTTATTCAATAACATACACAATATTAAACGGACTTTTCTTTGCTTATTTGATAACTTTTTTGCCATTATTTAATATTCTTAAGCACAACTAGCAGCAGCTCTCTGCTTTGTGTCACTGATAGATTATGAGTATGAACCTAAACCACAAGAGTTTCTGTACGGAATCCCAAAAATATTTATTATTATACCGTAGTAAAAAGCATAAGGCGATTAGCGGATATTCAAAAACTCTTAATATAAAAAGTGTCTGAAAGCCGGATGGCGATCCATAAATATTTATTTCGTTTACCGCGTCAACCGATAAATTCCATAAATTAATCCGGGATAGATATCGGTATGCAACATTTCATCCGCATCCCATAAGTCGCTTAAGCTGTTTAGTCGAGTGTCCGATATACAGAACGTACATTTTCGACATTATGTTATTAGAAGCGATAGGAATCATTGGATTAGATATATGACTAATTTTACCAATTAATTAGCCAATATGACAAATTGATATAAAATATGGCTGAAATCCCTCTCGCTGTAAAATATGGCTTATTTAATAAAGAGCTATTAATACATCTAGGTACTTGCTCGTTACCTTACCTCATGAGTTACAAAACAAATAATTTTAAAGCCGTCTGCAATATATCGGAAAATTCGAATAGAAATGTGCGACCGAACTTTTCCACTAACTTCAAAAAGTAGGTAGTTTAAACCAAGATTCAGAGGAATTATATTTTAACGCGATCGACAGACTCTAAAAAATCTTTTTGAAATAAATTGTTTTATTTCCTACTATTAAATATTTATACTTTCTTATTTTTCGAGGAAATTTTACCCTTAGCGCCAATAAAAAAACAAGATTCATTAAACTGTATCCTAAGGGCAGGTTGTAGGTATGAACAATTTACGTAACACTTGAGAAGCTAGTGTTTAGAACACAAAGATCTCACATATATCTACACATCCGTATGCATATGTTTTACATAGAACACAATACGCTCCTCAGGTATCTGGTACCGAACTGCATAGAATTCCTTTTCACACTAGTACTGAAAACATTGGCACAAAGAAAACATGACCTAACGGGAAATCTCCGCACTTTAGTGAACACCTGAGCACTGCTAACGAGGTTGGATGCGTGAGGCAGGCAGCACTCTACAGTTGACAACTAATTAAGACTATTCATCTCATTATAAGTGTACCTTCGCATAAACACTGCATATTGGCAAAACAATTAGCGGATTGGTACAAAATTAAGAGCGTTATAGATATTTTGACCTCGTTATTATATTTAGTATAATTTCAACCAAAAAGGAACAAATGGTACGTACCTTCAGTATTGAAAATTAGACCCAATTTTTACTTAATTGACACGTAAGAGCAATAACAATGGCATAAGACATACACATAACTACTGTAGCGCTAACTCCACGTTCGAGAACTGAACCTTATCTTCCTAATTGTGTATGTCTCTACGCTACGCGAACCGAGTACGAGCTGAGCTGCTCTTTGTTCGTCTCTCGCGATGTCAAAAGTGAACGTACGAGCCTACAACACGAGCGCGATGTGAATCCGGTGTTCGTCAAAAACTGTCAATTGGCGGAGCGCAGTTGAGCGCGAGACGAGACTCGTTCGACCCTCGTATGTTCATCTATAGTCCCACAAACTTATCTGACCCGGTGAGAGAGGCGCTGTTATCGCATTTGGTCGAACAAACAACTAATGGCGAATGGCAGGAAGATTGACATTTCAAATGACATCATTAGTTCCTCTTTTGGCCACCGGGTCACATAAGTTTGTTGCGCTATACGCTACGCGAATTCGTGCTCTGCACGTGCTCGGCTCGTACTCGGTTCGCGTAGCGTAGCACCTTTAGGATTTCAAAACGTTTATTTACAATCGATGTACCAAGCTAGACTCAAAACCTATTCCACTCCAAAACACATTATCTAGGTCAGTACTGTCTACATTGGGAGAAACTAATGTTGCATTTTCAGATCCACATTAGTGAAGCTAAAACTTCGAAATACACTCGAGCTAATAGAATTCAATAGAGTCCACCGTCCTCATCGATAAGCTTTAATGTGCTTGAGCGTGTAGTGCACTGGGTTATTGGATTGCCTACCCTCCCTTGAATTCGTTACACAGCCCTCCCTGAGGGCCGCCAGTCCGCCAGCCCGCCACTTGTGCAAATCTCGCCACATTTCGTCGACGTGAGAATTCCTCTACCCATTCGTCGAATCTTTCTGACGGGAGACGTTTTTATGTTCAATCGTCGGAGGGAAACGGAAAGATGTTGTATAAACAGCTATAAAACTTGTACGAAAACGTGTCGAGTTTCAACCAAAAAATGTTTGTGCCATAATATTTAAGTCTACTGATATTGTTATAGGTACTATGCAAGTATCTTATATTTAAGATTCTTGATACTAAAATAACTTTTAACTGAGAAACTTATCATTAGGTAGGTTTTTAATTTCTCAAATATTTTTGTAGGAGCGAACCCAATGCTCTACGATGGATCTTATCAATACATATAGAACATCAAGACTATATAGGTAACTACTAACCAACCACTAATAAACTATAATGTACTATATAAAATTAAAATTATTATAATCTAAATTAATAATAACTATCTAAACTAATTAAATTGGCAGTGGCACTGTCTCAAAGATGCTGGCAGCGTTTCCTCGCTGAATAGCGATACTAATTCGCTGGGCGAGGAAGCTGCCAGCCCTTTGTTTGGTCTCCGGTGGAGTCGACGAGCCGTTTTGAAAGTTCCTTCAAGAGGAGCCGGGCATTGGGACCCCACGGACCGAGGGTCTCGCCAAACGGCACGAAATGGTATTGGGTGCCGAGACCCTGGTATTTTGAAATTTTGCGGGATTCGGCCGCTTTTGCCGCCCCGCCAGCCTTGATCGTGGTCCGTGGTAGATGTGACGGCGCCAGCGTGTCTACGCATGTCGCGTCCCACACCAGGACTCGTCCCATCTTCCACGGAACCAGGGTCATCCCATCCGGTCTCTTGTCATCGTCTCTCGAGACGCCCGCCGTTTGGTTTGAGTATCGCCGGCGCATCGACGGTGGCAAGAGCATGGCGGATTCATCATTTATGGCGGAATGCCTGCCGGCGAGAATTAACACCACTAATTTCTATATACAGAGGTTAAACATAAATAGTGAAAACCAATAGCACTTATCAGTTGTTCGTTTATACTTATTGGTAGATAGTAATAAATCATCGTACCCGAAATAATTTGGAGCCGATCAGCCGAAGTGTTTGTTGATGAAATTGAATTTTTCGGTTTATAAAATCTGTTCGTGTATTAATTAACTTAGGTACTTGAACAAACATTGAACACACGTCACCCACCCTCGGGAGTGCTATTTCACAAAATTGGCATTTTTATTTTATATCTCCCTTTAGGTAAGGTATCGACAACCAACGAGTTTTAACTTATACCGATACAAGGTTATATACGCCCACACACCAAAAGGTTTTCATCAAGGATCAATAAATAATGAAAACTTGCAAATTTATGGCTGGTAGCCAAATCATGATCCGCATCATCAAAGATTGCCCGATAGTGATCACTTTTAGTGATAAGGCCACTCATTGTAACACTTTCACTATTATTTTATTTCGTGTATGAAATTATTTTTGGCGCAACAATAAAGTGTAGATAACACTTTATCCATTTATCATAGTTTTACTCATATATTGTTTTTATTTTGTTTGTTTGTGCGCCTAAATAGATAAATAGAATTAGATTCGTGGTAGGACAAACCTAATCGGATTAACAGTCAAACATTCCACGTAAAATGAAAATTCAATATCATTTCAGTACGGCTCATAAAGTGGATTACCTCCATAAACGATATCAATAACCCCAATATAATGTTCCTACCCTCAATTGAACTCCAAACAAGCAAAGGCTACAGATCGCAAGTGACGCGAGCGTAATACCGTACGCGGAAGCTTCTACCATAGAGGGATATTTTTGCGGAAATTTTATCTTTTAATATGTTCCTTTCATTGTATTCTATTTTACCTCTATAAGCCGTCTTTGGTAACATTTTGGAATAGTTTGGAAAAATTGTATAATTAAATATTATTTGTAAAAATAACACAAACTGGTAGTAGGTATTTGAAGGGCCACGTCCTTGCCACGTCATATGCCCTGAGCAACGAGTCGGAAATGTTCACAAAAACAATGATTGTGAGTGTTTACTCCACGCGTGCGGAAAACAGTAGCGTCATCAAAAGCAATCACCTCTATAACGTGTGTGCAGGAAACTACGCGAAATATAACAAAAACATACATTCTAGTACCTACGACATGCACAAATGAATGAATTTATATGTAGTGATCTTTGAAAACTTTTCCGTGTTTTAGTCTGAACAAGAAAGTCGAAATAGTTCTTATAAGAATAATAACACATGGGAAGTGAATTTCAATAATATTATTATGATTGAGATGAAAATACTGATCGAGTAGACATGAAAGAATCTAACCACGTAAATATAGTTAAAAATACTAAATAATACATAAAATCTTTCACGACTCCAAAGGGATTTATCCTTTTGGGCTTTAAATCCTTGTACCACAGTAAATTACAAACACAAAAACTAAGTTTACTGGTTTTGTGATATAGTTAGGTATGTATAAAGTGGGTAGTTTTAGTACAGTATACAGTAGTGGGTACATTATAATAATACGCTAATACGCTATAGGTAGATTCAGTCTGCGAATATACGTTAAACTAATAAATAAATAAATAAATATCCTGGGACATTCCTCACACACGGTCATCTGATCCCAAACTAAGCAGAGCTTGTACTATGGAAACCAGATAACTGATATAATACATATACTACTTTTTGTTTGTAAATACATACTTAATATACATAATTACACCCAGACTCAGGACATACAGACAAGTTCATGCACACAAATGCATGTCCTGTGTGGGAATCGAACCCACGACCTGCGGCGCGTAAGCTGAACCTTAACCAACTGCGCCAACTGGCCCGTAACTGTTTATGTTCTCATTGCTCTTTCCTTTATCCAGACTTATTTTAAGCACTTAGGTGGCAATCTATTACGGCCCGCCTGGTGGTAAGCGGTTACCGTAGCCTATGGACGCTTGCAACACCAGGGGTATCACGCGCGCTTTACCGACCCTGTAGAAATCTCTTCACACCCTTTTGAAGAACCCCATGCTGTACTCCATTGGTAAAACCACGGCGGGGCGCCCATTCCACAGTCTGACCGTCCGCGGAAGGAAGCTCCTTTGAGCCCGCACAGTACGAAACAATTCTGGTTTCAATGAGTGAGGATGGACTCCCCGTCGATGCCGAGATACTATACCAGCATAATCCCTAATACTCTTCAGGTTTTAAGATAAATTGAAAAAAAAAAAAAAAACAATTTAATTTGCTATACAGTAGCATTAAGGCATACTACCTCATCACTTTAAATCGCCTTTTTCAATTACTTTTTATCAAACCACGGAACCCTGCATAAAGGCGGCGATTTAAACGCGATAATATCGAGTGGCCTATACCTAGATATTTCTCGTAGAATTCTCTATCTGCTCCACAATCCACCGAGGGGAATCAGTATATAATTTGACAGTGCCACTTTGACAGTTGCCATCCCCAATCTCAACCAACGACAAGCGTTTATGTAACAAAGGTGCTGACACATTAAGGTAATAAGGGGCCGGGAAGGATTTTCCGATAATTGATTGTTCGTGAAACTGTTAAGTCACCAATATTAGGCAACGGTCTCTACGGTTATATAATAAATCTTTATGAATTATATTGGTTATTAGCGAGCCTTTAAAATTGTTAAATACCGATCAATTACGTTAGGAAAAGATAATCGAAACAATAAATCTTCATCAACTTAGAAATTTTAATATTAGATAATAGAAATGCGTAAACCTTTTTAAAAGTTTTTTTTTTATTTACTTAATAAAACTTGAAACAAGCTTTTAGCGATTATTAGAATTACATAGGATTTTACTGCCATCTAGTAAAAACTGCCGTAAAAACTTCCAACTGTCAATGTGCTATAAAATAATCGTAAACTTCGACTACTTTTCCTTTATCATAATAGTCTTTTACAACAATGGAAAACATGAAAGCTGGCCGCGGAAAGTTATATTTTTGTATGTTAATTCAAATCTCCGTGTGTAACTGTCTACAACGGAAAGTTTCAAAATTGACGTCTTGTTTACCTTTGTTTATATATGATTCGGATTACCTACGCCCTTTCCACTGTTTCTGAACCCAATTTTCTCTTTAGTAATATATTAGGTTTACGCGTAGCGTCCCTCGCCTCGCGTAGAATCATGTGTGCTGTAGCAATCCCACTGAATTTCAAGATTTATATCCCGTGTTATGCAGCGCTCCGGAAATTCATTGAAATGTTAAAGGCTGCTTCCACGGTCCACCTGACCAATTGATATTAAAAAATAAATACATGACTTAGTTAACCATCGTGCTTTTAAATATTGCGTACAAAAATTAAATTTTCATGGGTTCCTGATAATCAATTGATACCAGCCAATATTTTTGCATAAAAAACACTTTACCCAATATTGAAAAATTTGGACAAAAAGCCTCCAAGGAACACTCTCATAAAAACGAATAAGGAATTCCCATTTTCGAGAAATTGAGTACCTAATTTAATCACTCGTGTGGGTATCCTAAGCCTCTATCTAGCTCTAGATTGTGAGTAAATTTTATTTAAATTTCGGCATTAACGCACCCCGTGGGTGGACAGGACGAATAGGGTAAGGACGCACGTGGATAATTGATCACGTCTTAATGGTGGCGGCCGAGAAGGGCTACAGCCACCCTTCCCGCCCTCCCCACCAGATTAAACTAATCTGTTATTACTTTCCCGACAGGTTTCACTTTGTATACTATAAATAATAAAAGAGCCAACATTTTTTCTTTTAAAGATCTTAATTAGGCTGTATTATAGGCGGCGGCGTTTGGCGTAGAATATGTTTTTTTTTGTAATGGAGTTTAGTCACTTTGTGGCTAAGTTAATCTTTGAGAAGGTAATAATGTTCAGACTAATAATAATAATAACAACTAAAATATAAGGATAAAAATATGTACAATTACGGGGCGTCAAAAAATTCGTCCACATCGCTGTCAACAGGAAAAGTGCCCAGAAGGCTGGCAGCATTGCCACGTTGGATGGCAATGCTGATTCTTTGGCCAAAAAAAGGCCTTGTGGAGGCCCTGGTCTCGTGAAGAGTCGACCAACCGCTTGGCGATATCCCGAAATAATAGGTGTGCACTCGGACCCCATGGCCCTAGTGTTTCAACCCAAAACGGCTCGAACACATAATTACCAATTAAGTTGTTGTATTTGCGCCAGTTGAGGTTTTCAGCACCTGCAGCAGCCGCTCCAGCGCAGCACATCATGCTAGGAAGATGGGATGGTGCAAGGGTGTCGACGCAAGTTGCGTCCCACACCAAAGACCTACCCAACTTCCATGGCATTATGGTCATACCTTCTGGTCTCTTCCCATCGACGCGTGCCAGGCCATTAGGTTCATTGAGAAGGCCAGTGTGACGGTTGGGTTTTGAAATGAAATTACCTTAGTCAACACAATAAAATATATTAAGTATTTAACAAAAGGGTGTGGTTCTATGGCCCGCCTAATTTTTACTTCGCGTAGTCCGGCACTCCCCTGATTGTCTTGTAGTGGCACGAAGGTGCAGACGGGATCCGACGCAGGTGCAGGGTCGTCAAGGTCGGGTGGCAGGTGATCTTGCCTTAGCCGGAACCACGATGATGGTGAGGTGCCCGAAGGTAAATATGGAACTTGATACTGTTGGCGATAAACAGTCATTAAAATTATTAAATTAATATAGTACCTACGTGCAATTATTATTAATATTTAATAAAAGTTCACCCTCATTACGTACTAATAATGGCATTTAGTGGCGGTGATTACCTACCTATTTAAAATGACGACTGCTCTGTTGTTGAGTAAAATTCGAAGAGCTTATCATCATTATAGTTTTAAGTTTATGAATAAATAAATAAAAACAAAAATAAATCTTTATTTATTCCGTTAACTTAGCTAGTCAAAAAAAAGGTTAATTGCTTTTATATCGCTCGTATTCATTTCTAAGCAATATTTTTATACATGGTTTAGTTTATTCAACATTTTTGTAATCCGTTCTACAATGGATCTGGATATGCGCCAAACGGCCTGTTAAATGCCACCCACCAACTACTCTCGTTATGTTCTTAGCCAATGAAAACAATTACAGTAATTTATTTCTAAAGTTAAATATATCATATACAATATTTTGTACGTTCATCTATGAATGGGTACCTAAGTACGAGATAATAGAAAGAATGAATGATGCAAAACTATCCTCATAAATTCTTTAGAATTTGTTCTGAAACTCTTTAAAATAGCTAAAAGTTATTTTCATTCCCTAAATATAATAAAAGAGCTACTTAATATACCCAGGCATATTTTTTATGTACCTACTTATAAATAAATCTACGAGAACCACCCATGAATACAGAAAAAGGTCAACCGTTCAATCATTTAAAAATAACTTATTTTCGGTATAACGACATTACCTACAGAGAAATAGGTCATTCCGAACATTCGGTAAGCTTAATAGAAACATTAAACTGTTAATAGTCAGTAATAGAGAACGAAAGGTTCGGACAGTTGGTGCGTCGATTGCGCGTGAGTCGGCGGAAACTGCTTGTAATTAATTATTCGGCCCACTAAAGGGTCAGGCACACTACTGCCAAACCACAGCCTGAAATGACCTGATTTTCTACTGTTAGGGGTAAGTGGGTTATCGGTTACATTAGTGTGAATTCTTTTTGGTTCTCTTTGGAATTACTGAAGGGAAACTAGAAGGAAAGATTTTTTTACAGCAATGTTAGTAACGATATATTCATTGTAATAATTCATAGAAAATTACTAGTAAAGAACGTATATTTAGATAAGTTCGCAACAAAAACAAGGTTATGACTTATAATAATAGCAGGCCATAGTACCTACGTGTGTGATTGATTAATCAATCTCCGCGTGTATATAACTTATTTTTTTTATTCAGTCAAAGCCCCCTACTAGCTATACTATTTGCTTTAATTTTATTTCGACATTTGGCACACTCTTGAATGCCTGTCTTCATCACAGTAGTTATTATTTAGCACGCAATACATACTAACGGAACAAATATATTATGGGTAAGTAGGTATATCAGTAGGCAGGAGTTATAAAACAAATATAATATAAAATTCCGAAACAAATGTGTCTGAAACTTTACAAAAACACAATGCGAAGCTCATCTATTACATCAAAATAAAATAAAAATGTAAAGCCGTCTTATTCTTGTTATTCACAAAACCTAATGGAAATGGAAATACAATTTAACTGGAAACAGGTGTTAAACAGCTTTACATCCACGAAAGCTAAATAATGAAACGTATATTAAAATTCCTTTCTCACCTACGAGTATTTTTGTTGCTACACAAAGTTATAGGAGATAAAGTTGCAAATTATGTATGTTGCAATTTGTATGTAGCCTTACGTCCTTCCTACTAACCACGGACCGTTAGTCCGCGGTAATACCCCGACAAACTTACTGATTAAATTTCCGCACAAACCGATAGCAGCAATAAAATACCGAAATGCTGTAACGACTCTCGGTCGCAACTAATTTGGTAAATAAACTTTGGTAGACACATGTAAGCTGTTTTGAACAACCTGTGAATGTATCCGTAATAAAATTTGGGTTAAGTGATAAAAGAAATAGTAACGGTGAGACATGACATACAGATAAGTACAATACTTTTATTTTCTTTTGGAAGACAGGCGCGGCTGCAGATGAAAGTGACAAAAAATCAACTCACGGACTGTACCTAGTGGTGATCAAGTCAGTGAATTATAAAAGGATTTCTCCAATAAGCTTCAACTTACATTTTAAATTTATATATTAAGCTTACTTAAATAATAAAATAATAATGAAAAGAAAATCCTTCACCCTGTTTTTTTTTATTACTGTTAGCTCAGCTTACGGATCAAGGCTTAGAATATCGTTTCGTTTACTGAAAAAAAACTGTGCTAAAACCACAGACTTTAGTCTGTGGTTTTAGCCAGACAGCCAGACAGAGGGCCAAGTCTGCTAAAATGTCATACTGACACGATACTATTGTAATTCCATTATCATTGAGCCGATGTGCGGGCTTATTCCCGTTTGTCTACGTTCCCGTTTGTCAACGGTACATATACTTACCTATAGCGGTGTATCGCATACACCAAGTACAGTCAGTATGTTAAGTCTATTTTTAAAGGAATGTAAATATTGGTTTGAAATTAAATAAGTACATATTTATGATTTTTATAGTGTAGTTTTTATTTATAAATTATTTAACCTATGCAAAGCAAAATCAACAACGTACTATACGTTACTATAATATACAATGGGTAAACGTTGTTTATTCATTCGTAATGTTTTTTATCTAATTGTGACTATACAAAAAGAAAAAAAAAACAATAAAGTCGAAATTAAAAATTTGAACTTAACAAAGTAAAATCAAAAATCAACATTTTGAACTAATAGGTAGTTACATATATATACCAAATCTTTTCTTCACAAAATTTTCCGGTTTCACTTACAGCTCATATAACAATCACTAACAATAAGGGCATACTCAGAATACGCTATTTTGGCGCCATTATGACGCCATTATGACGCTATTTTGTTAGTAGACTACCAAAACTGTAAAATGTGTCAACGAAAGAACTTTCTAAACATCAACCCTAAATGGAAGATCGGTGCGGAAAGTTAGTATGGCATATAACAGCTGTCATCTCGTGATTCAACGATTGACAGCTTAGCAATACGCTTAGACGCAAACCACGGAAATCATGCATATTATGCTTACATTTCAATATGATCTTTATTTGAATATGTCAAGACAGTCCAAGGCAATATAATATGTATAAAGGAAAATGTGGTTAGCAATAAATGGAGCTGTCGATTCTACAAGATGGGTTTATGTTTTGAAGCTGAAACTATTTCCATGTTGTAGTGTGTTGTTGAAGTAGCGGAAGGAGTTAGTAGGTAAATAGTAGATTGGGTTGAAAGGCACAAATCTAATGTTTAATCGGGATCATAAATAAATAAATAAATAAATAAATATCCTGGGACATACTATATTAAATCTTATATAAATTATATTTACTAATGACTATTAATAACAATAATTTTGTTGTTATTTAAATTAACTACTATTGTTATTCAAAAATGTTGATATTAAATATTTAAAATTAATATAAAAGTATCGAAGTGTGTCGTATAGGTTTTTGCCATTGCTCAGTATAATTACATACAGTATAGGTACTTAGTTTGTTTTTAGGGTACCGTACCCGAAGGGTGCCAAACGGGACCCTTTTACTAAGACTCCGCTGCCGTCCGTCTGTCTGTCTGTCAGTGCGCTGTATCTCATGAACCGTAATAGCCATTATAACAACAAATAATAAATATGAAATAAAATTATTAAAAAAAAGGGGCGCCCATACTAGAAACGTTTTTCATTTTTTCTTAGGCCGATTATACCTTTTTAAATTAGACGAAATCGCTATTTCGTAATCCCCGGTTTTCTCCTCCAAAACTGTATCGATTTAAAAAAAAACATAATAAGAAAGGCTTTGGCTATGTCTGTCGGTTTTCCTTTGTTTTTTATATTCGTCAAATTTGTTCGCTGGACGATAAGGGATGATAAGGGCGTTTAAAATGGTAAGTTTTTGTGATTTTGACGGGCCAGTTGGCGCAGTTGGTTAAGATTCACCTTACGCGCTGCAGTTCGTGGGTTCGATTCCCACACAGGACATGCATTTGTGTGCATGAACATGTCTGTATGTCCTGAGTCTGGGTGTAATTATGTATATTAAGTATGTATTTACAAACAAAAAGTAGTACATGTATTATATCAGTTGTTTGGTTTCCATAGAAAAAGCTCTGCTTAGTTTGGGAACAGATGACCGTGTGTGATGAATGTCCCAGGATATTTATTTATTGTAGAAAGCTCCTAATTCTTATAATAATTAATTTATAGAGAAAAACACAACCGAGGGACATACATTGGTACCTACAGATTGCATAATAAAATAATCATTGCTCTAGTGTCATTATCCAGACAGGCAACTGAGGATTACGTTTGTATGGAACAAACGCCACCAGCATTTCCTCCATAATGTACTATTATTCAATGCTTGCTTCATAATAGCTCTCTGTATAACATATAATGCCATAAACTAGAAGCCTATAAAGATTCTTTGGATAACCCTTTGATATCAATACCTACTATAGAAACCTATATCAGGCCAACTTTATCGTCGATCGAAAAGCCGCATGAAATGACTGGCCCATTATATACCACTTCACTCGGTCGGGATATCCTGTTTCTTAAATCCCTGTGTCACATGTCCAGTTTATAAAATTTTACGTTTTGTTTTATTCTGCAAATACAAGTCGGATGACTATTTCTTTGCGGATCCATGCGGGTAATAGAATGAAAATCCTAATGCTACGCGGTAACGCGAAGCGAGCACGAGCCTAGCCACGAACGAACAGAATTCGTTCGTTGCTCGCAATGTCAAGTGTGGACGTACAACGAGCTCTGGCGGCCCTGCCTCCCTAGACAAGATGGTTGTCGACAATCATCTTCGTTAGTAAACGATCAATCTTTGTATCCCACACAGAGGCTTGTCTACTGGCCCTAGGATCTCGGTCTACCTGTGTTCGTGAAAAATCAAACAATCGGGCGGAGCGCAGTCGAGCTCGAGACGAATGCTCGTTCGAGGCTCGCAAGTCCATCCACGAACGAATCCTGTTCGTTCGTCACTCAGCTCGTGTTCGAGACGAATGCTCGGTCGAGGCTTGCAAGTTCGTCCACGAACGAATCCTGTTCGTTCGTCCCTCGGCTCGTGCTCGCTTCGCGTATCATGGACGCACCATTATATTAAGTAGTAATGATTGGTATATCAGTTTATAAGTATTTAGTTTCGCAAAAATCTTCAAACGAAGCAAAAACAAATTAACATTCATTTGGCATCGTCAAACGATTGAAGTTTGCTTTCAACAGCTGCCAGCCGAGTTGTGAACACTGACTAATATTGTACATCTGTCAAACGGTAAGAATACGCCTCTAACAATGCTATTTTACCGTCAACGAAACATTTGAAACTTCAAATTTATTCCATACCCTCAAAATATACGGTATAAATTCCCATAAAGGGATTTGTCGAATAGGAAACGCAATGTGGTCGCCGGGAACCTCGAAGTTGATGGGAAAATGGGGCGGTAGAGAAACGAAAGCCTTTCAAAGTATCAACAGCAAAGTATGGGATCTCATTTGCTTAATATTTCCTCTCGAGCGGCTTAAGATTTGTTTGGCAAACAAGTCAATCATGATGAATAACAAAAAGCATTCGCGATTCGATTAACTGAAAAAGTATTGTTCCGATTTATCTATCTATTAACTTCCACTGCAAAATGAAAATAATTACTTATGGGTGTGACTGTGTGCATCAGGAAGAGCCTGTTTTCTAAAAATATCAAGAGTTAATAAAAATAACTAGAACTTTGGAGACAACAATTGTAAACAATTTCTTTTGTTATATAAATATTTTTCTCATCTTATTCAGCAATCTTTTAATCTTTGCAGAAATATTTTTCTGCATATGGTGTACCTATCAAATTTTATTTTTTACAAGCTTTTATTTAACTTGCAATGTATGTATGTTCGTTCGGGTGGTATCTTGCAAGTCGAATTTCACCCACTTCCAGTGGTCGGATTGACTTGATATTTGGTATACATTATTATATTGGATGACAATGCAAGTACAGTTAACAAAAAGTATAGTCACTCAAAAAAAGCTTGTATTAAAAATATTTTAACAAAGAACTTATTTCTTTGAACGCTGCATATTATAACGGTTAGCAAAAGCAAGATTAAAAAAAGATCTATGCAGTAACTTTGAAAATCATTTTCATACATTTAGAAATAAATAGTTTAGCTACCGAAATCAACTATCAGGAGTAGGAAAGCTTAACTAATGAAAAAGCACCTGAAGTAGTGCTCACACCGAGCAATTTATTGCTAGCACTTAGCAGCCTCCGGCGAGCATACGCGTTAAGTCAGACAGTAAAGTGGCCACTTGCCTGAACCAACACTTAAAATATTTCTTTCTTTATGCTTAGGCCGAGCACAAAACGGTTGAGTCTCGGTTGTCTCACAGAAAACTACCAATTTAAAAGCATATTCTTTTTTTACTCAATATTAACTTACATTTTATTACGATCGCCGTTCTGCTACACTGCTGAGCATTTATATTCAAGATATAATATTGTAGATAAAGTTAGAATTGTCTGTTATACAATATCCGTTTGTTTTAAGTTATTGTAGATTTTCCAGTTCCCATTTACATACAAAATACCATTCGAATACAAACAGAGACTCATGAATTAGAAAATTTTGAAATAGTGAATACGATAGTAGGTACCTACTATATTTTACTAACAAAACGAATCATAATTTTCTCTTTCAATATTTTGGATTTTGAATATCTAACGACAACGTAACAAAATTATGAAAAAGAGAAATAACAAAATATCCAGTAAAGTTATAAGTCAGCATGGCGTCGGTACAACGGTGATTCTCGAATCAATTTACATAATACACGTAGCGTATACTTGAATTTAAAAATCAGCGACGCAAGAAGGGATTGTGAGATAAAGTTATCCAGGTTTTATCCCACGCTCACCGCCCGCCGCGCCGCCGCGCCACCGCGCCGCCGCCGCCTCGCTGCCACCGCTCCACGTATGCAAAGTGACGGGCGGCCGAGACGCGGCAGGCGTAGCCTGCTTTTGACATACAATGCACACTAAAGGGCGCACTCTAGCAAATATCTGTACGTATTCTCAAAGACAATGCAAAATGCATACAGTTCAAACATTTCCTTTATAAAAATAATATTTTATGTGGATAGGCAGCGAGTTGCTTACTGAATGGAGGTTCTGGGAATCGTGGCGGCAATGTTTACTTCCACATACACGTACATAGTGGCTCTACAAACATGCTTATAAACTTACTTTTTTGATACACTTACTTAGAAGAAGTCGTGTTTACGAAATACAACGAACATGTAGTATTAAAAAAATACTTTCAGCCCACTGAAGGCTCTGAAGGTTTTTAATACTACATGTTGACTCTATTCAATAATTTGTACCTTCTAGACTAAATAAAATACATAATCAGTATACTTACGTAACTTTGGTTTTATACTACCGATTTCCGTTTTGACATTTAAGTTCAATTAAAACTAAAAGCCTTTATTACAATGTATCTATACTTTTCTTCTCGATATGGTCAGGGGCTCTACCGCGTAACTTTGGTGGTAATCGTAACGAACACCATTAATGAATTTCATCCAATCAGGGCCCATGAATAGTCATCATCGCGTCATACCGCGTGAGCGTCATTGGATGAAACAATTAATGGTGTTCGTTACGATTACCACCAAAGGATACGCAATAGCCCGGCAGATCAGTTAAATATTAGTTGATAGGCTTGGAAAGGTTAAAGGTTTTGCACACAGGTGAGGTTGGTTAAATATTAGGAAAAGCGGGCTGAACGAAAAATTTGTCTACCACGCGTTTTGTCAAAACACGGCCAAACACAACACAGAAGTCGTGCTCTGAAATAATTTACAATTTGTGCCCGGCAGCGGCACTTTAAAAACATTATTTTATCTTATTTCATTATGAATTTCAGAAACTGGAAGTATACATCGGTAAATAAAGAAAAAATACAGATTACATTTAGAAAGAAAATGCAATCAGTGACACGCGGGACACCCGACAAAAGCAAAAAGCAGGTAACAATTTCTAATTTATTTAAACTACTTTTTCACTCACTAAATAGATACGTGCTGGCCAGCAATAATTTAACTAAAGTTCGTTGCATCATTAAAAAAAATGGTGGAAAGTATTTTACGCAAACAAATTATTCTAGTTTGTAAAGCAACATCTCTGTGTAATTTCTGTCGTGTTTTCCGCAGACGAGTGCATGCGGTTAAGTGAAATTATGTGTCGTACGTGCTTCTTCACTCAGTGACGCCTTTTGGGAGACAAAACTAGTTCAAAATACCCCTAACGTTTTGTGTTTAATAAAATAATTACGTCCTTCTTATATTGCACTGAGAGTTTTTATATATCAAATCGTATAAGCATTGCCTCATTCCGCCCTGTCAAATACAGTAACAATGGGAAATAAAAGTGACTCAACCTTATTTGTTTCCGAACGGATATATCCGGAATGACTTGCAAAAGAGACAAAAATGTTTATCTTGTCTCTACAATAACGTGCAAAGAAACTGTTACCGCTATTTCTGCGAAGATTAATTTCTCCGTGTAACATATGAAACATTTGTTATTTATTACGTAAGCTGAGATAATGCCGTAGTTATTTTATTGCAATATATCGGCACGAGACAGCCGCTCGGTAACATTTTGTAGGGTACGATATCCACCTTCGCGGTACGAATGGCGGGCGTACCGTAAGAACGTTTTATTTCCCAGCTCTAGTGCAATATCGCAGATAATCCCCGTTTCTACAACTTGTGTCGGTATCCTCTTTTTGTTGCATCGTGTATTATCGATTAATATCTTAAGTTGAGTGAGAAACATTAGCGAAACTAAAAACCCCGGTTAACTGTGCAAAAAATAATAAAATATCGTTCCCTTGCGGCTCTAAGTTTATTCTACCTATTTACAACCTACAACACGTACAACTAACTTATAAAGTATCTTAACGAGTAAACGTAAGCATTATTACAAGAGCTGGTTATACGTTCCCCTGATTTTGTTGCAAAGTAAAGTTGTCAAAGTTTGCTTACCCCTTTTAGGTAAATATACAATCCAAGTGTCCATGTTTGTCCGCCTGGAGTTTCAGACCCTTACACCGGACATAATTATAAAGCCGGAACTTTATATACAGCTAAATGTATGTACCAAAAGCAAAGTTAAATTTGGTCGGGTCGGAAATCTATCCTACAAATCTACCTATACAAAAACAAATCATAGAAACGCGGTTTCATCCATTATTCATCATCAAATTCCAATTAATGTTTGACTATATAAACCGAAAGAGCATATGTTTTGCCGAACCCACGGATCAAATACGGTTCATCGAAAGTGTTCCATTACAAACAATCAGTTTTAATTTTTGTCGTACTTTTTAAATTGTTGTAATAAATTCCAAATAGTTATAAAAACTCTTTGAAATATTTGAACACGGTCTGTTGACTTGAACTCTACCGACCATGTTTCCGTTTAGGCAAATACGTTTATATCTGTTTGTCGCTCTATTTTTTACCTAGGTAAGTTAAGCTCTAACCCATAATAAAGTTATCAAACGTTGATTAGCTAAAATTCCGAAGTCTTCGAAGTCTTTATCTGACAGGTGACATTTGGTGATCGAAAGAGTGAGACGGGGCACACTATTACACTGATTAAGTTAAAAAGCGATTATGATAAGGGAGTAAGTTTGTTACCCTATAACACAAGAAAAAAATTAAGCGACAAACAGATATAAACGTATTTGCCTCAAACGGAAACTTGGTTGGTGGAGTTAGAATGAATTTGTCTTCGCATACATAAATCCCAGCACTTTTCTCGTTTCACGAAATCTGCTTTGAGTGAGATCGCATAAGGAAAAAATGTGTTCCATGCAATATGTACCTACTCACGTAGGAAAAACACTTTAATACAACTGTATTCACAAATGCTTCACATAAATACTAATATTGGTTGAGCTAAAAAACATATATTTGCGAATTAACATTACCAGATGCGAGTTTATTTTTAATGTAATAATGTAAATGTAAGTAACTGACCAACATTTAAGCTATTTATAAAATAGACGCGTAATCAGCGATTTCATCTCATAGCCCGGCTAATTACTAAACATAAATCTAAGAAAACATAACCGCTGTATATTTTACTTTTTTATATAAAAGTTCCTTATTTATTCAAACTTAAATGTGCATAGTATAAAAAATGCCTTGGCTGCGGCTGCGTGTGACATGAGAATTGCAAGTGCTGTAGAAATGTACACTCGTTTTGAGTTTGAGCTGGAGTGCGCTGCATAAGGAAAGAAGCTTTTATATTTTACAGGAGCGCAGCGTTGCGCTCGCTGCCCGGAATGGGATACAACTCTTTGGGTTGAATTTTAAGGCCGGTTGTTTCACTTGTGCCATTCACAATAGTAGAGATGCCACAGATTATCCGCCATCCTGGTTCCTTTTACATACATGAACTGGATGTCTTATTTTAAATAATAGGAACACGTGAGAAAAATCTAAAATACAAATGTAACCTTTTTGCTGTAGGTTTCTCACTCAGTAGGGCTCTTTTTATCCAATTAGATAAAAAACGGTCTTGATTATTTTAATGCCAATCGATGTTCTGAATAGCAATACATCTTTTAATACATTAATTAATGGTTGAGAGCGGTAGCTTTCGCCAATTTACCCGTGTAAGGGTGTAAAACTCATCAGAGGCTAACACCTGCAGGTCAGTTAAAAAAAACATTAATTAGTGAAGAAACTACAGTAAAGTCATGAAAACCTACGTTTTTTTTTCGCTGCGGGGTCCATAAAGATTATACTGAAATCTATGGAATCCGTTTTTGGTAGATATCAACCAATCGTTAGAATGATGAGTGGAAACTGGACGGACACCCATCTACCTCTCCCTCTTTGGTCTGGGTCCGGAACGCAATATGTAGAGGACATAAAATAAAATAGGACCTAAACGTAAGTTTAATAAAGTAAGATCTATAAAATAATAAAGAGTTTCTTCGTTGCGATGTCACCAAAAACCTGTCAAGGTACCTTAAGAAATATTATTATTTATTTTGTCAGGCAGGCAGTGAGTACTATCTACTTCGGGTCATTTATACAGCTTAATAAGAGAAGTTTCTGTCGTTGTAAATACGCCGCTGCAGTTATTAAGCCTGGCAAGGGAAGTAGATACCTACCTATATACCATACCGGGTTGTTTGAGTGATTTCAAAGTTATCAGACTTTCAACTATCGAATGAAACTAAATAAAATACTTCAATAATGATATTCTTAAAATTGTATCAAAACTTAGTTAATATTGTCATAATTAAATAAACAAGGAAGTACATAATCTCTATAGTATATAAAAATGAATCCCTATTTCCCTTGGTCACGCCATAACTCGAGACCGACTTTACCGATTTTATCCATATTTTTTTTCCAATACGGAAAAAAATATATTTAAGTTGTGTAGAAAATTAGAAAAATTTAAGAAAACTTAGCGGTAGAGTAGGGTAGGTAGGATATCCCTCGAGTACACGGGTGAAACCGCGGGGCGCAACTAGTTATAGATAAAAAAACTCCGAAAAAGCTAGCGATACAATTTTATTATTTTATTATCGGCCCCGCGGTTTCACTCGCGTTTACTACTGCTTTTAAAGAACATATTCTATTTGTGTGGCAAAATTCATCCAAATTCGTTCAGCACTTGATGCGTAGCATCCAAACTTTCACAAAAAATTATACTGCAAAGTCGTAACCAAGCATACGGCCCGCCTGATAGTAAGCGGTTACCGTAGACATATGGACGCTTGCAACCTTAGTTGCAACACACGAGACATCACTCACGCGTCACCGACCTTTCCCCCCTCCACAATGAGCATTGGCGACCTTACTCTCGCGCAGGAACACAACATAAAGTTATTTGGCTGCGGTGTGAAGGTACTTCCCCAGTCGAGCTGCTCTTTGAGCGAATAAACGCTATGCTCTGAGGTAGAGTCTTAAAACCTTTTAAACATTTAAGTATATTATCGTAAGACAATATGTGAGCGTAATTTGTTTGTTTGTTACGTCTTCTTCATGCCTTACGGTACAAGCAATAGTAATGAAAGGCAAGCAGATCATAAAACTGGAATAACATAATAGGATACTTTTTATCCCGGGAAAAGATAAGATTCCTCGGGAACGCGGGTAAAACCACGGGGAAAAAACTAATAATGTTAATAATTGGAAAGGGTCAAAGTCAAAGCAGATTTTAATAGGATCTAACAATACTTGAAGTAAACTGAGGAGTCAATAACCCTCCTTCTGGTTCAGTCGGATAAAAACCGTCGGATAGGTATCGGCAAAAATTAACGTAGAGGTAAAATCCAGAATGAATAATGAATATTTCTCACGCAATAAAATGTACAGCATTAAATACAACCACGTGTTTGACTGAAATGAATGCAATCGTAATACTCTACTGGAAATTGTATAAATTATTATGCTTCATTCCATGAAATAATTAACTTTTATTATTGTGCCAACTTAATATGTTTTTAGTCAGTCAATTTATAGCTAAAATAT
Source organism: Polyploca ridens (assembly GCA_951394255.1). Lineage (NCBI taxonomy): Eukaryota > Metazoa > Arthropoda > Insecta > Lepidoptera > Drepanidae > Polyploca > Polyploca ridens. Next base: position 6,580,584 of record OX596253.1, read on the forward strand.
GGATATAATGGCAATGCTATATTTACAACAAATATGTACAAAATGTAATCTATATATAGAAAATTTCCTCAAGCCTGCCGCTGCTTCCGATTAACGGCAAGGTTCCCTCCCAGAAGGCTGGCAGCGTTTCCTCTTTGGATAGCCAAGCTGACGCGTTGGCGGAAAAAGCTTCCCGCCCGCTGGTCTCCAGAGGTCTCGATAAATTTTGATAACAAGGTGCAGCAAAACGGCGAGCTTCGGACCCCCACGGTCCCATGGTCTCGACCGCAAAAGGCACAAAAATATAATTGGGTCCAATCGATGCGTATTTTTTGAATTTAGAATTTTCCGCACTGGCCGCAGCTGCCCCTGCAACTTTACAAGTCGCCGGTAAGTGAGATGGCGTGAGTGTATCGACACATGTGGCATCCCATACCAGCGACTTGCCGACACTCCAAGGGATCAAAGACATACCATCCGGATTGTGTAAACTTGTACTACTTCAATTATATTAAAAACTAACAACTACATAATCAATAAATATTATGTGGGTAATATGTCGAATACTAGTCTCTCGTGGTTGATCCGCGTTGCCATGGTAACAATTAAGTAGCCTCTGTTTCACTTACGCATTGAAAATATTTAACATGTAGTATGAAGTATTATAGTATGAAATACATATACATAAGTATTTTATCTGAAAGAATCAAACGGTATAAAACTGTCCGAGCTAAATCTAGTCTGCATAAACGATCTAGTAGCTTTAGTAGGTATTGATACAGTAGTTTACTGTGAGTACGGGCGAACCCGTAAATTGTTGTTGTTGCTGACGTGATATTGAAAGCATTTACACGCGTTACTTTATTTAACGAATTTTTTTAATTTAACATCAGTCGGCTTTTCTTGAAATCATATCATCCCTCCATTCTATTGACATTACATATGAACGTAGCCATCACCCTGTTGCAAACAATAAAATACATACTGTGAGTGTATGGTTGTAAATAAGCGGGATAAATCGCTGACTGAATTATTTTAGATCATATTTTGTTGAATCACACGTTCCTGAGACAAAAAGAATCAATCCATCGGTAATAATCATCGATTCGTTAGTTTAGCCAAGTAAATGAAGAACTGATAGACTATCATTCGTTTCTATTCCATGAAATCATTATAGTCCATAATTATGTCTCATAATTTAAGAGATCATCATTATTATTCTTGAAGTAAGACGTGAGATGTGTCATTAAAAGCCGCAAAATGATAAAGCTACGAATACTCACGTCTAGAACATAATTAGGTACTTTTGTAGTAACTAATCGTATTATTTGGATGAGCGCTGCACCACTTTCCAATCATGTTACGTACGACGAACCTTATAATTAACCTTCAGGTCTGTAAGTGAAGTCTATAGCACTTAATTACACAGCAAATACTCGTATGCAGAGAGCACTTCAGCATGTAATTAATATCTAATAAATAGGTAATACAGTCTAGACATAAACACAGAACAAAATGAAAAAAATTGCCGAAACCTAATTTGTTGTAAGACTTCCAGTATTTATATTCTGTAAAGTCACAAAAATATTAAATGAAGTCCTGACCTAAATCAGCGGCCAGCAAAGTAAATAAATCTCGATAAAAAGGTCAAATATCCACTTACTCCGCTTATCTAAACCATTGTATTAAAGGGAGTCATCACAAATCCATCTATCCAGTTTAGGAGCGTCGCAAGCGTATCTATAGTCCATTGGCCGAGGGCATTATTTTTGCGTTATATTCGAGACAAACATTATTTTCTCATTAAACACGAGAGCGGCAAAGACGTTAGATAGACTCATTTGTCAGATGAGGACGCGCAAGCGTTCCACCATATAGGAATTCTAATTAAACTTACACAACATTTAGACGAACTTACATAGCGTGGAGCGATGAGCTTCACGAACTTTGACCGGGTTATTTCGTGTGTAGTCACACTAACCAATATCGCTACTCTCATTGGATCTTGTGTAGGTAGGTATTGCCGGATGCCTAATGTTCATGGTACGCCTCAAAACGTACGTTCGGTAACCTCATTAAATGTTGTACGTATCTATATTCAACGACTTATATCATTGTATGCAGATTGATGAGTTTCCTTTAAATTATTATCATGTGTTACGGAGTTCACCTCAAAAGAACAAAGTAACTGAAACAAAGTTTTGATGTTCGGCAAAGTCAATAAGATAAGATACCCAACTGAACTTTCAAATATGCCTGAAGCATATTTTCTCGGTAAGTTTTTCGTAACTTATCAGTCATTCTCGCTTCATTGCACGAAACAGTCCCCACATTGCCATTTGATTTTCCCCTCGACCAGAGCGGAAACGCATATTTGCATATTTATCTCTCGGAGGTAAAAATATAAAATTATGTATTTTTACCACAGAAATTTTTCGATGTGATATTCAGTTGCTAATTACATGCCTTTTGTTTGAAGCTTGAAGTTTGAAAAACCGTTTCATAGTATATCTATGAGGCATCTGTCTACTTTATATAAGAAACTCAGCTAGCAAGCTAAACGTTGATATGTCGCAGTCAGTAAGTCCCTACTTTTATATTTATATTATTACTTTTTGCATTTACAATTTGCATGTGGTGTACTTTTTTGATATTATAGTATGTTCCAGTTTACAACTTTCCTCCTAAATTTATCCGCTTGTAATCATTAAAATCCAGTGTTGAAGAATTGAATGGGGATATTATATATTTGCGATTAAATCGAATTTTCTTCATCCCAGTTAAAATTCATTCCATGAAACTGCGTCTCCCAGGGGACAGTCATCGGATTCGGTTCGTAAATTGGATCGGAGTTTCTCAGTCGCGATACGTCAACGTCCGCCTCGATAGTACGTTTGTGAGTGGCGTGATACACATCGCTTCTCATGTCCTCATATTACGCGTATTAGACCTTCTAATGCTGCCTTTTTGTCTGCTTCTTTATATGAAAATATTTGACCGTATTACTTGCCAGATAGAGGCGAATTTTCACTAACATTATTTCCGAAAATAAAATGTTTATTCAAACTGTTGGGTAAAGCAGAAACGTTAGCATTTTTATTTTCGCCCTTATGTCGTCCTTTTTATTGTGTACACAAAATATGCAGTAAGCTGCTAGCCTGGCGTAAGTACTAAAAAGGTTTTCCCAAAATGGACCCGTGGAAATGCGGCATGGTTTCGAGTTAATAAAGGGGCGTACAATGAGAATAGCTATTTTAATATTAACCATCTGGCAAGCTGGCATATCCTTACTTAGGTATACCTTCACGACATGTTCTATGCATGTTTAGCTGAACATTTTTAGATACCAATAAGTTGCTTGCTCTAAGGCGCTGATCCCACGGAGAGAGTTCTAGTTCGAGTTTTATTCTAAATACACCACAGTAATAAACTTTCATATTTAGGTTAATATATTATTGCCTAATAGAAAACATGGAAATTATTGCTGGCCGCCAATGGGACAAGCCAAGGATATTATAATAGAGATATGCTACCCTCATACTAAGCGGCGTTCAGTTATTGTTGAATTAAGTGAATGCGATAGATAATACGGAACGTATGGTACAGAAAGAGATAGCTATATGCAGCCGCTAAGCAAAGTTACGACAATTGTCTGAATTTGTCTGCAACAATTAGCGTGCGTTAATGCGATATCTACCTCTTTTTATTATAATATCATTGGGACAAGCTCAATTAATTTTTTCCCATTTTCCTTTAGAACTCTAGTAGACTGCTCGCTCGCTGTGTGTATATGTTACAGTAGTGAACGCGGAACTCAGAACTCTGAACGCTGAACTGTAGAACTCTCTCTGTGGGATCGGCGCCTAAGGAACGAGCTATTTCTGTGCTCTACTTTGACAAAGGTATCATTGCTTGATCAACTCATAATTTATCAATTCAATTTCAAACGTAAGTATCAAAAAGCCGCATAATCTTTAGAATATAAATAATAATAATAAATAAATATCCTGGGACATTCACACACGGTCATCTAATCCCAAACTAAGCAGAGCTTGTACTATGGAAACCAGATAACTGAATAATACATATATTACTTTTTGTTTGTAAATACATTATACATAATTACACCCAGACTCAGGACATACAGACATGTTCATGCACACAAATGCATGTCCTGTGTAGGAATCGAACCCACGACCTGCGGCGCGTATAGTGAACCTCAACCAACTGCGCCAACTGGCCCGTCAATAAGTAATTATAATAGGAAATAGGTAATTATAATAGTTAGGAATTCGTTAGTTTTTTTTGTTTTGAAGTAGATTCTGCCGGCGGTTTCACCCGCATACCCGAGGGATCTACTGTTTTATCCTATGTGTTACTCCAGAAAATATTCTATCTGTGTGCCAAATTTCATCAAAGCCGTTTATATGCGAAGTCACAAACATCTAAATAGAGAGTGAGATTCTATTTTAAAACTAGTTATTTGTGCGACTTCTTTTGTTTTTGTTCTGAGATTTATATATCGTTCATGCTAAGTCAACATATCCTTTAAGTAAAGTACGCCACTTCGCCTTAAATGGCTCATTAAAACTAGCTTGAAGAAAGTTGAGAACTAAAAATAAAACAAACCCCTTCTACCTTTAAATGTTTGTAACTAAACAATGCTATCTCAAACAAATAGAGACCTTAATACCTTTATATTTGAAAGGAAAATGTATGATTTTTTTAACAAGTTTTATTTTTTTATTATAAAGTAAAGATTACAAAATTATACATTGAAAAGAATGTAAAAGAAATAAAATGTTTAATATTTTTATACTTCTGTCTGTATCCTAGGATATATCTCTGGTGGATTTGGTATTAAAATCTACCGAAAACATGTGTAGGTGCTCAAGCAATTAAAAAAAAGAAATTGTAGTTTGCGCTCGTAAACCACTACCGCATTTTATGTGGCAAAACATGTGAGATACACGACGCGACAACAGTAGTCATTTGTTGTTTTATCTATCTAAGAAATGGTTTATTATAGTATACCAAATATCAAGTCGATCCGACCACTGGAAGTGGGTGAAACTCGACTTGCAACTTAATAAAAAGCTTGTAAAATACCTTGTCATAACCAAAGAGTTAATATATTTACGGTATCCAGACCTCCGAAGCGCGGAAAAGAGATATCACAATCACAATCCTTATGAACATTTGCGCAAAAGAAAGAGACGTATGTATACATAATTTTTACGTGAGCCAATTTTTTTTTAGCAAGAGCCCTGCCGTCCTTTGTATTTTGTTGTGATTTCACATTTTAAAATAATTACGATCGTGCAAATAAAACTAGAACAGTGTATGTTATAGACATTGTGACTTGTTCCTTCCCAGAAAATTATACGTTTCACAGGTAAATAGGGTAAATACCTACTTATTTTTTCATTGGAATATTTTCAACTGTACCTATATATTTTTATAACAATATTATATTTTTTTACAACAGGATTATTTATCTATATAGGTATATAAAAACATAAGTATGTAACACAAAACTCGTTTTTATTTTTCCCTTACAAATTCCTTACACTTATTATGTCGCGTTTCGACCTGTCTCTATTTATCTTGTACTATACAAGATCTTTGGTCATAACAGTGTGTTCAAAACGGCAACAATTATTAATCTTTATGTAATAATAAATTGTTCTAGAAACACGCTAGAGTAGTAAAACAAATATTTTACAAGGACATAAGACTCAAAATGTAAGAGAAAACTATTTAAAAATTAAAAGTCATCATACGTGAACATATTGCTGAAATAAAAACTGAGGACAACTTTAGAAACTCACAAGAAAACACAAAGAATTGTACTCTTGTTTTTATATTGCAGTATTTTTCAGATAAGTATCACAATTACAGAATAGTTGGGTCTGTTATTAAACTTCGTCACTATAGCACGCCGTCGTAAGATATCATAACTGAAACAAGAAACAAAAGTTCCACTAATAGGGATCCCCCAATAATAACAGTAAAAGGACTCGTAGCTTATCTAGATGGCATATTTGGAGGATATCCAAGCCATTTAGCACAACGCGACAGAAATACCACTTTAGACCCAAAAGCAAATGACGTGAAAACATAGATATTTATGTGCAGTGCTCTGTAGATTATGCTGGGTCCAGGCCAGTACAGGCCAATCTGACGAATAAGTATAACGTAATAATAAAATTTATAAATTACCGACTAATATTAGAAATCTGAAAGATAGTGGTTGGTGTTTGTAACTCAATCATATCCGGTATAAAGATAGTTGGTATAAAATATAGGATGCTTTTTATCCCGGAAAATCATCAGGTTTTTCTGGAAACCGGGTAAAACTGCAAGGAGGAAGTAGGACGTTCTTTTTATGTAATTCACAATTGAATCGTGAAGAGAAGGAAGAATTATTCAACAATTTTATCTATGGATTCAATTCATATCGGCTATTATTATGAATAAATAATTCCAATAATAGGCGACTCCTCGGCACCACCCTCCAAGGTGGGTGATAAATCGTGCAGGAATTTAACTGACGTCGTCACATTAAAATTGCATGAGATAAGCTTCACTTTATAATAAAATTATTCATATAGCGAGCCCATTGCAGGATCTTCTTAATTAAACCTGGGCAGTATAATCTCTGAGGTTCATTATGGCACATATATTTTAAAAGAGCCGTAATATTATAATTATGCGCATTTTATCAGCGAAACATGCTTTTGAATTTCTCTCCTATAAATTATACATATAATTAATCTATATGAACTAGAAATATATAAAAATCCAATGAAAATAAGAAGAGACAATTAAATGACCAGTTTTAGAATGGTAGAAATTAATAAAAATATCCCCTATTTATTTGGCTGGTTTATACATACAAACACAGAAATAAGCATAATTGATGGCCAGTCACAATAATCATAATGGGATCTTGCAATTTATTGACTATTACCGCATTTATGGCGGCCTCATAACGTAGAGATGCCATTCTTTCTAATGCTATCGTATGACGCAAATGTACGAGCAATACCGGTAAGACCCGTCGACATCAACTACTTTTTGGTCTTTACCCTATACTGACGACGCTATGGCTCCTAACTTCGCTTGATCTTACGACTTGGTATTGGTAACTTCGTACTTAGTTCATGAGCCTTTCATATGACATATGCGGCTATGGGGTTATAGTTAGGTAGTACACATATCAGTTTAGAGAAAATGAAGACGAGATTATCAATTAATTAGACCTATACCTACCTAATATTAAACGAGCAATATTTGTATAATATATATTTATGATTTGAGATCTCGAATACGGCTCAAAGGATTTCAATGAAATTTGCTATATGGAGATTGTAGGGGGCAAAAATATACCTAGCTAGGTCTCATCTCTGGCAAAATACGTTTTTCCGAATTTACGAACAAAGCTCGGTCACCCAGTATTACATTGAATGGATACAAAAAAGTTATCTTTAGTATGAATTAGGTCCATAATTTCTTGATTGAATTATAATACCTTACGTTGGTTAAAAAATTCAGTTATTTTATCATTTTATTTTATTTGAGGCGCCGATCCCACAGAGAGATTTCTTCGTTACGCATTCACTATTGTTCTTACAGCTACGCTACCGATCACACGTCATACACTTTTTTTACTTTTAAAGGTTTCTTATAGATTACAGTGAATGCGAAACGCAGAACTCAGAACTCTAGAACTCTCTCTGCATGTACAGGGATCGACGTCTGAATGTATATAATATACAACATACATAAATTTATTACTGACAGTAATTGATAAAATAACATCCATCCATATCCTATTTTGATATAAATTCTTATACGAGTATTAATAACATTAATGGCATTTTGATTGACCTGTCAATAAACGTTGCCCGGTCGCAAAACATCCGGCAAAGCTTACAAATTAGGCAATTGACCAATTCAGTAATATTATAACATACCTTTTTTTTACTTTAAATATCTTTATTTACAACAAATATGTACTAAATACAATCTATAGATAGAAAATTTCCTCAAGTCTGCCGCTTCTTCCGAAACGGCAAGGTTCCCAGAAGGCTGGTAGCGTTCCTCTTTGGATAGCCAAACTAACGCGTTGGCGGACAAAGCTACCCGTCCGCTGGTCTCCGGAGGTCTCGATCAATTTTGATGACAAAGTGCAAGCAAAACGGCGAGCTTCAGACCCCCACGGTCCCATGGTCTCGACCGCAAAAGGCATAAAAATATATAATTGGGTCCAATCGATGCGTATTTTTTGAATTTTCCCCACTGGCCACAGCTGCCCCTGCAGCTTTACAAGACCATACCTATCCTACACACTTGCATACCTTTTCATTATAAATACTTACCTACATATATATTTGTTGATCTGTATAATATAAAGTTCATGATAAAACCACAGATTACTAAATAGTTACTAACAGGTGACTTCATACGTTCTAATCTCGTTATTCATTTTGAGTCCGATATCTCCTCATAGCAATATTCAAACTTTCCTTCCTTTGAGCACTAAACAAAATGACACAAAATAATTATAATTAATTAAACGTCTGCCGCTCCAGTGTTTTAATATGAAAGTTTCAAACTGAAACAAGTTGTCCTAGTTGTTATAACTTGAGCTTTTGCTATTAAATAGTTCTTTCTTAAGGGAACAAGTTGAGATGTGAAACTTACATCATAGTGGTGCTTATTTATTATCTATAATAATAAATACACGTAAGGTATTGATTTAATACAAACAAACTTTTGTTTATATCTAAGGTGGAATACAAGCATACGGGCCGCCTGAAGGTAAGCGGTTGCCGTAACCTGCAAAAATATTTTCACGAAGGGTTGATTGCGAAGAGGCGCTGCCGATCTTACTGACCTCAGGAACACATCACATTAAAGTAATGTTACTTGGCTATGATCTAGGTAGGTAAGGTAGGTACTTCAATATTATTTATTTTGGGTTTTACAGTTGTCTTTATTTATGGTTTAAGACATTTATTTCTCAAACCAGAATATATAATTCACTTACATGAGAAACACAAGGTAACATATAAATTGTTTCATGGATCGAATGGAATGGCGAAAGTTACATAATTGTTACTTAGGTAATAGGAGTACATTTATTTTTCTACATTCTAGGTAAGCAGCAATTTTTTATTTTATTTTATCACCTAGCGAGCAAAAGTATGAGACAATGCACGGTCTTAATTACATGTCGTGATTATATACATGTAATTAAGATCCGATATTTACAACAAATATGTACAAAAAACAGGTTGTACTTCATTAGTATATTATTTTCTATATACCTATAGGTGTATAGATTTCCTCGAGTCTGCCGCTGCTACCGATTAATGGCAAGGTTTCCAGCAGGGTGGCAGCTTTTCCAATTTTTGGCTTTTGTGTAATATTAACGTATTATTTTGTCGAAATACATTATAAAATTCTTCTGGTGGAAGTAGACTAAATTTCTTTCATTCAAATTGAAGCGGACTTTTCGAACGAAGAATGAATATAAAGATAAATATTTTCACTCAGTGAATTAGCTCAGAGGAAGTCAGACCTAAATACCTAGGTACTTACGTACATGAGTCATGAAAGCATTTTGTTTACTCGTATTGGCCTCTAACTAAGCTCGTTAACATCACATTAGGGTATGAAATACAACGTTCATTATGGTACTATGAAAGCAAGCAGTATTTTTATTATGCTCTCACTATTTGCCTCCTCAAATTTTTCACAGAATATTGAACATTTGAACAGAGTACGTGAAAATATTGTGCCGTAATCAAATATTAATGAAGACCATATTCATTTTTAAATAAGATTTATTTTCGTATAAATATCAAGATTGATTCGTTTATTGTCATCTTTTGAACTGATAATTTTGTTTTTTTTTTTCTTTCCATTCTTCCTATTTCGACAAAAGGGTAATATTTCTAGGCCTGTAATTAAAAAAATTCGATCAGTTAGCTTCTACAGACCAAGTAGAGTTTAGCCCTCTGCGCTCGCCAATTTATACGCGTATGTGTGTAAAATCCTAACTCCATCTTGTACTTTCTAAAAAAACACAATAAATTGATCATACTTAGTAATAAAATAATATAAGCTAAGAATAATAACTTTTCATTCCGGGGAAATATTAAATCCCTCGGGAATGGAAATAGAAACGCGGAATAAAAGCTGGAAAAATATTTGAAATATACCTACTTCTATTTCGTTTCTTACATTGATTGAGCTTGATTAATCTCAAAGTATCAACAAGTAGATATAGGTACATAGGTATACCTTCTGCTGGGTTGATACTTTGATATGGCATCACAGACCTATGTTCGGTTACAGTATTATAGGTTATTATTTTTTATTTATTTTGTATGTTGGTATTTTGTTTTTTTATGTTTATTCGTTTTTATGATTGTGTATTTAATTTTGTAAAATAAAAAGTATGTATGTATAATGTTTTGGAAAAAAATAGCCAATAGTCAGATTGTTTAAAAAAAATATTTAAAAAATGTAACCTTGCAAATTTTTTTGCCTGTTCTTCTCAGTTGAAGGCCGACTTACGAACTGGTGGTAACTTCAGTAGCTTTGACCTTCATAAGTGCCCTACCAGGGCCTAAATTGAATAAATGGCTTTGACTTTGACTTTGAATGTAACTTTTTGTGGGAAGGAATTAAATATGAAAATTGGTGTAAATATTTGCTCAGAGCAAATGTATTTTCCCATCGCCATTGAATCCGCCCAGCTGTCTGTCTGTAGGTATGTCAGTTTAATACGTTGTACTAGCTGAACTGATCTAGATGAATGGCTGTGTAGCTTGGATCACAGCTAGTTATAAATATATCTATCACCTATCGCGCCGTAGGTCGTGAGTTCGATTCCCACACAGGACATGCATTTGTGTGCATGAACATGTCTATATGTACTGAGTCTGGATGTCATTTTACCATTATGTGTGTATTTACAAAAAAAAAGTTGTAATTTATATCAGTTATCTGGATTCCATAGTACAAGCTCTGCTTAGTTTGGGATCAGATTGAGGAATGTCCCAGGATTTTTAATTATTATTTATATATCGCTTTTTGAGACTGATAACAGTTGAAATATTGTTGTTACTTACCTTCGCGTACCATTTCGCATTTTTTCTAATATCTGCCATGTATGACGTCTGGAGATTCAGGTCTTGACACCCAGTAAACATTTTTCCTAAAATAAAAATTTATATTAGCATATTTTTGGAAATACTCTACCTATTTTCTTAGAACAATTTATTTTTTAAACTCTGTCATAGCAAGTACTATATTAAAGTTAAAATTAAGGTTTAACAAACATATCTTTGAAAGGAACTACTAATAGAACTTAATGCTATATGATGATAAAGGCTAATGATGATGATGATAAGAATCAAGTACGTACTAAGTACCAGAAATACTAGATGATACATATAGCAAAATTATACTGACTGATTAAGATAAAGTCAAAATAAATTAAAACCTGTAGACAACTCGGCACTGAATGTGCTACGAGTCCCTTCTCTAAATGAAACAATGCAGACCTCACTCTTGTATAATTCCCTCTTCCTAACAAATTCTAGTATCAAATATAACAAAACGAGCGCGCCAACTCCACTTTGAGTGTTTGCAAAATCACCAAGGTTTAAGTATGTTGATGAGTTTGAAAATGTTTGATATTGTTTGGAAACAAATTATTTTTATGTCCATTATAACTTAATTAATATTATGACCGTATACCAATTTTATACTAGAAAATAGTACTACAGTGCGGCCGTCGACAGAATACGTTTCCGACACATCTTTTAATATTGGACTAATCCTGTTGCGATGGTTCTTTCGCAGGAAGGTTCAGTATTTCCTTAGGCATAGGGCAGTCCAATCATTTCCGTGATTTCGCCGATATTAACAGGTGTCAGTAACGCTTTCTCTCGGTGGCCGCACTGTTACAGTTACTAAGAAAATCACCTGAAGCTTGACACATTCTGGGCATAGCCAATCGCCATCAGGCGGTGAATCAATCCCCACACAGGTAAAATGGTACCACTGCAGATTACATTCTGGACCATCGCATCCTATCATCTTTGCGTCTGATACATATTTCCCACAAAAACAATAATCTGTGTCCCGCTCAGAATAATACTGAGAATCATTAGAGTTTGCTTCATTATCCTCCAGAATTTCACTGTCGTTTATTGGCAATACGTGACATATGTGAGCTGCGTATCGCCAACATTTGAGGCCACACTTCTTGCACCAACAGCTCTCTGTGCCATGTCGCCAATACAAATGTTGCAACAAAAGTTTGTATTCATAATAGAACATACTGCAACTGCCGCAGGTGAACACAACAGACGTAGATTTTAAAGAAGACATTAATTTAGTATTCATTTCCTTAAAGTGTGTTTGAAATAAAATTATGAATCTCGTTATTATTTAATGCAATAAGAATTTCAATTGATTCACTGGATTTTTATGCACTATCGTGTGATTATAGAGTATATTTATATCGTTTTATTTCAACAAGAGATAAACGCACCCTTAATTAATAAATAACTCTTTACAGTAAGGAAATGTTCAACATAATGAATGCAACATTATATAAACCTTCTAATTTATGTGTCAGAAGATAAAATCACAAAATAGGTGATCATTTAATTAAAGGGTAAGTTAAGCACCATTTTAATGTAACGGCCTAATAACTAATGACCAGTATAATCGTTAAAGCAACTTTCTACTTAAATTCAATGTAAATACACTTCCCGAGTTAATGGGCATTAAGTAAGCTATCTAATTAATTCATTTTCTTAGAAATAACAAGTTTTTAATTATGAATATTGACTGACCTTAATTCTTTGTTCATGAACAATACAGCTTTAATGAATGTATTTATGATATTAATGTTTTTGACGTTATAATTAAACCGTAGTCAACATGTCGGAAGATGAATACAATTAATTATCAAATGTAGGTACATTACTTACTTTTGAAACCATATGTAAATAAATTCAATTTTATGGTGCGTCCATGTTACGCGAAGCGAGCACGGGCCGAGCTACGAACGAACAGGATTCGTTCGTTGTTCGCGTAGCGTGGACGGACCTGCGAGCCTCGAACGAGCATTCGTCTCGCGCTCCCGATTGTCAGTTTTTTTCACGAACACAGGGATTTACATCGCGCTCGTTGTAGGCTCATTGTAACGGCCACACATGACATCGGGAGCAACGAACGAATTCTGTTCGTTCATGGCTCGGCTCGTGCTCGGTTTGCGTAGCATAGACGCACCATCATTTTGTACGAATTTAAAGCGTTTGAATGTGTGCTATATTTTAAATAAGCAAGTGTATTTTTTGGTTTTTCCCACAGCTTGTCCTTCTTTCAGGCAGCACAGGGAGGCACAGGGTTGAAATAATTTTTCTGCAGAAAGATTGTTGATATAGTTTTTTATCCCTAGCAGAAATGCTGGAAAAACCGCGGGGGATAACTAGTAGTACTGGAAAGGGGCTAAATTCTTAGTTTTCTTATGATAATGACTCTAAGGCGATGATAGCTCAATGTTATTGACGTCGGATGCCGAGACGAAGGTCCCGGGTTCGAATCCTACAATGAGGTTGAGCTTTCGGTGAAGGAAAATATCGGGTGGAAACCATAGCATGGTGTTCTAGTAAGGTACTTTGTAGTACCCATCTGGTTATCTACCACCCTCAAGTTGAAAATCTGTCACCAAACACCATCGGTGTGTTCCGACAACTGCCCTAGAGCCAGTTCCCTCTAGGCTTTGTGTGCTTACCACCATCGGCCTTATCATCACTTACCATAGTGAGACTGCGGTCAAACACAGGCCTATAAACAGCAAAAAAAAGACGAATTGTGATGGAAACGGTACTGTAATACCTAACAATAAAATTATGTTGACAGCTAAAAACCATTTCACTTTCCAAACTCTAGTATTATAGGCTGTCTATCAATATAATAGCCCTCGTTTAGCTTCATTCTCTGCAAATGAGATTCAATGAATCATTTATTTTCCATTTAGAACTCCACAAATGCGATGGAAAAGTTCAATAACCTGTCAACGAGACACCTATCAATAGGCATCCCTTTCTTCAAAGTAACTCTCGATTTGAATAGAGTCGCACTAGTTATCTTTTTAATAGAACTTATAAAGAATCGAGTACAAAGACGATGCCTGCTTTGAAGCACCTTACTTAGATAAAGGTTGGTCTTTATTCAATTCAGATGGGTGGGTATATTGTACTCCTTGTAGTCTTTGAGGTACCATCATGGATTACAACTTTACGTGCTTTTTATTTTTGTTGGCAAAGAATTTCTTCATATCATGCGAGTAATTTGGATTTACCTAATTAGTGACTCCTATTATAAGAATACTCAGTGTTGGTATTTAGGATTACAAAATATAAATACACTAGCGACCCGCCCCAGTTTCACCCGGATGAGGGTTATACCATCCGTCGGTTTATTCGGACGTGTCCGGCTTTTTGAACTTTTGTCTGGATTTTGACAGGATTTGTCATTATTCCGGACTTTTCGGCTCAGGGGGAAAATTTTCATAATAATAAAGGTTGAACCAAGGTTGAACAATCGTCAAAATTTTTTGTATTTTTTTTGTTTTCAAAAAATAGAGTGAGTATGTATGTAAATTTAAAATTCTAAGGTCTGCAGTGATTTGAAACATTTTCGTGAGGAACCTGCATGCCAGAGAAGTCAATGCCGTCATTATTGTTTAATTTAACTAACATTTTTATTAGGACAAGGTTTAATACCACGTCGTCCAAAATAGCTTCAAAAAGAATCATCATCATCTCATCTCTTTAAAAGACAAAGATGTCATATATGGGACAGAGATCTGAGAAATCTGTCGCCAAGCACCTTTCGGTGTGTTCCGACAGCTGCACTTGAGAGCCAGTTCCTTCTAGGCTTTGTGTGCTTACCACCTTCGGCCGCATCTTCACATACCATAGATTGCGGTCAAACACTGGCCTATAAACAGTAAAAAAAAGAGAATAAAAAGAGATAAATGATGATCATACTCAATTTTACAAACATCGTATTCCGCTAAGCAACAAGAAAAGTTCCCCATTCGGGATCATTATTACAAAGGTTCTATAACAGTCCACGAATCGGAAAATAGATCCGAGGCCCTTTGTTATTTTAAATCATGAAGATAATAGTAAATGTTTGGTGAACAATTTTGCTACAAAACCAGGTTATCCCTTTGGCTCGCGGATGGGATTTCGTCCTATCATATGATAAAATAACAGTATCTGCGAGTCAACTAATTAAACTAAATCTAGATTTACGTAAGTTAAGTTCGCTGATAATCTTATCTACATCCAATAAAAATAAAAAGAGTAACGTAAAAATCAAGGAATATATCTCTTAGCAATATCCATTCTGTAACGACAGGGCACATCGTGGAGACAGTAAAAACAGTGCGCAAACGGCTGTCCCCAACACGCCTCGACATTTGCCTTGAATACGAATATATCTGCGTCTGACCTCATTCAATATCCTTTTTCCAAGCGAACAGTTTTATCGTCTTTGTTATTTCCACCCAATGAACACTAACCCCTTGAAAGGAATGATTGTGACGTGCACACAAAAATCTTTGTACTCCTTAAGCTCGTAAATCCCTTAGAAACATTTTATATTCTAAAAAGCTTATACACGAGATATTGAATAAGGTTTATTTTCTAATTACAGTTTGAGAGATCTTGCAATGGTATATGTAAACGATTTTTTATTTAGTCTAGCTGAGAGTAAAAATTGCCAACAATATGTGATGTTTCGATAAAAAAATACAACCTTTATTGGTTAATAAATGGGAATCGAATGAACCTCAATGGCAGTGACGTGATCAGGTTAGTAATACGAAATCCATGAGTCTCCAGCCTTCGGTGGAATACAGGAATCAAGTCACGTGGTCATATTTTTAAAACGATATCTGTAAATCAATTTTGTGACATTTGTATAAAGGTTTGAAACCACAATCAATTTACATTTTTTTTTGTCTATAATCTTAATATATAAAACTAGCTTTACGCCCGCGACTTCGTCCGCGTAGATTATTTATTTTTTCTAGATATGAATCATTGTAACAATATAGAGCTTTGTTCATGGCTATTGTCCGCCACTACGTGTGATATTGACAAAAGTTCAGGTAGATTAAGAGCTCATTTGCGAGGATGCCATATAAAACTGAAACAGTCCTGCCGCAAATCAACTCTAGCAAATTTCAGAGTTCTTCCCTGTGACTACAAACCTTAATTAGGAACTGTTATCTTTTAAATTCAAACGGAAGGTGATTTGGGATCAATGGTATACGCGGCAAAAAGACAGTTTCTCCTCTGGCAGAACCAGTAAATATTTTGGCCTCAATAACATTGCGGCGGAGAGCTGTTACTTGTAGTCTAGTTCCACAGCACAATTTTGGAGGCCTTATCTCTCTTTCCCTCATGTCTGACGATCGTGGTCAACATCGGGTTTGCTTCTAGAGCGAATGATCTGCCTCCACTGGTTTCTGTCTTCTGGTTTCTGTAAAACTTGGAGGACGATGAGTCTTTTACTTGATCGGACCATCTTGTTGGTGAACGACCACGTAGTCGTTTTCCTTCCGTGTTCCCAACTATGATCAGATTTCCAAACTTTCATCGCCTTTGCGCACCATGTGGCCGAAATACGAAAAGATACGTTGGTGGCATATGGTGGACAATCGTGTTTTAATTTGGATCTGCGATAGGATTGATGCATTATTGCGTTTAGCGGTCCAAGGTATTTCCAACATCCGTCTCCAGCACCACATCTCGAATGCATCAATCCTTTTTCTTTCTCGTGCCAGTATAGTCCACGCTTCCACTCCATACATGAAAATGAGGAATACCAATGCTCGTATTAACCGGATCTTTGTTTTGACACCGATTCCTCTCTTTTTCCTGATGTTATTGAGGCGAGTCATTACAATACGCTAATACCATAAGCCGAAATAATAAATTTTGAAATGTTCACTCCGAAAATACTAAATTTAATCCCCCTTTTCACTCCTTAAGGGTTCAAATTCCAAAAACACCGATATTCGTTGCGTTAGTTTATAACCATAAGCTTAAATAATAAATTTAGTGTACTTCCATACACAAATTCATCCCCCTTTTTACCCTTTCGGGATCGGAATTATCAAAAACGTTGAGGCACATATAAATTAATTTTCAATCATCAATCTAAACACAAAATTTGAAGGCCCTAACTTCGAAACTGATGGACTTTCATATAAACTTGCATCCCCTATTTTACCCCCTTAAGGATGGAATATCCAAAAATCCTTAGTGGTTACCTACACTGTGTAATAACATATTAAGTGACGTTTACTTTGAAACTGAATGACTTACATACATCCCATACCTTTTCACCCTATCGGGGGTAGAATTGTCAAAAAAGCTGAAACCTAACTTCAAAACTGACGAACTTTCATACAAACTTTCATCCCCTATTTTATCCCCCTAGGAGTGGAATTTCTAAAAATCCTTCCTTAATGAATACCTACACTGTATAATATTAAATTTAGTGAAGTTTACTTTGAAATTGAAGGACTTGCATACATAACTTCATCCCCATTTTCTTCCCTTCGGTGGTGGAATAATCACAAACGCTGAGATAACTATATATTAATTTTCAATCGTCAGCCTAAACACAAAATTTAAAGATCCTAATTTCAAAACTGACGGACTTGCATACAAACTTTCATCCCTTATTATACCCTGTTAGGTGTGGAGTTTCCAAAAATTCTTCCTTAGTGGATGCCTACACCGTATAATAATACATTTAGTGAAGTTTACTTTAAAATTGAAGGACTTGCATACACAACTTCATCCCCCTTTTCCTCCCTTCGGTGGTGGAATTATCACAAACGCTGTGATAACTATATATTAATTTTCAATCGTCAGCCTAAACACAAAATTTGAAGATCCTAACTTCAAAACTGACGGACTTGCATACAAACTGTCATCCCCTATTTTACCCTCTTAGGGGTGGAATTTCCAAAAATCCTTCCTTAGTGGATGCCTACACCGTATAATAATACATTTAGTGAAGTTTACTTTGAAATTGAAGGACTTGCATACACAACTTCATTCCCCTTTTCCTCCCTTCGGTGGTGGAATTATTACAAACGCTGAGATAACTATATATTAATTTAAATCGTCAGCCTAAACACAGAATTTGAAGATCCTAACTTCAAAACTGACGGACTTGCATACAAACTGTCATCCCCTATTTTACCCTCTTAGGGGTGGAATTTCCAAAAAATCCTTCCTTAGTGGATGCCTGCACTATATAAGTGTGCAAAATTTCAAATCTCTAGATCCAGCGAATTGGGCTGTGCGTTGATATATCAACAATCAGTTTATCATTTTATATATTAAGATTATTATTAAGATTACCCTCTTTGGGGTGGAATTACCAAAAATCCTTCCTTAGTCGATGCCTACACCATATAATAATACATTTAGTGAAGTTTACTTTCAAATTGAAGGACTTGCATACACAACTTCATCCCCCTTTTCCTCCCTTCGATGGTGGAATTATCACAAACGCTGAGACAACTATACATTAATTTTCAATCGTCAGCCTAAACACAAAATTTGAATATCCTAACTTCAAAACTGACGAACTTGCATACAAACTTTCATCCCTTATTTTACCCTGTTAGGGGTGGAATTTCCAAAAATCCTTCCTTAGTGGATGCCTACGCCGTATAATTATACATTTAGTGAAGTTTACTTTGAAATTGAAAGACTTGCATACACAACTTCATCCCCCTTTTCCGTCCTTCGGTGGTGGAATTATCACAAATGCTGAGATAACTTTATATTAATTTTTAATCGTCAGCCTAAACACAAAATTTGAAGATCCTAACTTCAAAACTGACGAAGTTGCATACAAACTTTCATCCCTTATTTTACCACCTTAGGGGTGGAATTTCCAAAAATCCTTCCTTAGTGGATGCCTACACCGTATAATAATACATTTAGTGAAGTTTACTTTGAAATTGAAGGACTTACATACCCAACTTCATCCCCCTTTTCCTCCCTTCGGTGGTAGAATTATCACAAACGCTGAGATAACTACACATTAATTTTCAATCGTCAGCCTAAACACAAAATTTGAAGATCCTAACTTCAAAACTGACGGACTTGCATACAAACTGTCATCCCCTATTTTACCCTCTTAGGGGTGGAATTTCCAAAAATCCTTCCTTAGTGGATGCCTCCACTGTATAAGGTATCTTTGTGCAAAATTTCAAATCTCTAGGTCCAGCGGTTTGGGCTGTGGGCTGATATATCAACAATCAGTTTATCATTTTATATATTAAGATGATAAACTGATTGTTACAGTGGAGGCATCCACTAAGGAAGGATTTTTGGAAATTCCACCCCTAAGAGGGTAAAATAGGGGATGACAGTTTGTATGCAAGTCCGTCAGTGTTGAAGTTAGGATCTTCAAATTTTGTGTTTAGGCTGACGATTGAAAATTAATGTGCAGTTATCTCAGCGTTTGTGATAATTCCACCACCGAAGGGAGGAAAAGAGGGATGAAGTTGGGTATGCAAGTCCTTCAATTTTAAAGTAAACTTCACTAAATGTATTATTATATGGTGTAGGCTTCCACTAAGGAAGGATTTCTGGAAATTCCACCCCTAAGGCGGTAAAATAAGGGATGAAAGTTTGTATGCAAGTTCGTCAGTTTTGAAGTTAGGATCTTTAAATTTTGTGTTTAGGCTGACGATTGAAAATTAATATATAGTTATCTCAGCGTTTGTGATAATTCTACCACCGAAGGGAGGAAAAGGGGGATGAAGTTATGTATGCAAGTCCTTCAATTTCAAAGTAAACTTCACTAAATGTATTATTATACGGTGTAGGCATCCACTAAGGAAGGATTTCTGGAAATTCCACCCCTAAGGCGGTAAAATAAGGGATGAAAGTTTGTATGCAAGTTCGTCAGTTTTGAAGTTAGGATCTTTAAATTTTGTGTTTAGGCTGACGATTGAAAATTAATATATAGTTATCTCAGCGTTTGTGATAATTCTACCATCGAAGGGAGGAAAAGGGGGATGAAGTTGTGTATGCAAGTCCTTCAATTTCAAAGTAAACTTCACTAAATGTATTATTATACGGTGTAGGCATCCACTAAGGAAGGATTTTTAGAAATTCCACCCCTAAAGGAGTAAAATAAGGAATGAAAGTTTGTATGCAAGTTCGTCAGTTTTGAAGTTAGGATCTTCAAATTTTGTGTTTAGGCTGACGATTGAAAATTAATGTTTAGTTATCTCAGCGTTTGTGATAATTCCACCGCCGAAGGGAGGAAAAGGGGGATGAAGTTGTGTATGCAAGTCCTTTAATTTCAAAGTAAACTTCACTAAATGTACTATTATACGGTGTAGGCATCCACTAAGGAAGGATTTTTGGAAATTTCACCCCTAACAGGGTAAACTAAGGGATGAAAGTTAGTATGCAAGTCCTTCAGTTTTGAAGTTAGGATCTTCAAATTCTGTGTTTAGGCTGAAGATTGAAAATTAATATATAGTTATCTCAGCGTTTGTAATAATTCCACCACCGAAGGGAGGAAAAGGGGGATGAAGTTGTGTATGGAAGTACACGAAATTTATTATTTAAGCTTATGGTTATAAACTAACGCAACAAATATCGGTGTTGTTGAAATTTGAACCCTTAAGGAGAGAAAAGGGGGATTAAATTTAGTATATGAAGTTCTTTATTTTCGAGTGAAAATTTTACAATTTATTATTTCGGCTTATGGTATTGGCGTATTGAAATGATTCGCCTAAACAACAGGAAAAAGAGAGGAATCGGTATTAAAAGAAAAATCCGGTTAATACGAGCATTGGTATTCCTTATTTTCATGTATGGAGTGGAAGCGTGGACTATACTGGCCCGAGAAAGAAAAAGAATTGATGCATTCGAGATGTGGTGCTGGAGACGGAAATACCTTGGACCGCTAAACGCAACAATGCATCAATCCTATCGCAGCTCCAAATTAAAACACGATTGTCCACCATATGCCACCAATGTATTTTTTCGTATTTCGGCCACATGGTGCGCAAAGGCGATGAAAGTTTGGAAATCTGATCATAGTTGGGAACACGGAAGGAAAACGACTACGTGGTCGTTCACCAACAAGATGGTCCGATCAAGTAAAAGACTCATCGTCCTGCAAGTTTTACAGAAACCAGTGGAGACAGATCATTCGCTCTAGAAGCAAACCCGATGTTGACCACGATCCTCAGACATGAGGGAAAGAGAGATAAGGCCTCCAAAATTGTGCTGTGGAACTAGACTACAAGTAACAGTTCTCCGCCTCAATGTTATTGAGGTCAAAATATTTACTGGTTCTGCCAGAGGAGAAACAGTCTTCTTGTCGCGTATACCATTGATCCCAAATCACCTTCCGTTTGAATTCAATAGATAACAGTTCCTAATTAAGGTTTGTAGTCACAGGGAAAAACTCTGAAATTTGCTAGAGTTGATTTGCGGCAGGACTGTTTCAGTTTTATGTGGCATCCTCGCATATATGCTCTTAATCTACCTGAACTTTTGTCAATATCACACGTAGTAGCGGACAATAGCCATGAACAAAGCTCTATATTGTTACAATGATTCATATCTAGAAAAAAAAAACTACGCGGACGAAGTCGCGGGCTATAAAGCTAGTAGGAAGATATATAGAGAAATCAATCCTAAGCAAGCCGGCTTTTCACTATGGGATATAATATAATACATATTACATCTTGACATACCTATAATATTTTATCGCTCTTCATACATTTTATCGAAAATATATTTATAGTTTGGGATGTAATATATGTATATTTTAGCATAATGTATGACGAGCGATAGAATATTATATCTCGATATGTAATTTATATTATATTATATCCCATAGTGAAAAGCTGGCTTTACTCACAAGCTGCGAGCAATTATGTGGACTACGTAGAGATTAGGTACGGTGATAAGTAACTTTTCTTTTTTAATGTTCCTTATTTTATCTTTCACTAACTTCTAAGGTATATCCTTACCACGGGCAATTTTCGCAATAAAATAAATTCTTTATGTTGTTCCGAGAAAAAACTGTATCTTATACCCACTTAATCCAGTCTCAATTAATCAATATATATACATATCCACTCTCCAAACTTAACAATCGGATCAAACACGATAGAAGACCTTATTACATTATTATTCATAACATAAGCTAAATCTTATAGCCCACCTTATTTTTTTTATTTTACACACCAATTAATGCAATATCAAAAATTCATTTCAAATTAATAAAACAGTTTTTCTAGTAAATTTTTTACTACAACAAAGATTTATTAGTATTACAATCTTACTAGAAAAAAAATGTTGGAACATTTCTCTCAGTTATAAAGTTATCGTTAGCAGGAATCGTTCCGCGTCTTTGTATAGTTCTTGCAACAAAGTGCTTTGAATCATCTTCGCTGAGAAGCTAGTTAAATGAAGTTACCAACTATTTATGCTATCTAAATAAAAAAAAAGTTACAAGATATCCCGCGAGGCTTGAGAGTAAATAAAATATATTTGTTATGTTTGAGTTATTTTACAGTCGACTGCTCACTTTACCAGTCGGTACGGCATCGGCAGTCGCCCGAGCATTCTTCGACGGAGTTGTCGGAAACTTTGGAAAGTTCTACACAATTCATCGGCATCACATCGCCTTACTTCGGATTAAGTTTACAAAATTTTGTGTTCGCTCCGTCGATTCCTGATTTATTGTTGACGCTATTCGCCGGACTTGCATGTTGACTTTCATGAACATATCATGTGTCGTCTCATTTGGATGACAAACAAAATGTTTTGAACGATTTAAAAATATTATTATTGTAACATAAAATAAACTTTTTTAAATATTTTTACGTTTACTCCTATTTTTAATTAAGGATTTTGTTAGATTACCCACTTAAGGTTTTCGTTGATAGATACAATTTTCTAACAAGTTTTAAAAACCGCACGCTCATTCAAAAAAAATTAAGCTAAACGCAGACAGTTTTCAACAAAAAAAAAATGTTCCACTAATCACCTTCTAGCTTCATGATCAGACATCAATCGTCACATGAATTGAAATACTCATGAATTCAAGTAAAGTGAGACTAAACTCGAAGGGGTCTACCATATGTTTGACGATGCGAATTCCTGTTTCCCTTCAGCTTAATATCATCAGGTTTATTCATATATTATGTAGTACTAAATTCAAACCAAATCTGAAGATCCTCAAGATCGTCATCAAGAATATATTTCTA
Source organism: Polyploca ridens (assembly GCA_951394255.1). Lineage (NCBI taxonomy): Eukaryota > Metazoa > Arthropoda > Insecta > Lepidoptera > Drepanidae > Polyploca > Polyploca ridens. The sequence goes on from OX596253.1 coordinate 6,603,949, forward strand.
AAATTAGGCCTATTTCGAAAATTAAACTAAATTCACATCTTGTCAGTCTTGCAGCAATTATATTGGTTAATATTATATTATTACTCAGCCTCCTGATGAAATTATTATCAAGAAGTTTCTATGGTTAATCTCTTGCTCGATCTTCAGAAGTTCAGACATCGAATTAGCTAGGGTTATCACAGCAAATCAAATGAACGTCGAGAAGTTCCATTGCCACCTTCCGACTTCATCGTCAACCGTTGGACATCACATAGGTATGCATATGACAAATTCAAGGAGCCTAAACATCACTCACTTCGTAGCTCCGTCATCAGACCCGCTCCATGGTACCAAATTATTGCATTGTCGCCGAAGTTACAAAGGTATGTTAACATTCAGCTTAATCAGATGTCACCAAGCGCTTGAAAAATGGATTCAAGAAAGACAAAATATTTCCTGTAGCATTATTAAATAACATTTTCCTCTTCGAGTAACGTCAAAGTCATTATTAACAAAGGTATTTCCAAGAAATCTTTGTTTCTGTACTTATTAAGAATTCGTTGTGCATGAAATCAAATAAGTACTGAAGTTAAAGTTAAGTGGCAGTATCCTTTAAGTCGTGGCGATGTCGCAATTTAATGAAAATTGTAGTCATTTTATTTATTCTATGTTGCAAATTATTTGAGCACTTACTTTTAGATAGGTAAAAAAATAATAATAAATCGGAGTTCAAATTTTCCAGAGTTACTATAGCTTTTCTATTTGAAATATTGATTTGATGTCGATAGATTGTTGAACAAACAGGATTTTGAAGTCTATTAGAATGTTGCCCTATATTACTTTTGGACAGCTTTGGGCTCCAAACTCTCGATGTTTAAAATAACATTGTAATGGTTAAGTTTATTACAATAGTAGATCACACACAACTATTTGAGAATAAAATACTCGTATTTATCTAAGTAGGTAAGTACCACCGTAATAAATGGATGGTTGAACGAGATACATTTATTGCTCTTGTGAGTTTACTAGTTTACCTGGGAAAACCTAAAAATATTAAGACAAGGTTACTTTTAGACAAATAGCAACTTACTTTTGCTTGTTCCCTGTGGACTATGCCAAACTTTAATACGAATAGACTGCCAAGTTAGGACAGTTACCTTTGGTATATCTTAATATATAAAATGATAAACTGATTGTTGATATATCAGCCCACAGCCCAAACCGCTGGACCTAGAGATTTGAAATTTTGCACAAAGATACCTTATACAGTGGAGGCATCCACTAAGGAAGGATTTTTGGAAATTCCACCTTTAAGAGGGTAAAATAGGGGATGACAGTTTGTATGCAAGTCCGTCAGTTTTGAAGTTAGGATCTTCAAATTTTGTGTTTAGGCTGACGATTGAAAATTAATGTGTAGTTATCTCAGCGTTTGTGATAATTCCACCACCGAAGGGAGGAAAAGGGGGATGAAGTTGGGTATGCAAGTCCTTCAATTTCAAAGTAAACTTCACTAAATGTATTATTATACGGTGTAGGCATCCACTAGGGAAGGATTTTTGGAAATTCCACCCCTAAGAGGGTAAAATAGGGGATGACAGTTTGTATGCAAGTCCGTCAGTTTTGAAATTAGGATCTTTAAATTTTGTGTTTAGGCTGAGGATTGAAAATTAATATATAGTTATCTCAGCGTTTGTGATTATTGCACCACCGAAGGGAAGAAAATGGGGATGTAGTTGTGTATGCAAGTCCTTCAATTTCAAAGTAAACTTCACTAAATTTAATATTATACAGTGTAGGTAACCACTAAGGATTTTTGGATATTCCATCCTTAAGGGGGTAAAATAGGGGATGCAAGTTTATATGAAAGTCCATCAGTTTCGAAGTTAGGACCTTCAAATTTTGTGTTGAGGTTGATAATTGAAAATTAATTTATATGTGCCTCAACGTTTTTGATAATTCCGATCCCGAAAGGGTAAAAAGGGGGATGAATTTGTGTATGGAAGTACACTTTTATTATTTAAGCTTATGGTTATAAACTAACGCAACGAATATCGATGTTGTTGGAATTTGAACCCTTAAGGAGTGAAAAGGGGGATTAAATTTAGTATATGAAGTTCTTTGTTTTCGGAGTGAAAATTTCAAAATTTATTATTTGGGCTTATGGTATTGGCGTATTGAAATGACTCGCCTCAACAACATCAGGAAAAAGAGAGGAAAACAAAGATCCGGTTAATACGAGCATTGGTATTCCTCATTTTCATGTATGGAGCTTCCACGTGGACTATACTGGCCCGAGAAAGAAAAAGGATTGATGCATTCGAGATGTGGTGCTGGAGACGGATATTGGAAATACCTTGGACCGCTAAACGCAATAATGCATCAATCCTATCGCAGATCCAAATTAAAACACGATTGTCCACCATATGCCACCAACGTATTTTTTCGTATTTCGGCCACATGGTGCGCAAAGGCGATGAAAGTTTGGAAATCTGATCATAGTTGGGAACACGGAAGGAAAACGACTACGTGGTCGTTCACCAACAAGATGGTCCGATCAAGTAAAAGACTCATCGTCCTCCAAGTTTTACAGAAACCAGAAGACAGAAACCAGTGGAGGCAGATCATTCGCTCTAGAAGCAAACCCGATGTTGAACACGATCCTCAGACATGAGGGAAAGAGAGATAAGGCCTCCAAAATTGTGCCGTGGAACTAGACTACAAGTAACAGCTCTCCGCCGCAATGTTATTGAGGCCAAAATATTTACTGGTTCTGCCAGAGGAGAAACAGTCTTTTTGCCGCGTATACCATTGATCCCAAATCACCTTCCGTTTGAATTTAAAAGATAACAGTTCCTAAGAGTGCGTACCAAGCCAGAAAAATATCGCAATGTCAGATGAAACAAACTTATGTCTAATCTTCGCGTGGAGATGAGATGGAGATAGCGTGTTTCGCGGCACAAAAATGAACGAAGCGCTTCTTATCTAAATAACTCGTAAAGTATAGAATATTTTAAAAAATCGTTAGTAGCAGCCCTAGGTCATATGTTAGTAATATTATTTATCGAATTTTTGTCTTAATTAGATACACCATGAACGAATAAAACCGAAAATTCATTATTATTAGAGGTAGCTTTGTGATTTTTTTCTATCGAGGAAATTTCATTCCATTATGTTTTTGCTCAGGCAGAACCCTCGCGTATATAATGAAAATACCCATATAAAAATATTTTTTCATTTAAATACTATTTACTTGGGTAAATTTCAATTCTAAGATTGTTATTTTGCTTTATACGCAGCCCTAATTAAGGTTTGTAGTCACAGGGAAGAACTCTGAAATTTGCTAGAGTTGATTTGCGGCAGGACTGTTTCAGTTTTATGTGGCATCCTCGCATATGAGCTCTTAATCTACCTGAACTTTTGTCAATATCACACGTAGTGGCGGACAATAGCCATGAACAAAGCTCTATATTGTTACAATGATTCATATCTAGAAAAAAGAAATAATCTACGCGGACGAAGTCGCGGGCGTAAAGCTAGTATAATATATACTTCTGAAAAAACAAAATGAAGTGAAATAGGCATAATCCTTTGTGTAATAAGTGGGATGCAGTCTGACCTTTGCAATATCAGGGGAATTGCCGAAAACTAACTTACGCTACTCTTATTGTTACTACCACATGGCACGACAAATAACAATACCGTTCTCTTAGGAAATTTCATGACGTATTCCCTGCTTATAAAATATTTAAAAAAAAACACAAAGGAAATAGATTACCATAAGCTTTTTAAGATCGACCGCTATTCATTCAATCAATTTCAGCAGAGTGGTTTTCTTTCCGTTCACTGAAAACGAATAGATAGGTAGGTTCATAGAAGAATTCAATTATTAAAGAAGTTTGATTGCAAATAGATAAGGTTTGAATGGATTGTACGTAGCTACCTAAATGCAAAACTTTTGTTGATTCGTTGAATAATTCAATCGTCGAATTCGGGGAATTAATACAATGTGAACGATCCGCAGACCCGCAATAATTCAGTATTTTATTGCAGAATCCCAAGTCTTGCCTGAACGCAATCCGGTCGAGAATCGCCTATAAAAACACGACCGAGCAACCCTTTTAGGTAAATATTTATTTTCTTATCGAAAGTTTCGCTTTAAAATATCCAATTTTTTCTTTGCCTTTTCGATACTTTTGTTTAAAAAACGAGTACGATTATTTATTTTTCAGTTAAAAGTTTATTAATTTAGGATATTATGAAACTTAATTATAATTGGTAATTCATGAACTATGTTTACTATAAAATAACATTGGAGCAAACTGATATGATACAAATCTATTAATACTTATCTATTATACAGATGATTTTATTATTGAGGAGATTTTTATGACGTATCCTTTCTTGAATAAAACAATAAGAACCTCTGAACTTACCTTATTATGTCCCGCCGGTAGCGGGATAGAGCCCAAGCTACCGGTGGGTAGGGCCGCAGAGAGAGGAACCTCCTGAAGATGCGTGCCGTGTCCAGGAGTACCGCCTTCTGTAACTGACCCTTGACCAGCTATCTAGCGAGAGCCTCTCAAGATGTTGGTCGAGACTCTTCACTATGAGACCGCCGACATAACTATAGGAATAATTACCGTCGAATCAACATCCCACATGGCGGCTACCTCGTGAGCGAAGTCAAGGTACTTACTGAGCTTGTCCTTCTCGGCCTTCACGAGGTTATCGTCTTGGGGGATAATGATCGACGAGTACTGCCCGGCGCTTCTATCGATGTGTCATTCATATAATCACTAATTAACTTAAAAAATTTAATAACTTTATTATGAATAAGGGGGGGTTCGTTTTTAACATATAATCATTCTTTATAAAATGACGTAAATAAGTATAGTTATAAAAAGATTTATGACAAATTTTTATATTAATTTTTAGATATTTTGTTTCAGATCGCTACACCGAGTATTACTTTTCGAGATAATACTTCGTTGCTATCACGAAAATATAAACCATTTTCTCAACATACGATATAAAATAAAACGAGAATATTTTCTACGTCTTTATCTGAAATTATAGTATAAATGAGATTAACCCGTTAGTGAACTAAAGCACCCGGGCCGAACCCGGCTCACCCGAAGGCGGCGAAATCTTCGCCCGCTCCGCGCCCGCCCCAGCGCGTAAACGCCGTATAAATAACGTTTTATGACATATTAAATTCCGCTAAACGTTAAATATGCCATTTTCATGTTTGAAGTGTTCTCAAAGAGAAAAATATTAATCTCAAAACATTGAACATACATTGAAATACGACTCTTGATAGTAGAGCTTTAAACCGCTTTGATATTGCCTATCTACTTACTCTTGTGTCCACAGATTCTTTTGCTACGCTACCTATATCAAAGGAGTTCGCTAATCTCCTACATGCATTTAAAGTAGGGATATTTCCTCGATGATTTAAAGTTATTATGCGTATCAAAGGAAAATATTAATAGTTATTACTGCACATGACATGATTAAGTAGGTATTGTTAGAGCTTATTTACATCAAACGAGCCCTAAAAATAATATTAAAGACTCAAAATAATACTCTTCCAAACACGCGGGAACCCATCTTGGTTCGATCTGTCAAACTCTTTTTGGTAATAGGTATGTTACCAAGTTAACTCCAGTCAGTGTGGATTCTTCCGGGTGTATAAATGATGCGATAAAGTTCAGTGCAATACTTATATTGTTCATACACGTACACATACACGAATACAGCAAAACAGATAATCACAATAAATATAAACAATAAATAACAATAAGCGTAGGCAAGTATAGCTACTACGTGAGTGAGGCAGTTAGCTGCGCGAGAGCGAGTTACATACGTGCGTAAGTAAGTGTAGCTACAAGGCAACTGCTGGGTTGGTAACAGGCAGCGCGCGGGGTGCGCGGGCGCAGCCCGCCGCGCGCCGCCGCTCAGCCAGTTGCGAGAACAAAGGAACGCGCGTCATAGTGCGTTTTACAGTATGTTCGATACGGGCTGATCCGACACGACGTCACATTCATTCGGCGATGTGTCGGAAATAATATAATGTAAGATGAATAAGTGTAGATGTTGCTGTATGATTGTTATGTATGAATAAGGATGTATGTATGTTAGTTTATAAGTAGTGGTAAGTTAGATGTAAGTATGTAATGTAGTTTACATCATAGATGAGGATGTAAGTTAGTTTGTAAGTAGTAGTAAGTTAGATGTAAGTATGTAATGTGGGAAAGTAGCCCACATCACTCCCCCCCAGAGACCTGGTTAAGGGCGATAGTAATCTGGAAATCGGACGCGGCGTCCAGAACGTGTTACATGGTCCTTATTAGGACAATCTTGAGTCCGATGACTATCTGGAGTTGATCTAACTTCTGGCTGCGTGTTAGTTGTTTGGTCGTCATTCAGTACGTAGGCTGGTTTAAGACGGTCTACCGATACTGTCATGTCTTTGCCTTTAACTAACAATTTAAAAACTTTATCTCCTCTTGATAATACTTTATAGGGGCCAGTGTACGCCGGTTGGAAGGGACTGCGTGAAGCGTCATCACGTAGGAAGACGTGTTCACTAGTCGGCAAATCTTTGAAAATAAAGACCTTCTCTTTGTTGTGCCGTGAAGCTGGCTTGGGTTGTAGTTCCCTAGCAAAATTGCGTAAGCGCGCGGTGAAGTCCGTTATATCGGTGGTACCTTCAGCGCTGGGATTAAAAAATTCACCAGGGAGCCTTAATGGCTCGCCGTATAATAGTTCGGCGGGTGAGGCTTGCAAGTCTTCTTTGAAAGAGCTTCTGATGCCAAGTAAAACTAAAGGCAGCATCTCCGACCAATTATGGTTTGCGTGGCACGTGATAGACGCCTTTAATTGGCGGTGGAAACGTTCCACGAGACCGTTACATGCCGGATGGTAAGCCGTTGTCCGTTTGTGTTGAAATCCGACTATTTTAGACAGGTATTGGAACAGGGCTGACTCAAATTGACGTCCGCGGTCTGTTACAATGTCTATGGGACAACCATATCTGGCGATCCAACCAGACAAAAGGGCTTTGGCAACGGTTTCTGCCGTAATATCGGCAATGGGGACGACTTCAGGCCATCTTGTAAATCGGTCTACCATAGTAAGGCAGTACCGAAAATCTTGAGAAATTGGAAGTGGGCCTATCAAGTCAATGTGTACATGCTTGAAACGAGCACGAGGTAGGTCGAATGTGCCCAGAGGTGCAGACACATGGCGACTTATCTTTGTGCGTTGGCAAGCCAAACATGAACGTGCCCAATCTCTGCAGTCTTTGCGTATACCTGGCCAAACAAAACGCTGAGCTACGAGTTTGGCGGTAGCATTGGCGCCAGGGTGACTCAAAGAATGCAGACTGGTGTAAATTTTCTTTCGAAATGGCTTAGTGACGAATGGCCTGGGAGTCGGAGTGCTAACGTCACAGAACACAGGGGACTCGATTCCAGGTATTTTCATTTTCTCTAAGCGAAGAGATGTTGTATCGTTTAGGAGTTGGGCCAACTCTGAGTCAGAGGCTTGTGATTTGGCTAAATTCTCCAAGTAGACTGGTTCTTCCAGTTCATCAATGCGAGATAGGGTGTCGGCAACGACATTGTCTTTGCCAGAAATGTGCCTTATGTCGGTTGTGAACTGGGAGATGTAGTCTAAGTGACGGTACTGCCTAGGCGAACAGTTATTTTTCCGCTCATGGAATGCAAAGCTGATCGGCTTGTGGTCAGTGTATACCGTAAAGTGCCTCGCTTCAACCATGTGCCTAAAATATTTTATCGCCTCGTAAATCGCTAGCAACTCGCGATCGTAAGGCGAATAGTTTTGTTGGGCAGGGCTGAGTTTGCGAGAGAAAAATGCCAAGGGCTCCCATTCTCCACTCTTTTGCTGCTGTAAGACTGCACCAATGGCAGTGTCTGAAGCATCTGTGACCAGAGCGAGTTTGGCTTGGCAGTCAGGATGAGCTAAAAGTGCAGCTTCAGATAAACTATCCTTACAGTCCTGAAAAGCTTTCAGGGTTTCGCCAGACAGGGTGATTGGGTGTGATCCCTTTACTGTGCCTGTAAGAAGTGCGTTGAGAGGAGCTTGGATTTGTGCGGCGTGTGGAATGAATCTCCTATAAAAATTCATCATACCTAAGAATCTCCTTAGTTGTTTGACGTCTTTAGGTGAGGGAAAGTTGCGAATCGCCTGTACCTTCTCGTCTAGTGGCTTAGTACCTGTAGAGGAAATCTGGTATCCAAGAAATGTTACCTCGGGAACGCCAAATACACATTTTGCTACATTAACGACCATTCCATAGTCTCGCAGCTTGGAAAATATCTGGCGCAAGTGCTGCTGATGCTGGATCTCGTCTCTGGAGAAGATAAGGAAGTCATCCAAATAACAATAGCAGAAGTCAAGGCCGCGCGTGATTTCGTCCACAAATCTTTGGAACGTTTGACCTGCATTACGTAAGCCAAACGTCATAAATGGGAACTCGAACATGCCGAACGGTGTCGTAATTGCCGTCTTCGGTATATCCTCAGGGTTCACAGGAATCTGGTTATAGGCCTTTTCAAGGTCAATCGTGCTGAAAACTCTGCAACCTGCAATATTGTGAGCAAAATCGTGTATGTGCCTAATTGGATACCTGTCAGGTATGGTGCGGGCGTTGAGCATGCGGTAATCACCGCAAGGACGCCAACCATTGTCCTTTTTCGGCGCTAGGTGGAGTGGTGAGGCCCAGGGGCTGTCAGATGGCCTTGCTGTACCATTAGCAAGCATGGCTTCGAACTCCAGCTTGGCGATTTTCAGCTTATCCGGAGCTAAACGGCGTGGCTGACAAGAAATGGGTGGACCTGTTGTCGTGTTAATGTGGTGTACAGTGTTGTGTGGAATGTGACGTTGTGTACCAGCTGGTCGAGTTATGTCAATAAACTCTTTATTTAAAAGATCATGATAACGCGTATTACCAGCAATTACCTTCACAGATTGAATTGAGGTTATGGTATTTACAAAAGAAGCATGTGTAGACAGTGAAGTTAAACCATCTATTAATTTTTGATTTCTACAATCAACAATGAGGTTATAAAAAGCAAGAAAGTCTACACCGATTATAGCTTTTGTCACATCAGCAACAACAAAGCGCCATGGAAAGTTACGACGCAAACCAAGGTCCAGATTGTAGTGCACGTAGCCGTAGGTATTGATGATCGTCCCGTTGGCTGCGCAGAGCTGATAGGTAGTCTGGGCACGGCGTTCTTGAAGCAAGGACCGAGGGAAGACGCAGAGGTCGCTTCCAGTGTCGACCAGGAACTGAGTCTTCGATGAGCGATCCGTCACAAATAGGCGTCCCGAAGAGTTAGGACTATCTTGAGTAGCCATTATTGACTGCTCTTTTGTTGAGTTTTTCGCCTTATGGTTACAAGGCTGGACACACTTATTTGCTCTGGTACCGAACTTGTTATGGTACCAGCAGGTGGGATACCTTGTGAAGCTGTGCTGTGATCTGGTCGATGAGTGACCATGTGATAAATGCCTTGAACGGGAACGTGGTGCTCGTCTACTATTCTCTTGAGTTGTCAGAGATTGTATCTTTCGACTGAGTTCGAAAATTTTATTCGCTAATGCATCAATGTCAGGGTCTGAAAATGAGACTCTATTCTCTGTGTGCTCATTGTGTGTGCTGTTTGCATGTACAGAAACACGACTGTTAAAATTTGTGTCGGAATATTTTGTGTCGGAACTTATTGTGTCGGACATATTGGACAAGCGCTCCGTGCCGTTATGAGTAGATAGGCGATGCGCGTTCGTAAAATATTCCATCGTCGTAAATTAAATAGGTACGTACGGTTCTAATTGCACATCCAGAATAATCCAGGATTCAGAAGAAGCTGTCCAAGAAGAGGGGTCACCAGTTTGGTAATAGGTATGTTACCAAGTTAACTCCAGTCAGTGTGGATTCTTCCGGGTGTATAAATGATGCGATAAAGTTCAGTGCAATACTTATATTGTTCATACACGTACACATACACGAATACAGCAAAACAGATAATCACAATAAATATAAACAATAAATAACAATAAGCGTAGGCAAGTATAGCTACTACGTGAGTGAGGCAGTTAGCTGCGCGAGAGCGAGTTACATACGTGCGTAAGTAAGTGTAGCTACAAGGCAACTGCTGGGTTGGTAACAGGCAGCGCGCGGGGTGCGCGGGCGCAGCCCGCCGCGCGCCGCCGCTCAGCCAGTTGCGAGAACAAAGGAACGCGCGTCATAGTGCGTTTTACAGTATGTTCGATACGGGCTGATCCGACACGACGTCACATTCATTCGGCGATGTGTCGGAAATAATATAATGTAAGATGAATAAGTGTAGATGTTGCTGTATGATTGTTATGTATGAATAAGGATGTATGTATGTTAGTTTATAAGTAGTGGTAAGTTAGATGTAAGTATGTAATGTAGTTTACATCATAGATGAGGATGTAAGTTAGTTTGTAAGTAGTAGTAAGTTAGATGTAAGTATGTAATGTGGGAAAGTAGAATAGTTCTTTAGTGACGGGACACGCTGATGCGAGAGTCGGCTAGTGTTGTGACAAACTCGACTTATCAGTATGTATGTACTCTGCTTCTCAAACTGTTTACCAGTATTAACTGTAGGTATGTTATGAAAATGTTGCTAAGAGCATTGTTGGATGCGTATAATATATCGATAATACTACAGGTACTTGACTTTTGACAAAATCAAAGTAAAAACCAACGACAGTGATATCATCGTTTCACAGCGCCATCGCTTTCCACCATTCATATCGCTCTAGTACCCACAAAAAATCTCATTAAACCGGCATAACGGTAACAGACGAGCAGCATATGCACGACTATACAATCAAATAGGTGCTTCACTTTTGCGAGGGCACCCCAAATCCTTTTTTTCGTACATCGTAAACGTAAGATTTTGAACATTGACTACGGATAAAATGGAAACCACTTAAGTAGATATACCCGACATCGAATCAAAAATCCTTTAAGATTCTCTCGCCGGTGCCGTAACAATTTTATGATGCTGCACTTTCATTGTGATTTATGAATATAGGTACACACTTTACAGCGAATTGTTTCTGCTATAGAACAGTCGCAATGATCTCTTAATAATTATTTATCTACATAATATTATAGTTACAGCCGTGAAATACAGGGATAACGAAGCCCCTAACGATGGTCCGACCAATAGATCTAGTGCCTATATCTTTCCATAAATGAAGCAATTCACCTGGTAGTAAACGAAGCGACTACTATAGTAGAGTTGTGGAGTAGATATAATATTTCAATAGACTCACCATCTTTAGCATGGTTTCTATAAATTCATTATAGCCATGACACATTGGCTCATGAATGAAAAGTCTTAAATAAATGTTACATTTTTACAACTAACACGTGAGGCTTAACAGAACTCAAAATTCTTCATTAGGAAATTCCCGCTAGCATTACTCACTCTTGTCACTAGACTATATCTGATTATTGGATACCATATCTGGGGCCAAGTATGCTATTACAATAAAATTGTGTTCCAATGGACTTTCAGTGGTGTCAAAATTGTGACATTTTACAGTTTTGGTAGTCTACTTATTATGACGCCATAAGGACACTATTGTGTTAATAGACTACCAAAACTGTGAAATGTCTCAAGTTTGACACCACTGAAAGTTCATTGGAACACAATTGTAATAGCAGACTTGGGCCCCTGTTTATCTATATAACATTATCAATAAGAAGAAATTCAATCATACAACTTTCTCTAGATTCATGATATTAATAAGTACACGTGAAGTTTCTGGAACAACGAAGGTATCTTCTCGATATATTGTTGAATTACTTGGTTATTAAAAATGACAATGAACATTATGAGCACTGAAATAAGGTTTGGTTCTAATATCGCTACATTGGATCAGATAGCAGTGTGCGAAGAATGTCTCGGAGGGTGTATATTGGTTCTCTACAGAAAAATTGAAATAGCTACAGAAGTATTGTTGCAAGGACAATAAGTTTGAAAGAAAGCGTGGTACTATACCAAATATATAAGAAACGTCAAAATATATCGGGGGATTGTGCTCCTGTTCTATCCTACGTGAAGTGGATACTAATTGTGCTAGTTAAGTTCTTGGCTCACAAAATACAAAGACTTTTGCAAAACAACTCTAAAATATAGATGCAAACATCCTTAACGAGAAAAACAAGGTGGAATGTTAAAGATAATATTTATGTCTTACTTGAAACTTGGAAAGCCACTTACGATGCAAAATCAGGTATTCACTAACGGTACCTTTACAGGTAGGGCCATATTTCAAGATACTCGTAGCGAGCAGTTTTATTTTCGCCTGCGTCATCGGTATAGGGAAGATGAAAATCCGAGAAAATCCTTCAGGGACGCCAACATTAGCATATTTATTAGTATCATCCGAACCGAGTCCGCGCCACGCCACGGTTCCGATATCAATAATGACTTACGCGGAATTACAATACATTTTAAATAACCCAATTACACTTTTTGATATAACCAAATTATTCATAAATCAATAAATCGAGAGCACAGTTTTTTGAGAGAATTGTTCGACTTGATGCCCACGGCTTCCTTCCACCATCACAACTCTCGCCATCGACAGGGAGTCCATCCTCACGCATTGAAACCAGAAGTGTTTCGTACTGTGCGGGCTCAACGGAGCTTCCTTCCGCGGACGCTCAGACTGTGGAATGAGCTCCCTGCCGTGGTTTTCCCAATGGAGTACAGCATGGGGTTCTTCAAAAAGGGTGTGAAGAGATTTCTGCAGGGTCGGCAACGCGCGAGTGATACCCCTGGTGTTGCAAGTCTCCATAGGGTACGGTAACCGCTTACCATCAGGCGGGCCGTATACTTGTTTGCCACCTTAGTGGTATAAAAAAAAACCGTTGCCAATATATGTTGTTACTTTTCACTAAGTACCTTGGAATTTAGGAACTTATGCAATTCAATAGTAACATAATAGAAACTGTCTGAGGAAGATGTACCTACTTCTAATACTTATGCAGAGTAGTAGCAGTATTTATATACTCTGAGGTAGTAGGTATGGATCTGTTACTTGTTGTACAACTTTAGAAATTATGAGTGTATTATAAGATAAGAAAGAAACATACATACAAAGAAATTGAAATAATCTCTAAATAACAATATTACAAAACAAAATACTGGTGCTACAGTGTAATTTAAAAAATGAAAAAAATAACAAATGATATAAAGTTAACTGAATTATTTGCATACATCAGAACAGGGAGTGACATTGTCCCGGGTCGGGGCATTAACAGAGACATATAGCGATGGAGCAACAGCGGCGGCGGCGGCGGCGTACGGAGCGCGACTTGCTCCACAGTCGGAGCACGTAATGACCTAAAAGCAGCTATATTATTTTAGATCGACCCTTGTTGCTTGTTTTAAAACAAAAGATAAATAATATAAAGCTCCAAATAAACATGCATATCCCCTTGATTCACATTAAATATTCATGAGTGATACCATAAAATTAATTTAATGTGTTTAATTTAAAAACCATTATCATGTTATCAATAATTTAATTAATGCCACTGCTCGTGATGAATCACATTAATTAAATATGCCTTAATTAACTATGAAAAAACCACGCGGCGCGAACGGCGTTATTCATGCGTTTCGTTGATGACGTAGGCTGTCTATAACCAGTGGACACGCTTAGCCTACGTTCGCACGAACGCTTTCAAAACGCGTTATTTTTAACGTTATGTATGGAACGTATATTATATACGTACGTAACTCGTACGTAAAAAAAGCGTCAGCGTGCGAACACGTATAGGAGAAGTCATACCTACATTCTATTCATAACGTTAAAAATAACGCGCGTTGAAAGATTGAAAAATCGTTCGTGCGAACGCAGGCTTACGAGGCAGGCTTAAAAGAATAATTGTCTGTTTTGCTAGATGCAACTACTACTATGGCTAAAAATTCCTATAAAATTAATAATTTTTACCTACATTCACAATTTTCATAATACATAATACGAAAACCATGCATCGTAATTTTGATATCTATAGTTATTATAACTTAAGGGTGGTACTTGTGCATAATCGAATAAATTTTTGGGTTAATGTCGTCCGCACATGTTACGTTTAACTACATTTTACCTACATCTTCAATAAAAATAATGTTCCGTCCACATGTGACGCAGGTATTATGCAAATATAATGACGGGGGAGTGGGGACGGCTGGCATTATCCACTCTCCATATTACGAACGCTATGCTATTCCCGCAATCCGCAGCTTTCCACGCTAAATATACATTATACCTTTTGCGACGTTCTTTCAATGGTGTCCCATGGTGCGCGGTTACACGGACGTACGACCATTTCATAATATAAGTTATTATTTAACTTCAGTAGTTATTGTATCAAAATTGAATCGAAGCTATTCAAATAATAACATGGTAGCTTGATTAAAAATCATAACAAACTTCTTAAATCAAGTTAGCTAGCTCGTTCGCTGATGGACGAGTGACTCGCCGGCTGCGGCCGCATCTTCGCCGCATGGCCCGCATTGATTGATCGCGGCAATTCAATTATTATTTCATTTGATTTCCGCCCGGCGGGTTCATCCGCGATCCCCTATTTTAGCCTTAGGGGTCGAATTTCGAAAACTCTTTCTTAGTGCACCCCAATGGTACTAGGAATACTTAGTCGAAATATCAAATCCCTATACTAGGTTCATTGGTTTAAGTCATGTTTCGGCTGTGTTTTGTTTGTCAGTCCGTCAGCATTAGAGTTTTAGCTTTGCGTTATCAGACGAAAATTGACATAGTGCTATAAAAGTTTGAAGACATGCAATGACTCCGAAGAAGAAAAATTAAGTAAAATTTAAGAGAGGTGACCACAACTTTTAACACATACTATACATAAATAAGTACCTATAATTGTTTATTTTGAACTCACTTATATATTTAAACAATACACAATACTCAACACACTTTCTAGTCACATTGCCAATAACCATTCCGAAATTAAATCAATACTACAATCAATCAATAATAATTCAATCAATCAATATACAATCTTATTTTGTACCACCGAGCTTTAATTTCCCCGGCTCAGTCCATCATCCGATTTCGGGCTATAAACTAAACTCCGTTGACTTTACCTTTTGTCCGTTTGTCCGTATCATTGTGGGCTTCGGCAAGAGGTGGTCGTATGCAAATATAATTGCGGGCCGGTGCAACGGACGGGCGCGCATTAGTAGCGCTTTGTGCGGGAATGACTCGGTCCATTTCACACCGCTCTGCAAATTAGCCGCTTTCCAGTCTACTGTTAGCTACGCCTAGCCGGATTTCGTTATGGGTGCTCGGAGCCCAATGCAACTCACCAATGGCATAAAACAATCTCCATCTCCCCTTTCATACACTGATTCCAATCACTGTTTGAATTGGCTTCTGAGTAAGCATGACACTATCAACCAAGTTGTCTAAGATAGATCCATTTCTAATCAACAAGGCGCTTCTTCATTGGGGCGATACGACACGACATGCCGTTGCCGGCGGCGACATGTCGTCGGGCTACTCCGGCAGCTATGTTCTTTCGCCGCCGGCAACGACATGTCGTTGCCGTGCAGGCCCAGTGAGACAGCGTGCAGTACAATCTCATTGAAATATGCATCCACTGATGTCGTGGACGGCTGCCGTTGCCGTGCGGTGCCGTGTCGTATCGCCCAATGAAGAAACGCTCAATAGGATAAAGTATGTTTTAACAAATCACCAAAATTGAATGACGATTATATCCTTTTATAGCCTCTGTTTGCCCTTTTAATATTTGAGAACGAATATACGAGTATTATTTAATAATTCAACGTTTAATAAACCGTACATCTATAA
Source organism: Polyploca ridens (assembly GCA_951394255.1). NCBI lineage: Eukaryota > Metazoa > Arthropoda > Insecta > Lepidoptera > Drepanidae > Polyploca > Polyploca ridens. The sequence continues at coordinate 6,619,849 of OX596253.1, forward strand.
AAGAAGTCTCGAGTTTTTTTTAATAATAAAAACGTATTCCATTGGATTAATTCATGCGGAATAACATTAACGCTTGTGCGAGTCAAACACGGATCATTTTCCGCGTGAATGCCGGCCGCTGCATACAAACAGAATCACAGAGTGAGCGCTAAATACGTCCGTGTTCCAATTAACTTTGTCGTGGAAAAAAGTTTCAGAATTAGGGCCCTGTTCACTCTTTGCATTTTCCCAGATTGTGAAAGCAACCATGCGAGTGCCACCACGCGATTTCCGAACCGAAGTTAGTTTAAAATTTGTTCTAAATTCAAACGAAGTCGGTCTTTGTAGTTCCCTGTGGACGCGAGATAAGGCTATTTCGAAGGTAAATTCTGCACTTGTATAAGTGTCGCTTCATTAGTTTTGAATTAAAACATTTGCTGCCCGAAACTGAAACCATAGCAGTCGGGGTTCAATGCAGAGAAAAAAGGAGATTGATATATCGTCGCTGCGCGTGCAATACCGCGGAAGAGCACTTTGTAAAAACCGTGTATTGCGTTTTCGGGATTTTATAGAAAGAAGAAAAAGCTTAATATCTCAGTCATTTAACTACATTTTGCTGATTGAACTCTATCGCTAATAGTTTGAGCTTACTTTATGGGAATATGAATCATGAGAATAATATAATATTACCTATTAAGTTTTTTATTCTTTCTGTAAAATCCCGAAAACGCAATACGCGTTTTTTACAAAATGCTCTTCCGCGGTATTGCACGCGCAGCGACGATATACTATTTTATTTTCGCTGGGAAATCAGAGCGTTATGGATAAAATTCTCATAAAAAGCTACCTAATCAGACATACCGAATTGCGAAAATGTAATTAAAATATGTGAAAACTTCGGCATTTATCTAAGCAGTTACCAATTATTTAATCCATTTGTGTTAAGTAGGCTTTGATCGCCTTAAAATGTTTATTTTGCGAGCTTTAAAGTTGTTATCTCATAGAGCGTTAACTGGGGAGAGCAAGTGTTGGGTAAATATTTAGCAAAACCTTGTAATCCTCAGGGTTTTTGCTCGGCGGTGTGGAGAGCGCCGCGGCATCCCTTTGTCCTGTGCTTAGTGGAAACGGCTCTCTTATCATCGCGCTTTGTACGTGATGATAAATTATTACCGCACCTCGCTATTTTACCTGTCACTGGTAAACTTAAACAGTTAAATAGTAATTTAGATCATAATTAATCATTATTAACTGTTAATTGTGTAATCATCTCCTACTACGTAGTAGTTGTAAAGGTATCTATCAATTTAATAAATTAGATAATGAGTGTTCAGACAGAGCGCAAAATACTCGCGCATGCTTGAGCATTGTTTCATCACCTTTATTCAGTTATCGTCTTCGATCTTTTGTTTATATTATCCTATGCATATTACCTACTGGAACTAGAGTATTTGTTTATTTGCCCTCATGAGTATGTAGGTAGCGAGTGTACCGACTAAAAATCAGTGTTGGCTACACCCGATTTCGGTTTTGTTTTACTGAGACGCTGATTAATTTTGATGTCATCCTACACTACTTTGTTTTCATTTAGATTTTGCTAGCTAACTCCCAGCGTATTTTTTTTGGGTTCCGTGCTTATTCGGTGCCCTATTACTAAGCCTCCACTGTCCGTCCGTTCGTTCATCTGTCTGTCAGTTGGCTGTATCTCATGAATCGTAATAGGTAGACTGTTGAAATTTTCACGAATGTGTATGTATTGCCGCTATAACAACAAATATTAAAAAATTAATAAAATTAAAGAGGACCCCCATACAAGAAACCTCTTTACTGAAACCGTATTGTTTTAACCATTTATATTTTCGTGTGCGATTCAGTTTCGCACTTGACTGTTTTTTTTTTAAATATAATTCTAATAATCCTTTTTCTACAGAAGGCAAACAGTTCTATATAGCCCATACAGGCTAGACTGATTTGAATTTTTTGTCCGATACCTTCCGTGGTCCTACAAGTTAAGTCTTTACGCGGACGAATGCTTCTGCGCCCCCGTATTCCCAGCCCATATACCCAGCCAGCTGGCAGCGACAGGTAGGAACACCGTGGGGTTTTAGTCAGTAGGAGTCTGACATAACCCGGCCGCTCCCCGGAGTGCCCGGGTATCCATGAGGATTTCCCCACGTAAAAGTTTTAGTAAAATTGTGGATGTTCTGCTAAAACTCTTTGCTTTTTGACACAACTTGAAAAGTGTTTTTTATATACTTATTAATAACTGAGATCTTTATTTACAACACATATGTACAAAATACAATCTATATATAGAAAATTTCCTCAAGCCTGCCGCTGCTTCCGATTAACGGCAGGGTTCCCAGAAGGCTGGCAACGTTTCCTCTTTGGATAGCCAAGCTGACGCGTTGGCGGAAAAAGCTCCCCGCCCGCTGGTCTCCGGAGGTCTCAATCAATTTTGATGACAAGGTGCGAGCAAAACGGCGAGCTTAGGACCCCCACGGTCCCATGGTCTCGACTGCAAAAGGCACAAAAATATAGTTGGGTCCAATCGATGCGTATTTTTTGAATTTTGAATTTTCCGCACTGGCCGCAGCTGCCCCTGCAGCTTTACAAGTCGCCGGTAAGTGAGATGACGCGAGTGTATCGACACATTTGGCATCCCACACCAGCGACTTGCTGACACTCCAAGGGATCAAAGATATACCATCCGGTCTCTTGCCATCGCCCCGCGCAATACCGACTGGTTCCAGTACGGAAGGCACGTTAGCGACAACAAGAGCCCTGCGGATAATGTCATTAATAGCCGAGTGTCGTGATATTCGACCAGCACTTAGAGAGCACGAAAGCCCATGGTGGCCGAGCTCGTTGACGAGATCTCCGCAGCGGCAGCGATGAGGTTGATTGGTCCTGCAACCAAGACGAAGACAAATACACAGACTTAATGTTATACGGTCTAACATTGTTCCAGTATTTGTTGATGGAATAGCTTGTAGCCAGTGTACTGAGTCACTCTGAGAGACAGCTAACAAGCGCGCGCGGTCTGTATCTATAGAAAAGTTAGAAAATAAATTTTGCCAGGTTTTTTCACAAAGAGGCTTGTCCCACGCTCTCTGAGAGTGACTCAAGGTCGGAATATTTGTGCCTGGACAAGCTGCCTGCCAGGCGTCTCTAGCAGCGGACAGGTAAGAAACCTCAACAGATCCAATAGAAGGGTCCAAAACAGAACTGACGAGGTTTTATATACTTATATAGATGTTGGATATGTGTATTGTATATATTCTGGTCGAAATTTATAAATTTAAATATTTTCTTTTTTATACGACTTTGTCGGCAAAGAAGCGTACGGCCTGTAACTCGGCAATACCAACCAAGGTCGCCAGAGGTCTCCACTATGAGCTCTGGCGACCTTACTCACGCGCAGGAACATAAAATTAAGTAATTTGTACTTTGTCAAGCTGCTCTTAGGGCGAAAAATTGTTATGCTCTACCTCTCTTATATTTTCCACTTCTGGCCGGCAAGAAAACCGCCCTAGAAACTTTGAGAGTTGTTGTGCGAGACCGGGAAAGATTTCTGACAGAGAAAAAAATAATGCCTACTCTCAAATGTACTGCATTTTTTTATTGTGCAGTCAGTAATTGAAAATATATTATCAAATCTGCAAACGTAAGCTTTTTGTGACGCCTGAAAAATAAAAGATGGACGAGTGGATGGTGAGTTGTCAACGCCACTTATGGTAATTTGAAGAGCTCTTCTTACGCCCCTTCAAAGGATGTCGTAATGCTGCAGGTAAACTGTATGAGCTCATACCACAATTTGGCAATGTTTTACACCTATTACATTTAAAGGCGAAGAACTTGGCCAGTTTTTACATTTATGTTCTTAGTTGGATTAAATTTTCATTCAATATCATGTTATCTTATTAAAGAACTAAGCGAACTACGTAAATGCCTAACTACACATGAAAGTTTCATCAATTTGCTGGAATCACCAACTAGGTCAACCGATCCATCAGAAATTGATGTGCGGTGTGTAATATCGGCTTACCCAGAATAGAATCTTGAATTATATATATATACCCGGAGAATGAGAATGCCTTCGCAACCTACAGCTAATTGTATATGTGAGTAAATGAAATGTAGGAAAAAACGTACCTACGTAATAAGGTAAGTGCTACGTTATATGCAGCGTGTTGAGGGCAAAGCCATCAGATAAATAAATAAAACAATCAAAAATGTATATGCGAATATTGGAAGACCTTAGTAATAACAGTGGCACTTGAAAGCCCTAAAGGGACGTTGTTGTACAAAAGTGAAAATTTATCCGGCGATATCAAAAGCGGCTTTATCTCGCGAGATGACGTAACATTATCGCAATATCCGTGCGTCGTCGGCTGTCCCGCGCCCTGAGAATATCAAGAAGATATATTTTCACGGAACAATGCCTCCCCGGTATCTCAATTTTCATTTCCCCTCGGCGGGACATCCGGTGTGATTTGTAGCACGAGATAATATACAAAACGGTGGCTTCGCGGGACGCCCCGACACTGCGTCAGCGAAAATCTAGGCCCTCTATCTTTATCTCGGATACTTTAACCAGTACATTTTTCTTTATCGAATATCAGGCTGATCCTTTCTGGATCCCTAATACAAACAGACGCAGATTCACGGTCGAGTTGGGTTATAAAGCACAATATTTATTGTTATATGAATTCTTTGTTTTCGGGTCACCTCGGCGGGAAGTTAATAACAAAACATAAACTACCTACCTACCAACCTTCGGTACGATTGATTAAGGAGCCTGTAGATGCGATTAAAGTTGTTGTTGTTTTAGTTAGAATGAACAGGCAGGTTAAAGTAATTATGTTATTTAAGCTTTTAATTCCCCTTCAAAGTCAGCGCCCAAAGTTTGTGATTTTCAAATGAACCAGTTTATTAATGTTCGTACTAGCAAAATTATTTAATTAAAATGGTGTAATTATACAAAACTAAGACATAAAAGCAGCGTGATAACCTAATTGATAGTTATAAAAACGACAACCCTATTCGAAAATGTAGAATGCTTCTATACATATCATATACGAAGGCACAATAGAATGATTTATCTTTAATTTATTTTCTTGTTCTTTTTTCATCTGTATCTATGCTTAGGTATATCTTTTTTATTGTTAATTATTTGGAAAAAAAAGCCAAATATAGTCAGATTGTCCGAAAAATATATACAAAAATGTAACCTTGCTGAGTTTTCTTGCCGGATTCTTCTCAGTTGAAGGCCGAGTTCCGAACCGGTGGTAACTTCAGTAAATGTGACCTTCATAAGTGCCTTTCTGGGGCCTAAATTGAATAAATGGCTTTGACTTTGACTTTTAGGTATTTATATTTTTGAAACATAACATGAATAAGTAAATATTTGTTGTAAATAAGATATTAAAAATTCATGAATGTTCATATCCATGTTTTGTTTAAATATTAATAAATATGTATTTACGACAAAGGCTATAGAACAAAAATAATCACATGTCAATCAAACAGAGATTCTGAATTGAAACACTTTTATCAGTGAATTCCGAGCATCATTCAAACGTATTCATCGGCTTTTGATGAATGAAATCGAATGTGTATCCGTAAATATGGTTTTGTGTGCTATACGAAATAAATCACAGGATATAATATTACCTTCTATGTTTTGAAGAACGGCATTGGGAAAGTTTAGTGAAGAAGTAGGAAGAAGTAGCATTAAATATACGACTAGCTGTCCCCCGCAGTTTCACCCGCGCTCCCGGGATAAAAAGTAGCCTATGTCCTTCCCCATACCATAGCCTATCTGCATACCAAATTTCATGATGATCCGTTGAGTAGTTGAGGCTTGAAGGCGTAACAAACAAACAAACTCACTTTCGCATTTATAATATTAGGTTAGGATAGTAGTTGGACGAGATCGTAAACAGTACAATAAAGTTTAGTGGCCACTTACTAGTATGAACGAAGCAGTTGTACACCCTCATACGTCGTCGACTTCCTCCCTGTTACGTCCCTTCTCTAATCTATCTAATGTTCCCCCGACAAATAATATTACCAGAGCTCTCGATAATCTGATAATTGTGTCTAGTCTACCAGACATCCGGTGCTAATTTATTAGACGAGAATAATAGGTAAAGGTAAAGTTTGATCATTTTTCGAAATAGGCCTCTTCGCATAGATATAGATATACCTATATGTGCGTCTTCGTAGCTGTGGAAAAATATAGGCTGGAAAGTCAAGTAAGTGCTCTACGTGCAGCTATACACTGAAAACATTTTTTATTCAACAGTAACACAAAATTTTACGACCAATAACCTAAACAGACTGACTTGCGAACTAAAAGTTACACTTAACAAAACTAGTTTTGGTTAATTACTAAATTATTTGATTAAATGTAACTAAAGTTAGTTTCCCGACAACAAAACGTCAACTTGTTTTGTAGAACCTTTTTTTCAGTGTATAAGATTTTTTCGAGAATGGCCTGCCATAAATACGCATGTACAGCACGCGTCAATATGTGAATCATTAATATTTAATACCAACCTACCTACGTATAAAGAAAAACCCTACACGAATCTTCGTTAGGATCAGGAGTCGCAAATAAGATATTTTTAGCCATACGGAGTGTTTCGTGATTGAAGCCAAATTGAGCTTGTCGCTTGTTATATGATGCCACGAACATGTAAATATATTGCACTGGAAACTACATAGTAGGCAATTTTTTTACAGAAAAACGTGGATAATACCTATCTAGCAATAATTTACAGAATATAGACAAGTAGGTAGGTACCCCTTGCCATAGTTACCATACCTACCTGAATCACAAGGGTACAGTATTTTTGTTGCATGAAATATTATAACTGTATTGTAGATTTGAATTGAGCGACCTCAAATTAGTACTAAACACAAGCCATAAAATTCTATGCAACAAAAAAAAGTCTAATATTGTTCCCTTATAAATCAGAGTTTGGAGATTAGTATTTCTTTTGTACACTGAGACATAGAAAAATATTCGCGATCAAACAAAGAGAGATAGCTACATTGAAGTAAATAACGTGGGTAACGTTATAATAAGAAATGTGAGCCAACGTTCCCGACGTCACATTGTAGGATATATCAAAATAAATATGAAACCCATTTGGCGAAATAGGATGAAGTTTCTGATCTTATTTTACTTAATGTCGATTCCTTAATGGCTTACGCACATTATCTCGAGTTTGCCGTCAAATAAAATTCCATTTTATTAATATGAGTAGATACGAATATTGGTTCCAATACATACCTAATGTGGTTATGAAGTCGGTGACGTCAAGAATTATATAAACAAACAAACGATCAGTGGCAGTTCCCGAATTATCGGCTCAGGGCCAGAAGACAAGATGGTTATCGACAATCGTCATCGTTAGTAAACGATCAACCCATAGAGATCAACCTTTGTATGGGATTGATATTTCAAATCGAAATATCAAGTGATTTTTAACAATCTCTAATGCCAATCCCATACAAAGGTTGATCGTTTACTAACGATGACGATTGCACCCTGGCGTCAACTTAAATAATTTGGCAACTTGTTTATAATAATTAATAATAGCTTCTGCTTCACATATGTGGCGGTGTTAATTTTTTCACGGCTCTTTGTTTGAAATGGCTTAAAAGAGGCTCACTCGTGTTGCAAAAATCTTTTGTTTTTAAACGACGCAATTCTGTTTGGAGCTCACCTCCCACAGTGAGTGCCCACTTCCGCCAGTAAAAGGTGTTTGTTTGTTCACAAACATATTATAGGTACTTACTTCACAGAACAAAGCATATTATACAAACACAAATACTTAAAGGTACACCCACGTTATTGAATGAATAGAAAAAGTCACCTAATACTACGTGTTATCCAAAGCTGCGGCAAAGTTAAAAAGGAATGTATGTTTGTATTAATTCGGTTAGATACAACATGCAGCGATCCGCTGTTAGGTATCCTGCCAATATCTAGTCGCAATCTAAGTTTCAATTCTATTTCAGTGTAGATCTGAATATAAATTGAATTTGCAGCCACAATGGGGCGAGCATATTGTCCTCCGGCAGGACTTCACTCAGGCAGAGCGTTTGTGCTCGACAAATTGATTTATTAACCTGAACCGCAATTGCGGAAGAAAAATCTCCTACTTAGATTTGAGAACGACTTGTACTTTGTAAGATTCTACATTCAATATTCTATTACAAATCTTTTGAGCATTTTATCAAAATTAATTCATTTATCATCCCTGCCTCGGGCATTAATTACGTTACGTTCCGAGTAAAATACGTTTTTACTGTAATTTTACGATATTACACCGATATTCATTTATGTCTATGATAAGTAAGGAAGCTATATTTTCTTATAAAATCGAACAAATCTTGATATTAGGGACGTAAGTTGGTAACATAAGTTCATAATATTATCACAGATTTTTAAGAGAGGTAGAGCGTAGCGTTTATTCGCTCAAAGAGCAACTCGACTGGGGAAGTTCCACCTTACAGCATACCGCAATTAAATAATTTCATGTTATTGTGTTCTTGCGCATGAGTTAGGTCGCCAGAGTTCATTGGGGAGGGGGGAAGGGGCGATAACGCGTAAGTGATTACGTAGTACTATTGAATATTCTGTGGTATTGTGTTGCATGCAAGCGCCCTACGACAACCGGCTACCATCAGGCGGGCCGTATACCGACTTCGGAGTATAAAAAAGAGTAAATAATATTTTACGTACAAATATTATATACCTAACCCACCAAAACACACGTGATTCTCTATATGAAAGTAAAAACAGATATTGCAACTGTAAAAAGTTTCATTTAGAAACATGTATGTTGTACTCGTATGAACAAACTCTGTCGTTAAAATTTACATGTTCAGTCAAGGTGTTCAGTATTAATAAATTAACTTTTTAACAAAAAAATAAACCGCCTTCAAAGTACACTAAAAAGTATAAAATAACTCTTATCTGACACTGTTTTGAAGTGAGCGAAATCGCATGACGTGTTCTATAGAAAATATTTCGCTGACTTCAAAACAGTGTCAGATAAGAGTTATTTTATACTTTTTAGTGTACTTTTAAGGCGGTTTATTTTTTTGTTAAAAAGTTAATTTATTTTTGAATTTTTAGTTTCATTATATACTGAATACATCTGCGTAACCCTTTCGAGTGTACAGGCCTGATGTTTTGTTGTGTGATTGCGTAAACAATGCATATTTATGCGATAGCAGCAATCGCGGCTGATTTACTGTAATTTTTTTAAGAGTTCCGGTGTCTATCTCCGAAACTCATCATCAGATCTATATGAAATTTATATGGGACCATTTCGGAATATACCCCTTTCGAACAAAAAAAGAATTTTACAAATCCGTCTATATATGACAGAGTTATGCCCGAACATACATAAAAAAAAAAAAAAAAAAAAAAAAAAACATCCGAATTGAGAACCTCCTCCTTTTCTTGAAGTCGGTTAAAAAGACAGTCAAGTGCGAATAGGGCTCGCGCATTGAAAGAGTTCCGTATCAATACATACTTATCTTTTATTTTTCACTCGCGTAGTAGGTACAATATATTAAATTAGCGCAAATAGTTATAGTTGGTATGGTGCACAGGTTTTTGCTACACAGGTTTTTAAATTATTAATTTTAGGTTCAATTTCTTTATATGTGCGAAAAGACTTCTATTCATACCAAATTCCTAAATGTGGATTCCCGGGCAGCACCTGTATTAGTTTATGAGTCAGTGAGATGGGATGGGAAACCGTTTCAGAGAAAAGGGTACACGTACACAGACATATGGACAATACAGTGATCGTACAAAGGTAATTTTTTTCCATTTTGAGTTAAGGACTTTTAAAATGTAAGCAACAAAACCGAAGCAAGTGAATAAAAACAATAGTAGAATTCGCAATTTCAATACAAAAGGAATTCAAGTCGGTCTTATGAGTTGCGCAGAAATCATTCATGGGCAATAACACCCATTTCTACTGGGCGCCACCTCAGTTATTGCCCCGGGATAGGATTATTGGGAAATTGTTCCGTTCGCATTCCGACCCGACTCGCACATGAAATATTAAGCACCTATGTACCCATATCGAGAGCCTATAACACACGCCTTCACCCAGCCGGTATATATTTGCGGTAATACTGATCTGTAACCCTTCTGATTACGCACAATTAAATACCTACAATTTGCCGATATCTCTTCAAAATTTAAGCATTCAATGTTGGATATGTACCTACATATAGGTAATGTAGGGTGTAAATTACATCCATTTATTCTACTGGATTGTCATGTCACAAAAATTATGTCTATTTTTGGGATGTCCATATTTACCTACCTACGCAATCTTACATCCACAGATATCAGAATAAATAGGTAACCTACGTTCTTTAGTAAAAAAATCTTAAACCTTTATTTTTCCCAAGCGTTAATATAATTAATTAGCTAGGCTTCATGGCGTATTAGCGTACGTAAACGGTGGTTTTAGAGTAGCTATCTAATACGCCATTTCAATGTTACAGTTCAGTAAGTTTTTGTGACAGTAGGTTAGAAGTAGAAGATAAAATTAAATAAGTAAGTAGAAGACGATACCAGTAACCTAGTTTAGTGAACCTCCATTATGAAATCCTATAGAGAATAAGAGTATTTAGTGTATAGTCAACCAAAGGTTATTAAAGATAATATTGTAGTTTGCTTTCCACGAATATTTAAATACGAGGTGAATATTTGCCCTAACTAGGTTGTAACGGTCGATTCCGCTCCGCGAACGGATGTTAGAACCCATAAACTGGTAGATAAGGCTCGATGCGGATGCTAAACGTACCTATACCGACTAACTGACACATTAATACGCGAAGTTAAAATCAATTTTCATATCTCTGAATTTTTATTACATGGATCTATTCGATATTCGACATAGTAATATTATATTTTTTTATAACAATTTTTAGTTCAGGCTAAATGGGTTGATAAGAAACCTCATATATTTATACATCAATTATTTTAATCATATCGATAAGTACGTGTTGTTATTAGTATGTAATAGGGATGTTTGCTGGGTAAAAAAAATTAAAGGAATACAAATCGGAACTAGGCTTTTTTTTTTTATTTAGACATGCCTTCTGGGAACCTTGCCGTTAATCGGAAGCAGCGGCAGGCTTGAGGAAATTTTCTATATATAGATTGTATTTTGTACATATTTGTTGTAAATAAAGAACTAGGCTTATACCTGCCTAGTTTCTTAGATTCCAATAATTGCCTCTTCGTTTTAAAATTAATTGTAAAGCAAACTACCTACGCAATTATAGATATAATGAGATAGATAGGTATATGTCAAGGAGATAATTTGTATGCCACACGTTTATAATTGTATATCAGATTTACAAAGTGTATGCTTTAAAGCAAAAACAGAGACAATAAGCTGAGAACAGCCACCATTGTGGTACCGTGTCTTTGTTCCCCTATCTATGAATCCTATCGCGACTCCTTATTACATTTGGGCGTACATTCGCAAACACAATGCACATAACATTACGAAGACATTCCACGTAAAATTATATAGTTATTGTTACATTGTGATAGCTCACGTGGGAGTTACAGGAATATTAAGGAATTTCAAAAGTATGCGGATAAACAGAAGCCTAAATACAACAAACGATATAAATAAGTAGATATTACCTAGAAAGAGCGTCACCATGCTACACCAATATACAAAATGTTTTTTTTTTTCAGCCAGTGAGGGCAACTTCTGAGAGCTGTAGCTCTTGGAAAAAAGCGCTGAAAGGAACCCCAAGCTGAATTTTGAAGAAAATAAAAATGCCATTAAAAAAATAATATGTTTTTGATTCTTTTTTTAACTTTTTTCTTGTGAGCAAGATTGACATACATAATTTTGTTCAAAAAGAATTAAGAAAAAACTTTTTATGTGTTGGTATTATGTACATTTATATTGGCAACACTGATATACATTCCGTGTGGTTAGGTTGTTAATCTGTGGACCGGACATTGTTAGAAAAATTATAAAATGTGATTTGTGTATGAAAATAAATGTTTGCTCATTGCTCATAAATAAAACTAACTAAAGTAAAGATTAATATGTTTTATTCTGCATAATAAGATGGTAACTCATATTAACATTATGAAAAAATTCTATATCTCCGAAAATTCACCTGTATATAAAATAGGTCAACTTTTTTGGCTAGTGCGCATAACAGTACCCCTAGACAAAGTACTTTTCGTTTCGTTTGCGCGAATAGAAATGCTACAAAATGTATGAGATTGACATAAGGAAACGCTAGATCCTAGCGTAACCAAATGTCAATTTCATCATTTTGTCACCACCTACGTTTAACACTCGCTCTGCGTCATTCTGCTTGTCATAGGGTCATAGTGACGTTCATAATGATAGCAGTTGAAACATTCCATTTAAAATAGGGAGTTTAAATATTAAACATTATTTTGCATTTTTATTTCTTTTTATTTGATTCAGCCCCTAACACTTAGGAGCTATTTTTTTCGACGCGTGAATGCGTGAACAGCTTCGACGCTCAATCTGGATGTAAATGAACTACTATTATCCCCTATACCTATCATTCTCTTTAAAGTACCTAATATACGTAAAGAAATCCTATTTACCATGTTAGGTATTTCAGAAATCCACAGCAGAAATCTCATCCAGCTCAATCCAGCAATACAGATGTATCCAATGATGTAGAAGGAAATGAAAGTAATAAGTCGAAACATACAAGAGCCAGTTGGTTTGCGAGAGCCATCAGTTCCGGCTATGTTACGACCCTTCGAATTTGCGTGCAAATAAAATTGCCAGCCACATCGGTGACAACCAAACTGGACTCTTCGAGAGACGAACGTAAACTACGATGGGATATAAAATGTGGTCTCGCCCAAGTCATCTCCTGCGGAAGTTTAGAAGTACGGCCACGGATAAACAACCGTATACTACACATTCAACAACACCGATGTAAAAATGCATGTGTAGGATACATAGCTAACATCAATTTTAGTTTAGGAGGACCAAAATGTTTTCGGTGAAATTGCTCAATACTCCAAAATTGCTATTGATTACAATTGATTATCTAAATAAATACTGTATCGATGGAAATATTCCAACATAAAACCTCATTTATCGATATACTTACTTAAATGTAAATTCTTGTGTAAATATCCGTTTTTGCATAAAATAAACAAAGTGAACTGTAAACTCTTCCTTTCTACCGAGATGGGGCAATAAAAACAAACAAAACACTGTCGAGTACCCACTATACCCTCGTTGAACAATATTACCTACCAATTGCGATAATATCTACTCGCCAGTCATACTTTTTAGCCGACAGCGATTCTGCGTGGTCGAGGCAGGAGATTTTATAAGGCATAAACCCTGAGATAGCGGCAGTAAAACTTGGAACTGAGGCAATATGCCAGCTCCCTATTGCCATTCTACTGCTTTGTTTTAAACCGGCTACGAGGGTTGCAATATCCACGAAGAAGGTATAGTTTCAAATAATAGCAGTTGGAAAACAAACGGACAAATTGCACATCGTTTATTCGCACATGTTATTTAACGTAAATATAATTTTCAACAATGTCAAGGTCTTATGACGCATAAATATTTGCACTGGTGTTTCATAAACTGCACTGTTGCATTTCAGTAAGAACGTCATACCTACAAGCAGAAATCGAAGGTTCTAGGTTCCTAAGTAAAATAATTACTTAACACTAACTTAGCGTTATTTAGGAATCAGAAAACAAAAATAAAGAACATAAAAAGGCGCAAAGAAAAAGAAGAGGTACAAAAATATAACAAATTATCTTAGGCTGAGTGAGAGGCCAGCGTTGCGTTATTATTTGTTCGTAATATTTTGATGCCGCAAATATGATATCGTAACTTTTTATGGCAAAACCAAATAGTGTCATCAGTTTCCCGAATGGTCCTAAAGAAGTATCACTCTATTACGGCGGAATAATACCATCCCTCCCAAATCCGTTTATCGCTACAGTGGTAAGACTCCGGGAGGCGGTTCAGCCTGTTTAGATACATTGCACTCGATATACCTACTTACTTCGCTAAAATGGCTCCCCGAGAACAATTTTGTACCGACATTTGGTAACATAAAACCTACCTAACTCGAAATAAACGAAAATTCTGTTATTACTCCAAACTATTATTAATTCTGTGCCCAGAGGTCCTAAAACCATTGTGAAATAAGTTTTTGTCAAAAAATGTTCCATTGTATAAAGTTAGGAACCTGAATTTTTTGAATGTGGATTACAAAAAAATGTTATATCGATGAAAATATAAATCCACAGTATACGAAGCGTGACGACAGCGATACTAACTCCGGACTGCGGCCGCTCGTAAATTGAGGAAGTAACCGACCACTAGCATTCGGGCCGCGACCAGTCCTTGGGATTTGCGTTCAAATAAAACGGCCACTTTATCAACTGGAAAATAAAATGCTGACCTAGTGAAATAATACCTAAACGAGATTGATAAGAAAAACCTTTTTGGGCGACATTACTATCGCTAATAAGCCCGACTAAATAAAGAATAATAAAAACAAATAAACCTTTCTTTGATGAGACCGGATTTCAGAAAAATCTGCTTAGTGCATTTTTAGGGCAACTACTTAGGTACCTACTGACAACTTTATATTCGAGTCACTATTCTATGTTGTGAAAAGAAGTTATAAATATTTGTGTTCTTTTGCGTATACTATTGTTGCGTATTAGGATATGTATAGTTTAAAAGGATACTGTAAGACGAAAACAATCTTGATCTTTTCGGTTACAAAAATATCAATTTGTATGATATCCAAAATCGTTTATGAATCTTTCCACCCAAAATGTTACCGAATAGAATAAAAGATCAAATAAGAAAAGAGAATTGGAGTGCCTAACTATTCATAGGGTCATTTCAAATATGAGCACGATTGGTTTTATGTCATATGATTTAGGTACTTGTCCATAAGTCGTTGAGCTTATCTGACTATTTTGTTCTGGCCGCCGGTGAGCCCACTTTAGTTCCACGTAAAACTCGGATCTATACGATTAAAGATTTCATCCTCCGATATTGGACGATCGTAATATTTTAACGATGGCCCGACCCTGCAGCGACTCCTTTGTTTTACTGCCCTTATTTTATTATTTATCGAAACATTTGATATAAAAGCGCCATTATCTACAATTTTATGTGATAATTTATTACCCGCCTTCCATATACCATTGAAACATTACCTATTTAAAAAGTTAGATCACAAATACTACACCCTTACCTGCAGCAGCTATCCAACAAGACAGCAAACTCTTTTTTAGGGTTAGATGTATTTTTTATGCGATGAAGTCTGTAAACTAGCATACGGCCCGCTTGATGATGAGCGGTTACCGTAGCGGACGCTTACAACACATGAGGCATCACTCACGAGTTACCAACCCTTCCTTCCTCCCCAATGAACTCTGGCGACGTTACTCACGCGCAGGAATACAACATAAAGTTATTTGGCTGCGATATTCTGTAAGGTACCTACTCACTTTCCCAGTCGAGCTGCTCTTTGAACGCTATGCTCTACCTTTCCATACTACCTACTGTTTTTTATATATTATTTTCATGTTTGATCGAAGAGTATTTAAGTCCTACTGCCTTATACCTGAATAAGTGAAATACTTATAAGTATCTACCTAGATTATTTTTTTATTAATTAGGTAAGTATACCTACGTGAAAGACTACAAACCCTTAGCTCGATGAACGTGCCGCAGTATAAAATAACGTCTAAAGGCGGAAGAAATACGTCCCATTGAAAATACACTTACCTAACTAAACAAATACACCAATGGGCACGTTTTCATTATACTCCGATTTAATTATTTATTTAATACGCTAGGTCCACCTCTTTGCAGTCATATTCATGATAAATATTTAGGTCTTCTTACTTAAAACTTTAATATTTCAGGGCAGTAAATAAGTGAAATTCGAGATTAGCTTATATTTATTTATTTATATTATGTTATTTACAGTCTTGATTGCCTAAAATAGATCCTACCATATAGATCAAACCTTTAGCTAAATAATTTTACGACAATGACAACAATAGTATGTAGGTACCTCTACAGAGCTGGTGAAAATGTTACGAATCCGCAATCATTTATAAATGCTGTAAAAAAATCAATCAATAAACTAAAGTGTCATGATACGATTAATCCAGTGCAGTAGATAGTTCCTATAGTAATAAATCGAGAACGTGTAATGGAAATGTGCAACCAATGTAAATTCTGCTGATGCGTCGGTATTTATCATCGGAGTTTATAAATAAGATTGAATGTTATAACCATTTTTAATAGTGATGTTTTGTTTTAATTTAACGAATGTGTTGTGACGTTACTATATTAGTCGACAATGCCAGAAAATGGAAATCCGTTGGCATTGCTATATTATTATTAATTGTGCTGTTTTAATACCATGTAAGTAGATAAAATAGATGTTAAGTAGGTACTTAATTTTTTTACTTTAGATAGTTTGGATTTACTTTAGATAGAGTTTGGAGTTTGATTCTACGGTTAATATAATAAACATCTCTTTTCCTGCCAGGACACCTGAGGGTAGACTCAGAATAAACCTTAAGTTAATATATGTATAATATTAGAGTGACATCATATTTTTTTACGTAAACAATAGCATCAGAATATAAATTCAAAAGAGACGCAATCTCAAGACTTTTGTTTTGATCCTTCTGTTCTAAATGTGGGAAAAGTAGGTACTATACTATAGTACTTAGTGCATCCAAATTTTTTTAGATATTCGTAAATGCGCTGGGGAAAACATTCCCATATTCTTCCAATGGACGTATAAGATAAAAAATAAGTATAAAATGTATGTATAACGGTAATGGTAGTGGTAAATTTATGTGTGTGATGAAATTCAACTTCCGTATCATACATACGTTCATAAGCCTCCAAAGATATCCAAGGTTCTGAGAAGAATGTTGAAAATAGAAAACTATTGTGAAAGAAGACTGACTCAATAATAATTTTTTTGAAAAACCTTCCTTATCGCACTCAGGGAGATCATAGCCTCAAATAACACACAGGATTATATTGTTACAGATTTGACTGCAAAAACCTTTTCCCTGAACAAAGCAATTGCCAATGAGTCGTATCAACAAAAAGATTCAGATTTAGAGACGCAAGTCGAGACGTCATCTTCCTCAAATATAACAGGTAAGCAATTAGATTAATTATCCGGAATTGAGCTTTCGGTAAAGGAAAACATCGTGAGGAAACCATAGCAAGGGGGTAGAGTACTTTGTAGGTAGTACCCACCTGGCTGGCTACCACCCTCAAGTTGAAAGTCTGTCGCCATGCACCTATCGTTGTTTTCCGACAGCTGCACTTGAGAGCCAGTTCCTTCTAGGCTTTGTGTGCTTACCACCTTCGGCCACCTTCGGCCACACCACTTACCATGATGAGATTGCGGTCTAAAAAGGCCAATACCATGTAAAAAAAAACTATTTGTGTATAGCGGCGATGATAACTCAGTGGTAGTGACGTCGATTGGAGTGACGAAAGACATGGGTTCGAATCCTATAATGAGCTAGGGCTATCGATGAAGAGAAACCTGAGGAAACCAGATCAAGGTGCTAGGGTACCCTCGAGTTAAAAATCTGTCGCAAGTACCTACCTAACAGTGTGTTCAGGCAGTTGCAATTAAGACCTAGTTTCCTTACTGTCGTACTCAGAGACATCAATTAAATGTAATGATTCATTATCTCTAGACCTGTCCCTTTCTATAGCTATTCAATAAACAAAGATAGATACTTTAATCTAAATAAAATTTTAATTGTGGTCTCTGAGTACGGCAGTTAGGTTTGTAAAGGTTGTGAACACATTGGCAACCCCCCTGTTATTTGGCGATGGAAAGCCACTTACCGCCCGATTTCTTGTCAGCCTTCTGAGATTAAAAGCAAACAATTCCGTAATGGTTCTTTTGGTTTTTTTTATTGTGTAAAGGCACCCGTCGTCACAGGCTGTTGTCCAATACACATAAGTATATATTTCAACATAAGCTATGACTACTACATTGGTTCTTTTGGTTTGGTTGGTTCAAAACTTAGAGGTGGAAGATTACTTAGAGATAACTTGTGTGCCTCACAAAATAATGATACTAGATACCTAGGTTAAGTGTAGTATAAATAATTAAGAAGGAACCAAGTGTAACATAAAGTAAACTTCATTTAAGCCACGGGAAATATCGAATGTATTAAGGTTATTTACGTTTTATTACAGACACTACAGGAGAACGATTTTCACTAAACAAAGCACTAACATCAGTTCCAGCGAAGTCACAGAAAATCAAAAAATCTGGTATCAATCTAAGTAAGTCACAATCACATTGCCTATTGAATATAGTTATAAGTAAATAAACTCGTATCAAAACATAATAATATTCGTGTTGCTGTTTCCAGACATTTTTCCATTGGACAAGATAACATCTCCACTCAAATACAGAAAAACATTTCAAATCAAGACTCCCTTGAAACCAAAGAAGTTAAAATACGTGTTTAAGCCCTGGAACAAACGTAAGAATAAATCTATAAAAAGAGACGTAAATGGAAATGAGAAGTTTAATAGAAAATACATCCCTCTTCTTAAAAGTGTTGGTATGTTGGTCGATAACCTTCTCAATTCAGACACGAGCGAATCCCTCGAGGTTCCCAAAACCATTCACAAACGCAATAGAGACTATTCCGGAGAAAGAAAAAGAGTGGTATGTACTTGCGCCCATGAATCAAATACTAAATCTCAAGAAACAAAATCGAATGAAGAGACAATTACTTCTACCACGACTTTCACCTCTGAAATCTCTACTGCTACCGAGACTATCGCCCTTAGCGAGATTACCGCCGCGTCAACCAATTATTCTACCTCTGGTGACGTCAGCGGTGTCAGACAGAATAAGGACGTACCCGTACTATTTCCAACAAATACCCTTAGCGGTTGGCGAGACTATAATGGATACAGTGAGAGAGGCCGCGCCGCACATAACTGGAACACTCAAAGAAATATCTCCGGGAATCATGGAAATGGTGAATATAATTCCAGCGGCGGACAAAAGTCCGATGAAGAGAATTATGAAGAAAATACCGATGGTTATCCACGAAACGATGCAAGTAGCGATGGATCCCATCGAAGAGTACTCGGAGACAGAAATATTACCGAATATTCAAAGCATGGAATCCCAGCCGACAAAGTCGATGAAGTTCCGGAAGACGAAGATACCACTGACAGTATTCGAAGAAGAATCAATGAACATAAAGAAGAAAATAAATTCGAGGTTGGAGGAGACCAAGCAAAAAGCGGAGAGTTGGTACCAGAATTTATTCAACGATTACGAGGATTACCCCAGGATAAAGTCCGCCATATCTCAAAGTCCATACAGCCCAAAGAAGCTGATGAAAAAAGCATCTTCAGTGACGCAGAACTTAACACCAGTCATAAACGATTCACTGAAAGGCATGGCACAA
This sequence comes from Polyploca ridens, assembly GCA_951394255.1. NCBI lineage: Eukaryota > Metazoa > Arthropoda > Insecta > Lepidoptera > Drepanidae > Polyploca > Polyploca ridens. The sequence goes on from OX596253.1 coordinate 6,639,386, forward strand.
TTACCACACATGATCAAAATGTTCGCACAAGAGATGAAGCAAGACCAAATGTAGCAATCAAAAGAAGTAAAAAATCTAAGAAACCTGTAGTCTTTATCATAGATGGTTATAGTGTAATAAGGAATAAGAATGGCGAAAACAAAATGTCTGAGAAGACAATACGTTTACGTTCATAATAATAAGTGTTATTTTTTTAAAACTGTATTTAAACTGTAATTTTATGTGTAATTTATAATAAAATTAATATAATTATCGCCTTCCTTTCTTTCCTTTGGCCTTGGCTGTAGCTTGGTGTGCGGCCTGAGGTTGTTGGTCAGCTGGTCTGTAATGATAACAATTTAATTCATTAGCTACAAGATGCATAGGTATTATGTGGACAGTAAATTATAAAGATAATTGCACCATTTGTATATCATAATATTGAAGAATGCTATTGTGACATACAATTTTAATTGTGTCATTTTATTTCAACGGTTCAAAGACACCTCACCTATTCTTCTAAATTGCAACCATGTAAATAGGCACCATAGAGTTAGAATATTATAGAGTGATAGCTTCAAAAAGTTTCCTTGAGCGAAGCATGAGCAGTTTCCATATAGATGAATTTACAGATAATGTCGATATGGATTCCTTGTCATTCATTCTTGGTAGTAGTATCGATAAAAAACAGAAATTTGCATTCATTACATGTATTTTAGTCGTTCAAACTGTATGCACACTTTGTTTCAAGGCATTTAGACTGTACCCATGCTCGCAGACCATACTCTATAATATTCTAACTCTATGGTAGGCACAATAGTCTACAAGTAAGTAGTTTAGTTTTTAATAAATAGCCAAATGTGATGTCAAAAAAGAAAACTGAAAACCAGGCAAGTGAAGTCTGTATCTGCACCAAGAGTTCCATATTTAGCATGCAGTAATGTTCATATTTCAGGCTGCATAGCTAAGTTTGATATCCAAAGGGGGTGGTACTATTATAAATAACTAGCCACACCTAGTTTCAATCACTTAGATTTTAACCAGAGCTACACAAAGTATGTTTGTTTACTAAAAAAACATGTTAATCTACCTTGATATTAATGTAGGACAAATCAAGGACACAGAAATAGTTTTATCTTCATTTGGATGCTATACAGAGCTAAATTTATCACCATGAAATGATGATATTAATTTACAGGCACAAACAAATAATTAGCATAAGTTAGAATAAAATGGAATGTACCTATTTTGGCGAGTCTTCAATTTGGGTATAGCTTCTCCAATATATTTCATAACTGATTCTCTTGTGGGAAAGTCTGTCTTAACCGAAGTACCATCATCATTTTTTATCTGCACTCTTATTCTACCGCGGTACAACATTTCCTGAAATAATTTAAACATTGTTTATTAATTATCTAAAAAAAACCTAAAAATATTATATCAGTCAAGATAATAGTCAATAGATAGTGCAAGAAATGATAAGAAATAAATATAAATGTTTATGTTCAGTATATTTAAAACTTTCTAATCTTATTCATAACTAATAGTTTACGTATATTTAATTCATTGTTGGTTGGTTGTTTTGTATGAACCATTCTATAGATAGAGTACGCACCACAATCTGACCAAAGTTGAAGCTATTCTGTTTTACTATCTTTAAAATACAACATACCAAAACTGTTGAAAACTCTCATTTTATTGGGCCCATCTTGGGTTTAGGCTTAGGTACTGATTTTTTATTTGCCTTAGATAAGTGGCTACCTAACTCTTCAGATAAGAAGATACAGACCTGTGGTGGACAAAAAGTCATAGGACCTAATTGGCACTATTGGTATAAGGAACCAAAAATATACAGGGTGTTGTTTTGGTCGGCGACAAGCGACCCAGGAGCGGTAGTACAAAATATATATTCCCCAAAAATGGACTTAATTTCATTAAATACTGTAAATATGTCGAGAAATACCTTATTCAATTTGAAATAAAATTACCGCAAAGTATCGTTACTAGGCTCGTGCACAGACTAGAGCTAGGCGCAAGCCGCCATCGCCCCACCCCTTTACTCCCTCCTACTCAGGCGAGTATTATGTCTACACTTTAGCTTATTACATGATTTTCAAAATTTTAATTTTTTTATTTGTTATTAAAAAAAATATAGTATTTTTTTAGCACCAGTATCATTTGTATTACCGACCCTGAGTCGCTTGTCGCTGACCAAAACAACGACCTGTATGTATAGATAAGATAATAATAAGACCATAAGTTTACTATGATTAATTGTTTTCGTTCAGGTTATATTGTACCACACTATGATAGCTGTTTTACAACCCATTTGATGGTTTTTACACCTGAGCCAGAAAGAAACAAGCATAGTGAGACAAGAAAACAAATACTCTCATGGCAAAACAGCCATCATAGCATGCTACTAGTTTTAAGTTATTTTAAGGCGATGATAGCTCAGTGGTAGTGACATCGGATACCGAGACGAAGGTCCCGGGTTCGAATCCTACAATGAGCTTGAGCTTTCGGTGAAGGAAACATCGTGAGGAAACAATAGCATGGTGGTAGGGTACTTTGTAGTACCCACCTGACTGGCTACCACCCTCGAGTTGAAAATCTGTCGCCAAGCACCTTTCGGTGTGTTCCGACAGCTGCACTTGAGAGCCAGTTCCTTCTAAGCTTTGTGTGCTTACCACCTTTGGCCGCATCATCACTTACCATGCTGAGATTGCGATCAAACACAAGCCTATAAACAGTAAAAAAAAAAAAGTACTTATAGTATTTACTTTGCTCTGTTCTCTTGGATACAGCTTATTTTCGACTCCAACACGCAGACCAGTAGCTACTAGCACATCTCTGATCTCCTGGTGAGTTGGATTTTCTACACAATATGACTTCGGCAACCTCCGACCCTGAGCAAGTGACTTTTTGCTGTTTAAATAAGCTGGATAAATACATATCCATCTGAAATCAGAATTAAATTAAGCAAAAAATCTCTCAACAATCAGGGATCTCCAAATTGCCAGCTGGCTTATTTATGTTTTTGAAGTTTGTGTACCTTTCCACATCACTGTGTTTCTTTTCTGGGCTCCAGGATGTTATCATAGCAGCCATATTTGTTATTTATATGTTTGATATTGTTTTACAAATCTTTTCTATAAATAAAAGAGGCGAAATTATTCAAGAATTCCACTAAAAAGTAAAGTACAACACTGAGTATGCACTGAGTGACACTTGAGCAGTGCTGCCATGCTATGCCATGCCGTGCGTGTCTTCAGTTTTGCCAGTTGTAAATAGTCAAAATTAACATGAGACAGCTCAAAAAGTATCATTTTCACGAGACCAAGCACGAGACAAGTAAATTTTTCTTAATTTATGGAGAAAAAGAAAAAATCCAATATTATAAATGCGAATGTGGTTTTGTTTGTTTCGCTTTCACGCCTTTACTACTCAACCGATCAAAGTATGTATGTCGCCGTAAGTTACTAATAGATCTATTCGTCCATGCTAATAGCCGTGATATAGTCATTTTCCTAGTGATATCTGGGGGCACGGGAGTGCCCCCGCCAAGACAGCCAAGCGAAGCGAAAGGGCACTACCTACCTTTTCTCGAAGCGCTTCGTCGATTTTTTGAACCCTCATAACTTGGGTTTGGTTTATACCAGATAAACAAAATTCTCAGGATATGATGTCAATAGTGAACTTATTAAACATATTAAGTTTCAATAACATAGCTCTTATACTTTAGATTTTATTGATATCTAAAAAACCCCCGATTTCGTCACTGACTCACTGATGATCATCAAAACTCATAGGGTACTTCCTGAAGTCCTAGAAAGCTGAAATTTGGTATGTAAGCTTGTATTAGTACACAAACAACAAAAAAAAATATAAAACTTGGAAATTAAAAAAAAAAAAAAAAACTTTAGCAACTTACAAAAAGAAGTGAAATCCCACCAAAAACATTTTTATGTAAAATGTTGCCAAGACATGGCTCGCACTGTCAAAAAGTTATCAGATTTCATGTAGAGCCAAGCTTATAACTCTACATGCACTTACTCTACAAGCCCTAACTTCACAAACTCTACACACCGTAGTTAAAATATGTGGCTTGGCCGTTTCACTACTACAAAAACGATTGAATAACAAAAAAGTAATGAACAGTGAATACATTTTTCACCTTACTCCCATGTGACGGTAGCGAAACGGCCACATATTTTGGCTACGGTGTGTAGAGTTTGTGAAGTTAGGGCTTGTAGAGTAAGTGCATGTAGAGTTATAAGCTTGGCTCTACATGAAATCTGATAACTTTTTGACAGTGCCAGCCATGTCTTGGCAACATTTTACATAAAAATGTTTTTGGTGGGATTATTATTTATCGGCCGATAGATATTTGAAAGCGGTTCATCACTATCTCACTAGGATATAATTATGATACGAACACGATCTAGTAAGATAATCAATTCATTAGACTAGTCTAGTGAAATGATTTGTCGGGGTTGAGTGCAGAGTGCGGGAGAGTAGGGGGCTAAATATAAAAACAGATTATTTTATTGTGGTTAATTATTTTAATTACTGACTTCTTATAAAATGTTTTGGTTGTGACGATTGCGTATTAAAAATAAAATTATTTGATTGGACCGTTTTATTAATTGATTGATTGATATAAATGCGGACGAACTAGCTATTACCCGCTACTTCGTCCGCATTTATATCTTAAACGATAAGTAAATTTTTTTTGTGAGAATTCAGTGTTGCTGTTCTGTGGTTGGTCCCATAGTAAAAGTTGTTCAGGATGACTAACCCAACATAGCTTTCGAAAATATGCCATCTCGAAGTCTCCACAAAGTATACAAAAAGTATCGCGACAGTATATGTCTAACTATTATAGTTATGCCACAATAAGTGTTATTTTATTGTAAAAATTTAATTCAAATGCCGCCGCTAGAAAAAGCTCTTTATTTGTATCTTGGTATTAATCCTTATCAAAATTAATTACTTCATATTTAAGACTGCAATACCTTTTTATAACTTTTTGAATTATTCAATTCGGACATTCCATTCGAACAGTGTTTGTAAAAAAATCCTCCGAGACGGCTTGACCGATTCTTATGAGATTTTGTGTGTATATTCAGTAGGTCTGAGAATAGGACGTAAATTATTTTTCATACCTACCCGTTTTTTTTTTTATGCTTCTACCTCCAACGTCGTTGAAGCCTTTATTTGTGCTGTTTCTCTTTCATACCAGTTCTCGCATTTATTCCTCTCGCACTTTCATTCCGCATACTACTCTATCATCCATCATCTTTCTCTACTTTGAGGGTGGGATTCCCATCTATCTATCCTTTCTTTGTATCTAACCTATTTTCTTTATTTCTAAAATTTTCTTCGGGTTAGGTAACACGACAAGTTTTATTTTTATTTATTTCCGACAATTTTATCTTATCTATTACATTTTTAAACAATTTCTAGAGTAGAGTAGAGTAGAGCTTATATATATGACACTTATTTTACATAGCATAACAAATTTTGCAAACGACTACGGCTATTTAAACATAATATATAACTTGTTTTGGACATATTGTTATGCTTGACAAAAATATTTTAACATAAATATTCTGAAACCCGTAGGGTAGGGTAGAGTAGGGTAGGGTAGGGTAGGGCAGGGCAGGGCAGGGCAGGGCAGAGCAGGGCAGGGCAGGGCAGGGCAGGGCAGGGCAGGGCAGGGCAGGGTACGGCGCGAAAATTTATCGACACTTCATTACGACATTGCACCCGTGCGAAGCCGGGGCGGGTCGCTAGTAATTAAATAAAACCACTCCACTCCAACCAAAGTTAAACCACAAATTATTGAAGTGTGGTGGGTCGGTGGCTTTGGATGGTTGGATATACCAAACTTTGTCTTCGAAGTTCATGCTATTTCTTTTATCATCTTCATACTTCAAGTGTGATAAAGAGAAAGACAAATAGACAATGACTGAAAATTAAGTAATATTAATACAGACTATCTTCGCCCGCCGTCGCCGCCCCTCATTCATGTTACGTAAATTAAATCTTTACCGGCCTTAGTTCTTCTCTGTAACGACTACACTTCCTATGTAGGTGTAATTGGTACGCATTTGTTTGCGAATGCTTGGTCTGCTTCTTCTTAAATGTCTGTGCTTTTAGGCTACCTGCAGCTGCTCTGAAATTCGGCTACCTACGCGACATCAGGCTCTGTATTATTGGCAATACTGACAGTCAGTTTTTTTCTGTTCTGTGGTTTCCTTCCTTTTCCGTCTTTTTGGCGGGAACTTGCAGAGTGACGTTGCGTTTTCATTTTTATTTTCATAAATTCATGTATTTTGAGTTTTATTGCATATTATCGGTGGTATTTTATCTAATAAAGATCAATCCATATGCACCAGTGAAGTGAAATGAAATTAATTATGTCTATATCGTGACTTTTCAAGTTGTCTCAAGAAGTCCGTGAAAAGTTTTTGTACAATTTTCCACCATTGTACTAAAACATAACTTTTAAGGACGGTGACTGACAGTGCGGTGAAGTGATTTATTTTGTGTCTATATTATACAAATCGAGAAAACTGAAATAAGACAAGGCTGTATAGAACCTTTGCCTGCCATTTGGCGAATAAGATAAACACCGCTGTAATAGCTGTAATATATATAAGATTCTTGGCTGTAATCGATTTGGGGTACATTCCGAAATGGATAATATCGATCACAGCGATCACAGCAATAATTTGCGTACCGAATTAGATATCACGCTTATGACAGCTGAGAACTATCAACAATTCGGAACGCCCGTTATCGCGCTCACAGTATTCAAAACAGAACATTTGAGAATTTAATTAAAATCTGAATTATCAATGCGCTAGGGCTCCTTATATCTTTTATAAGTTGACTCGCAAAAAGGAATATCTGCTCTTTTTATTATTTTTCTCTCATAAAATCATAAAAAGTATCTTTGCCAAATAGAAAACCAAGAATCTTATTAGATTTTTGCCGACACTTTTGACAGCGCTCACTGTGATATCAGTTTAGGGCATGGTCGGTGTGAGCGCAAGATGGCGCATGTCATGACGTCATCTATGACGTTTCACGGGACATCGTTAACTGTCATTATTCAATTCGGTACGGGTTTAAGCACGCTCAAATCGATTACAGCGATTACAGCGGTAATTCGGAATGCAGCCTTGAGCGTGCTTAAACCTGCCGGGCTATTGCGTATCTTTGGTGGTAATCGTAACGGACACCATTCATTATTTCATCCAATGACGCGCACACGATGTGACGCGACGATGACCATTCGCGGGCCCTGATTGGATGAAATTTAATAATGGTGTTCGTTACGATTACCACCAAAGTTACGCGGTAGAGCCCCCGTACCGAATTGAATAATGACAGATAACGGGTACATTCCGAAATGGATAATATGGATCACAGCAATAATTTGCGTACCGAATTAGATATCACGCTTATGACAGCTGAGAACTATCAACAATTCGGAACGCCCGTTATCGCGCTCACAGTATTCAAAACAGAACATTTGAGAATTTAATTAAAATCTGAATTATTAATGCGCTAGGACTCCTTATATCTTTTATAAGTTGACTAGCAAAAAGGAATATCTGCTTCTTTTATTATTATTTTCTCATAAAATCATAAAAAGTATCTTTGCCAAATAGAAAATCAAGAATCTTATTAGATTTTTGCCGTCACTTTTGACAGCGCTTCTTTTATTATTTTTTTCTCATAAAATCATAAAAAGTATCTTTGCCAAATAGAAAATCAAGAATCTTATTAGATTTTTGCCGTCACTTTTGACAGCGCTCACGGTGATATCAATTTAGGGCATGGTCGGTGTGAGCGCAAGATGGCGCATTTCATGACGTCACCTACGACGTTTCACGGGACATCGTTGGCTGCATTCCGAATTACCGCTGTAATCGCTGTAATCGATTTGAGCGTGCTTAAACCCGTACCGAATTGAATAATGACAGTTTACGATGTCCCGTGAAACGTCATAGATGACGTCATGACATGCGCCATCTTGCGCTCACACCGACCATGCCCTAAATTGATATCACCGTGAGCGCTGTCAAAAGTGACGGCAAAAATCTAATAAGATTCTTGATTTTCTATTTGGCAAAGATACTTTTTATGATTTTATGAGAAAAAAATAATAAAAGAAGCAGATATTCCTTTTTGATTTTAATTAAATTCTCAAATGTTCTGTTTTGAATATTGTGAGCGCCATAACGGGCGTTCCGAATTGTTGATAGTTCTCAGCTGTCATAAGCGTGATATCTAATTCGGTACGCAAATTATTGCTGTGATCGATATTACCCATTTCGGAAAGTACCCTAATTCGGTACGCAAATTATTGCTGTGATCGCTGTGATCGATATTATCCATTTCGGAATGTACCCTAGTTTCTAACTTAGGCGTGTCGATTCATTTTAAAAAATATCGATCTCCGATTCGATTCAAATCGGACATACTAGAATCGATTCTTGTTTAAATCGAGCATTAAAAGATCGATTTTCGATTAATCGAGACAATTTCAAACATGACTAATTGCCTAATAAAGATACAGGACATTATTGATGACCATATACTGCAAATACAAGTAATTGGATAGAAGTATTATTAAATTAATAAACATAATATCACGCCTATATTCCTTCGAAAGAATAGGTAGAGGTGGGAATCGAACCCAGGATCTTTTGCTCAGCAGTAGTGCTTGCAACCACTAAACTAATGTGGCAGTTTAAATTTCTAGTCGGTTAATAAATTAATCAAATTTTAAGTTTATAAAATTTTATTAAAGTTAAATACAAATTTAACAAGAAATTATATTTCCCAGTATTTTAAGTCGAGTGACTTTAAAAAAATTAACTTATCTAATCGCTCAGGATGTAAACGACTCCTTTCGTCAGTAGCAATATTTCCCGCAACAGAAAAAAGCCTTTCACATGGAACAGATGTTCCAACTATGCAAAAGTATTTGTTGGCAATCGGCGTTATTGAGCTGTACAACGAATTTCTTTGGTGATACCAATATGTAATAGGAGCCGTATGGATCGGTCCGATTCGGGAGGTTTATGAATCGATTCATTGAATCGATGTAGGATTCAAAATCGATCTGAAAAATCGATTATATTACTCTAAATAATCGATTATTCGATTAATCGATTTTAAATCGACATGCCTATTTCTAACCTAACCTATAAAATTATGGTTGGGTGGGTAAATTAAGTAAATGTAAATAATAAAAAGTGCATCTTTGAATAAGTTTTGCAGTCGCGTAAATAAGATTTATCATAAATAAGATGTCTTGTATGATAGCTAATGAAAAATACATTGCTATAACCGAAGGGCTTCACGTGGACGTATACGACTATTCGAACCACAACATTATTGATATTCCGGAGTTGGTAAAAGTATCAGATGGTGATCATATAACGGATATTGTATTTTCCCCAGATACTAAATATATAGCCTTAATCACTTCGACTACAAAGCGGCTAATTCTTTATGGATTACCACTTTTGGAACACATCAGAACCTACACATTACCAAGAAGTGCCAGTAAATTAAGATTTACAAGTAACAATTCGCAAATACTTATAGCCGATAAGAGTGGCGATGTACTATTATATGATACAAATCAGGAAGATAATGGCACCAAGCTGCTTGGACATTTAAGTTTACTTTTGGATGTTCTACAGACTGCAGATGGGAAATTTATCATAACATCTGACAGGGATGAGAAAATAAAGGTTTCATGCTTCCCTAACACTTACAATATTCAGACATATTGCTTGGGCCATAAAGAGTTTGTGAATCATTTAGAACTTTTACCTCATAGTAGCCAATATTTGTCCAGTTCATCTGGTGATGGAACCGTAAAGTTTTGGGATTACACAAATGGCAAACTCTGTTACACTATTGATTCATATGTGGATGTAAATAATTGTAAGCTCAAAGAGAATTTCATCAAATTAATGGACAGTGATGGTGTGGAAGTCAATACTTTGCCAATTGTTCATTATACAGCAACACAGTTGAATGAGACTACTAGCATTCTAGCATTAGCTGTGTATTCTGTTGATGTGCTTCTTATTTATAAAGTAAATACTGTAAATAATCATTTTAGTCATACTCTTGAAGAAAAATTGAGCTTAGATAGATTCCCAGCTTCTATTCAATTCAATAACTCTACATTGTTTGTGTATGATAATAAAACTCATGAAGTTACTCTATTTTCTGTTTTGAATACTAATGACAATTGTTCTATGAAGTTCAGAAAAACAATTCAAATGTGTGAAAGTAAAGATTTAAATAGAGAATGTAAGGAAAGTAATTTTGATGCCATAAAAGTTTTATACAAAAGAAAATTTGATAATGTCCAAGAATATCAAGAAAGAAAAAAGCTTAGATTAGAAAAATCTGCCCAATAAACTATCTAAAAATATATCTCCAGGTCTTTTATTTTAGTTATGATAATTATTTTATTTTTATTTTAAATGCCTATGTACAACCAAACTAAACTATGTGAATGTACTACCAGTTCAGTAGCAAAAGGTTTACAATAACTAATTAACAAGTAGCACACACTTCTCAATCATTTCCTATTGTAACATTTGATGAAAAATAGGATCAAAGAACTGATAATGTAATACACATAGAGTCGAGAGGATGCCTATATAAAGGATAGGAGATGGGATTATAGATTATAATTGTAATTTATAGTATAAAAACATGACATATTATCCTCAGGTGGGCAGTTTATTTGATGGTCACATTTGAGATATTAAAAAAAAAACAACAATATCAACCAGGTAATTGTTTATTATATTTTTCATTACAATTCAAACAAGAAATGTGAAATTTATGTGCAAGTCTTATTGGGTTGTACAAAAATAAATGAAACCTAAGTACCTAATATTATAACATACATTAGTGAAGCTAACAAGTTAATCTAAGCAAAGTTACACTAACAAAGAAAAACTAAAAATGACAATATCACAATTTCAACTCAACAGAACAAGACATGTTTTATAACCAAGTAATAGATTCAGATATTTTAATACTTATTGCTTTTTATTAGACCAGCATAATTTTCCCTGGAGAAAGAATTAAGGATTTCATCAACTTAGATAATAATTTGTATCACTATTATTAATAATACATAATTAGGTATCTAGTTTTTACAATCGCCATAATATCTAAATGCAATAAATACAATCAGGGTCATTTACGTAATTTACCTAGATTTAAGCACATTAGCAAAATTACGGAGCTGATCAAGGTTATCAATTACTTTCAGTACACTGTCCACTTCTCTTTTTAGATCCATTAAATCTGGTAAATTATTACAATCTGGAACATTCAGCAATGTTGTAAATATTTTGTCCCATAAGCTGACCTTCATATATCTGTCAAAATAAAAAATATGGTTTCAGTATGAAAAGCATATAAGCATAAATTAGAAAAAATATTTGGCCTAAGCAAGAGGGACGAGGATAAGGAATAGAATACCTACCGCAAATGATTGAGCAATAGTATTTTTGGGGTAAAAATTAAGTTACACATAGGCAACAGAGTTTGCTAATGCTGTGCTCTTCTAGAACTTCAAAATGTTCACATGTTTGAGACATGTGAACATTCTGAAGTTCTCATAAATATAATACATCAGAAAGGCAAACGTAAGTTGTGGCAGTTGGAATTCAACCCCCCCGCGTGGGTCGCGACCCACAGATTGAAAAGCACTGATCTAGAAGAATCCACATGTATACTACAGTGAAAACGTCTGCATTGTTGGTGGATGCAGTGAGCAGATGGAATTACCATTCGGTAATATACCAAAGCAATAGTAATTATATAAATATTTACCTGGGAAGTTTCTTGTCTATATTCCATTGACCTAAGCGATTTACTACTTTCATATAGCTACCCATTAGTATGACATGTATTGTACCAGCCAGGCAATAAAGGTCAGTTTGGTAAGTCCAAGGCTTTCCTTCCCTCATCTCAGTGCATGTGAAACCTTCAGTTGATATTAACTGAAATTGAACCACAAATATTAGCTCAAATATAACAAATCAACCATACCAACAATTTTATATACTTAGTAATAAACTAACTTCTCTAAATGTAGTTTCTTCCGGAAACAATGACATATCAATAGCACAACCTAAATCAATAAGTTGTAAAGAAGGCGTTCTCCACTCTTGTGTGGGTCTGAAAATAAAAACATAAGTGATTATATTTCTACACAAGTTCCTGATTGGTAATTTTTACAGATAAAGTAACAAATGCACACAATATTCATCAATTATTTTTAGGGGTTTGAAACAAAATGGTTACCAAGGAAGCCTTATGGTGCCACTCCGGCCGTGTCTGTATGCGGTCTGGGTTTTAACAATAGTGATAGCCCAACCGAACCAATAAATATACGTCCAAGGAAGGTCGGAACCCTCAGTGCGCGAGTCTGACTCAGACTCGCACTTGTCGGCTTTTTTATACTTACATTTTCATCAGTAAAAAGTTGTCTGGTTTTATATCAGCATGAATAATCTGTGCTTTGTGCAAGTAGTGGATGATTGACAACATTTCAGAAGTCAACAAAATAACAATGAATTCATTAATACATTTTGAAGTAGCAGCTCGTATTTTATTAGCAACATCTAACAAAGATCCATACTTTGAATATTCTGATACAAATAAACTGGCGTTCTCTCCTAAGAAAGCTGTCGTGATGTCCATATAACCTGGAAGCTGTAAAAAAGGAACATTATAAGTACTCATTATCAATCATGCAAAAGAACGAGTAATAAGAGAATCTGAATAAATATTACCATGAAAGGATCCTTTATCCTCGCCTTTATTTCTTGACAAATATAAAATTCCCATGGCCGACTCGGTTTTTGGTATTTCACAGCAACTGATTTATTACAATGAACATCGAGGCAAAGAAAAACTGCACCGTAATTACCTTTGCCGAGTTGTTTCTCAATTGAAAACCTATTGCTGCCAATACTTATCATAGTTGTGACTTGTAATTTGGGGACAGATCTAACTTCAACATATCCATCGGCATGCGTTTTATTTGGAAATTTAACATATTCCAACAAAGTGTTGATAAGTTTTTTGTTGAATGGATCAATCAACGCTGGTAGGTCGATATCGGCAGGCCTAGGTATGTCACTAGTTTCTATCAGTGATATAGAATGCGTAGATTTAAATGCACCACACTCCATAGAATTTTCGCTATCTACATCCATTCCATAACCATCGGACTGTAAATCAGAATGTCGAGAATATATTGAGGATATTCTGCTCTCTTTGCTGACCGAATCCCTACTGTCTTCAGATTGTAGGTCGACTCTATGCTCAAAGTCAAGTTGCCTCTTAGATATGTCCTTTTGCTTCTCAATAGTATGGGACACCTTGGCTGACTGAATTGGTGTAGCTGATTGGGCAGTCATTCCATCTTTACTGTCTGAATCAGACATACCAGAAGAAGGTGGTATTTGAGCTTGTTCAGGACTCGAGACATACAAGTTTTTGTGCATCTTTTGAGATATGCTGGGACTATTTGTGAATTTAGGAGTATTAGCATTATCTTTGGGCTCATTTCTATTGGAGATGAAATTAAGGTACTGGTTCGAGAAACCTATGTCAGGAGAATTCTGACCAAGCTTGACATTGGGCTGTTCATGTCTAATGTTTCTTAAAGCTGATGTCGGGCTCTTATGAGCTGCTTGGTTTTTAGGTTGCGAATTATGTTTAATGGAAGCATTTTGTTCTAATGTAGATGTTTCGTGAGATTTAACAGACGTATTATGGGACTCTTGCCGCATATGTGAAGATGCATCGCCTGATGTCTCGGGCCCAACATTCGAACCATGTGCAACGGGATTTCTGTAAGTGCTTTGCGAAGCCTGCGGACTTTGATTAATCTGAAATTGTTGACCATAGGTTGGTCCAGTTCCATATCCAGGTGCCACATTTTCAACCATTTGCTTGGGGGTCTGTCTGAAAGGACTCTGCATTGCATTATAACTTTGATTATTAGGATGATTGGCGTACATATTGGGACTATTATATTGATTGGGGACATTATGGTAATTTTGTTGATACCCTTGATTAGGAGCCGCAGCAACGTGGCCCGGCCTTTGGTAATATTGCTGGTTATTTTGATATTGCGTCTGATGAGGAGGACTTTGGAAAACAGTTGATTGTTGTTGCTGCTGCTGTTGTTGTTGTTGCTGTTGTTGTTGCTGCTGTTGTTGTTGTTGCTGCTGCTGGTGTTGCTGCTGTTGATTGACATAAATATGCTGTCTTTCATTTTGATTAGAGTAATGATATTCTTGTCGTCCAGCATAGGTCTGCTGAGGGCTCATCATTGCGTGTCCTGGGCTGTGATAGCCTACTTGATTAGAATAAGTCGGGCTCTGAAAACCAGGTGGTATAGGTGGACTCATGGCATGAGGACTTTGCATCCCTGGGTGCTGCGGACTTTGATAGGCGTTAGGGCTTGCATAGCCTTGCTGCTGTTGATTTACCATTTGATTGTTAGGATATCCCTGTTGATAACTATAGTTTTGTTGATAATGCATTGATCTCTGAGGGGAATAATTGTTGTAGTTGGAAGGCATTGGTTTTTGGTACTGGTGATCGTGTGATAGATAAGGCACAGATGCGGACGGCGTGGCGGCTTCGTTTTCAGACATTTCGCGTTTTTGAAGTGGAACCCGCGTAAACTGTCCATTGACTAATCGTGGTTGTGTTGACATAGAACTTCTTTTAGATGTAGTCGGTTGTTGAGGATCGTTGTTACTATACATGGAATCTAAGTTTGTTGTATATCCTGTGAAGTTTGCTCTTGTTGACTGACCCGATGAACTAGTAGAACCCGATTTACTGTAAAGTATAAGTAAGGAATATGACAATATGTATCTTTACTGAACTGAGTTGTATCATATTAATGTTGTAGGTGGATGTGACATATTAAACACAATCATTTTGTATATCAACAACTCATAAATAAGTTTGTAACGAACCAATGGGAAAATAAACAAATAAATCTAGATTATCTATACATATATTATACGTGAGTTTACGTGACGCAAAATAATTGGATCCCTTGTTGCAGAAAATAAGTTTTATTTTATGAATGTAGGAAGATACTTAGCCTACTGCGCGCACAGAGGAGTGTGAGATTTGGCATAGTTAAAGTTTATATCGAGAAGAAGTGCATAATGATAATATTTTTGTATAATAATTATTAGAAATACATATAATATAAATACTACCATGCGTTTGACACACACATTAATATACTCTGTCAAAATTATATTATTTGTATATAGTCTTACTGAATGTCAAACATACACAGAAATGGCCAAAGGCAACAATATATGCTGAACAATCACCGGAGCTAAGCAGCAGCACAATACACTAATTCAATGAATCGCTGCAGATTATCTTAACAAATCGTTTACCACTAACGAATAAATCGAAAGTTACCAGATACCATGGTAGTGCCAATAAAGACAAATAAAACACTGGTATAATAGAAATTGGTGGTCAGGATGGAGAGACTTCGCAAGGTACTAAAACATGCGACTATAAGATCATCATCATCATCATCAGCCTACTGCAGTCCACTGCTGGACATAGGCCTCACCCAATGCGCGCCATTTCGCCCTATCTTCGGCTCGACGCATCCACTTCCTACCAGCAGCCTTTCGCAGATCGTCTCTCCATCTCGCTGGAGGGCGCCCTACACTACGTTTGCCGAGACGCGGTCTCCACTCAAGAACACGTTATCCCCACCGGTTATCGGTTCTTCGGCATATGTGACCAGCCCACTGCCACTTCAGCTTGCTAATTCTATGAGCTATGTCGATGACCTTGGTTCTCTGTCGAATAACCTCATTACGGATCTTATCCTTCAGAGAAACTCCGAGCATAGCTCGTTCCATAGCTCGCTGAGCGACCTTAAACTGGTGCACTAGCCGTACCGTGAGTGTCCATGTTTCGGCTCCGTATGTCATAACGGGTAGGACACACTGGTTGAAAACCTTCGTTTTCAAACTCTGCGGTACGGGTGACGAGAAGACCCTACGAAGTTTCCCAAACGCTGCCCAGCCCAGCTGGATCCTTCTCTTGGCTTCCCGCTCAAAGTTCCACCTAATTGCAGAATCTGCCCGAGGTAAGTATATTCCTGAACAACTTCGAGATGGTGGTCATTAACGACGATTGGTCCCGGATCTATGTGAACATTGATCATGACTTTGGTTTTACCCAAGTTCATGCCGAGACCAATACGTCGCGAGGCTGATGCTAGGCCATCCAGCATCTGTTGTAGCTCCTGCAGCGACTTCGCCATCAAGACTATGTCATCTGCAAATCGTAAGTGTGAGATGTATTTGCCGTTTATGTTTATGCCCATCCTTTTCCAGTCCAGCGTCTTAAACATATCCTTTAGTACGTTTGTGAACAATTTCGGGGATATGACATCCCCCTGTCTCACTCCTCTGCGTAGTTGAATGGGTTTAGACTGCTGGTCCTGTTCTTGGACACTCATGGTTGCGGCATCATAAAGACATCTCAGCATTTGATTTGCATTCGATATAACGATAATCTACTTGGCATCGCTGCAAGGATTCCAAAACAGCCCAGGTTTCAATGGAGTCAAAGGCCTTCTCATAGTCCACAAAGGCTAGACACAGGGGCCGATTATACTCCTCTGACTTCTGTATAATCTGCCTCACTGTGTGGATGTGGTCTATAGTACCAAATCCTCCTCGAAACCCGGCCTGCTCCGGTGGCTGAAACTCGTCGAGTCTTCTGGCAAGACGGTTTGTGATGACTCTAGAAAACAGCTTGTAGACGTGGCTCAGGAGTGAGATAGGCCTATATAAGAAGGGTTTTATCTCCCTTCTTAAAAAACAGAACCACAATACTCCCGTTCCACTCCTTCGGAGTTCTCCCGCAATTAATGACGAAGTTAAAAAGGCTCTGTAGTTCCTTCAGTACAGGAATTCCTCCTGCCTTCAGAAGTTCTGAAGTAACTCCGTCTTCACCCGAGGCTTTTCCATTTTTAAGCTGTTTTAGAGCCAGCACAATTTCGTCCTGGCTGATGTCTGGTAGTTCGTCGGTATAGTGTCGAGTCAGGGTGGCTCTGGAATCGTGGATGTCACGCTGCGTCTGAGGGGCATGTGAAGTGTACAGCCGGCCATAGAAGTCTTCAATCTCAGCGAAAATCTCCGGCTTTGACAATACGGTATTGCCATGATGCGTTGTCAGCTTCGTCAGGTGGCTCCTTCTTGGAAGGAGCCACCTGACTATAAGGTATGACTGTTTAAATAACTTTTTAAACATATTGCGCGTACGGAGGATTGTGAGATTTCGCTTATCTAACATTTACAGTAGTAGCCAACTGATATGGCCTATCGATGTACCTGCACAGAAGATACTTTTTGTACATTTTCAAAGCATGGGAAACCGCTATTTGTCGGCAGCTGCCGCCATGTTAGCGCGCGCCGTACGGAGGGGCGTGACTTGCGAGTGAGACGGAACTAACGGCTGCAGTGTATTATGAACCTTATAGTAGTGATCTAAGGTTGATTGTAAGTTTTAAGCATTCTTTCGTTAATCTTTGTGGCCATACTTTCTTTTCTGTGCGAACGAAGATTCACGACGCGCCTTATCAGTTGGGTAATACTGTACTTATTTATTAAAACTTAAAAATTGTATAGCCGAATTTCGACCCATGGGTGACCTCTTAGTAAAAATAAATATACTAACCTATTATACTCTCTAGTAGCTTCCATGATGACTGAGAGTGCATCTGCTTGGTGGTCAACAGTAGCGTGTTGGTCGGGGGCATGTTGTCTACAACTATCTTCTCTCTTCATGTGCCCCTGATCCACATGTTCTATAGCACTGTCATCAATGGTAAATTTTGGAACAGATGGAAATTTGCTTGACTGATCTACACACATTGATGGTTTCTTGAACTGGGACGTGTTTGGCGTACTTGCAACTTTCAAGTTGAAATTAAACACCTGGGTGCATGCAGGCTCTTCATAATAAACTGTCTCATTAACCTGTAAATGAAAAATATTAATGTTATACAATTTATTATGAAATTTATGATGTTGGTGTTATACAAGCAGATTTGCTTATCACTTGAGACTTGGTTCATAAGTCGTGTAAACATACCTATTATTATATCCTCTAACTTTCAGTACAATGACCTATAGTAGTTGTTGTAGCAAAAACCATTTGAATTAATACATAACATTGTATACTTCAAGTATGTAGAGTTGCAATTTTCAAACAACAAAAGAACATTTTTAGTTTGATGAACTATACGAAACAAATCAACTGATTAAAATTTAATTATGTTTAAGTATAACAACTTACACTTTGAGCGACAGCAACAGGGACCGGAAATTGGCCCATTTGTTCCTTGTTTTCATTCTCTTGATCCTGAGGCGCATTTCTCATATCAGGCAATTCTTGCTTTTTCTTGGTGTGTATAGCCATTGTTATCGATCTGTCCTCATGAATATCGAAATTAGGAACACCATATTGTTGTACTACTGGCTGAACTATAGATTGTTCTGCAAAAAAAACCATCAAAATAAAGAGATCATTTAAAAGTAAATACAAGTAGGACAAAGTCTTAGATCAGTAATCAATTATTAATCATTCTGTGGAGCCAGGGTACCTTACCATTGTCATTAAATAGGTTCCGAAGTTCCCATCTTGCCTCCTTAGTGTTAACAGTAACAGAATCACTAAGTAGGTTACCCATCAAACTTCTATTAAACTCTTCCATCAAATTGTTTTTGGGGTACGCTGATGCACCATTATCTGAAGGTGTAAGCTGATGCAATTGAGTCTCTTTGTTAGAAACATTATGATGTTGTTTTTGATTCTCGTCATTCTTCTTACCAACTAGTTCACTAAATTCTTTAGAATCCAGATTGACTAACACTTTCGGCTCACCAGGTGAATGCATATTAGTGACTTTAGTTATATTTTGCAAAGTTGGAATAGCCAAGGGCATAAGTTGACTCAAATGGTCTTGCTCAGAGTCCAATGCACAGTTTGCTAATGTTTCTAAAGCACTGCACTGAGCCAGTGTTTCATTAATGTTACTATAGTTGTGCTGGACTTGGGTAGTTTCAGGATTCTCATTGCTTATTACTGCTTTCACCAAGTTGTATTTTCTTGATCTTATTTCTTCTAAACTGTATTCTTGATCACTGACATACACCTTAGAAATAAAATTGTTTATCAGTTACAATTAATGAGATATGATATTGATAAAATTATAAAACACAGGAAATTATAGAGACAAAGACGCAAAACATTAGGCACTTACCTCTATTTTATTATAACAAGGTATTTTCGTCGCGTCAGGTGGGTCAGGTATGCATAAGGGGAAAGAGCAAGTCAAGTCATCCACACAGTAGGCCATGTGATTGGCGGATAGTCTTAAACCATCATCTTCATCTTCATAAGCTGCAATATTTGGTGTAAATTGATGTTATTGACAACAATAATAATAATAATAAATAAGGCTCACTTGTGCGAGCTTGGGCCAGTACTGATTTTACTCACGGTGCTTCACTTTCTTATAAGGCGACACTCAGTCTTGTTGAGACATGTACAACATTTCAGATGACTGTAAGCTTAAAATAACCCAAAATTGTTATTGCAAAAACAATCACTAAATTACTCACGTGCAAAAGGTAAAGGCTGATGTGGTACAACATTAGTGTGTACCATTTTGGTTTTAGGATTTGTCCACATTCCAACTTCTTTCTCATTCTCAATGTTGCTGCAAGCCTGCACTAAAGAGGCTGGACCAGGATCTTCGGCGACAGGAAGGACTACTTGCGACGTTGAGGGTGCATCCTAGGTAAATACAGCATTATTTAAATTAATTCAACAAAAATATACTACCTACAGTTTAGATCAGTGATTCCCAAAGTGGTCCAGGTGGACCTCCAGGGGTCCAGTGGAGACTGAATGGTGGTCTACATTAGATAGATTTAATCTTCAAAAATGTATTGACCACAGTAACCTGAATTTTTTTTAAAGTGGTCTACCAGGAAAAAAGTTTGTGAACTCCTGGTTTATACAACTACTACTTAAAAAAAAAACGATTGTATTGATGCAACCAATAGGGCATAATTTTCCCTGTACAGTGTAAATACAAGTAATGATACACCACTTTTGATTTTACTATCATATAATTACTAAACAATAAAACATGTACAAAAAATCTATCAGATCCACAATAATTTCGTAAAATAATAATGTATTTTTCTTACCTCGTACACATTAACCATGACATTAGAGTTTAACATTCTACTGTCGAAATTTCCAGCTTGCTGCCTAACTACTCCAGGAACCACACTCCTGATGCTGTCACCAACTCTTTGCACAGGTACATTAGCAATATTCCGCCTTTTGAATGACTTCAAAGATGTAAGGGCCATTCTTGTTTCAGCTAATGCAGATGCTGCTTTTCTCTTTGTAGGAGAATCATCATGCAACATTCTTTGCGCAAAGAATAGTTGAAAGTTCCTACAATAAAATCATTTAAGTTTAGTTTATATAATTATTAGCCAGTTTATGAACTTTTATTAAGCATTTATCAGGATTTCTCAGTGCGGTATGTCAGTTGGTTGTAAGGTTAGCACAATTAACATAATGGTTGGTACACAAAACTCATCCTAAACTTCACAAAATTTGCAAAAAAATTACAATCCCATCCATCCAACATTTTTTTTTATTTCAGTAGAGGGAAATTAAGGCCTATTAGTTTGATAGTTCAGTTGGAATGTAGCCTTAGGACCACTACAGAGAAGGGACTTAGTTGACTGCATTAGTAACTTTCAGATTAAAAACTAATTCTATAAAATTTTATAAAAACATGTAATGACTATTATTGTTTCAGGAGTTAGTTGATTTAGTAATAATTGTTGTCCCCTGCATTACAAGATAAAAAGTATAAAAGTAACCTATTACACTTAGGAATATTATAGCTATTAAGCTATTATATATTATACTATTATCCCCTATAGTGAAAGAATTATATAACTATAGTCTGAGATCCAGAAATCAACAACTTTATGATATTATAATATAATCTTATGATAAAAAAATAAAACATTTGAAACTGAGAGCATCTGGTATACATTATCAATAGCATACAAGTCAAACTTAAAATGATGTTCAAATATATACTGAATTACAGTAGTAAATGCTGTTAAAATAATAAAAATACATAAACACAATAAAATTACATACATACTAGTAAATTGTTATGTAATTTTGTTGTTTGTAATTTAGATTAAATTGTTTATAGTTTAGCATTATAGTCTAGCTAAACTTTCATTTACTTTACTATAAAGATAAACATTGATGTGTTAAATTATTTTCACCTTGACAGTGCACTACAATGACCTTCAAAATGTTTTAGATGTTTATGATTAACCTATGACCAATAATTAAAGTCAAAAACGAAGCATATGATAGTAGGAAATATGTTCACATAATATTACCAAAAAAACATCACAAACTCACATATGGGCCTGCTCAAGTTCATCCAAAGGCTGTGCCTTAGCTTGGAGTCCTAGCATGTAGACCTGGTTAGCTTTCTTGTAGTCTCCTGACTCCTCACAATAGCATGCCCAAGCACGATAGAATTCTGAGCATTCTACACCAATTCCAGTATTGTATAGCCTTTGGTATATCTCCAAGGGGTTCGATAAGCAATCCACCTAGCACAAATTTTTAAAGCATTTAATACATATAGTTTTATGATGGAATACTTAATCAATGGTTCAACTTTCGAATTATACAAAAGGCTAAATTAGAAGAGATACTTAATTTTTTGTTGTAATACCAAAAACTTACATATTTTATCCACAATTTCACAAGTCTCCTGTCTTGATAATATCTCCTATCATTCTCAAATAATTGCAAACAATCCTTTATTAACTTGTCTATGTGACCTTCATGGCCATGCTTGGGAAAAGACTGCTCAACCCATTGAATATAATTAAACCAAGCATCTAAGGGATCGGAGCCCTGGTACTGCCTTATAGCTGCTTCATGTTCCCTGTGATGGAAAATAAATAACCACTTTAAGCTTGTATACTACCAAAGTGTTTAATATAAACATTAATACCAGAATTCTTCATATATATTGGCCTAAACATGGCCAAATATTTTTTCATACTAGGAAGCCAGGAACAAGTCAAACTAAAGAATAATAATAACTGCAGTAGGTTACTCTGTATACGAATAAATATAAACAATTTCCGGCAACAGAAACTTACTCCTTTTGCAGTAGCAGCTGTCTCTGAGCATCAACATCCGTCTGAGCTTGCAGCGCGGTGCCCAGCTGTACAAGGTTCCTACCACCACGCAACGGCTGAATGTTCTCTTTACTTACACCGATATCCATTGTACAAACACTGCAATATCACAGCATGAGGGATAAACACAACTCACTAAGCCACAAATAAGTGAATTTCGTATCTAGGTTTCCAGACCCAGGTAACAGATTACAAGTTAACATAACATAGAGGCAAAGTACACAAGCATAGATTGTTAGTATAAAATTATTTCCTGTATGGGAATTGTAAAGTAATATTAGTTTTTAGCTTCGAAAATCCGAAATAAAATTGGCGACTACCAACTGAAGCACCAAAAACTAACCCGAAATTGTCAATACTCTAGAGACTTTAGTTGTCTTTGATAAGATTTGAATTTATAAAAATGATGTCCGTTGGCTAGGTACTCTGCATTAGGCTATGTATACACATCAAAAGTGTCTAGGGATCAAGTACATTTTTTAACTATAAAAGAATATTATAGTTACCAAATCTAGTCTTCTAGACTGGCTTCTTACTTTAATTCCTATGTTAAAAACGTATCCCTATATTTCATAAAAATTAAGGAAAATTCCAAAGAATCATGGCGAGATCCATACATTGATTTGTACAATAAAATAAACATTGTAGATAGTTTTGAATCACTTCCAATGTTGGGTTACATTACAAGCAATATATTAATATACCTACTTGAAATATTTTATAAACCCCGCAAAACATAACAACAACATAATGGTTTTGGTCGCGATTCGCCGGCATGGCATAGAATATCGCATTTTTATCCCGGGGATCAAAAAATATTTTAAATGCCTCAAGTTATTCCTTAGGCACCAAGGATCAATAATAACGTCATTTCAACGTCTCTATAAATCTTAATTTTTTGTGCAAATCTCGCCATTCTTTTTGCAAATTGTGGGTAATTCCTAAGTAAAAGTGGGAAAAAAGGCAAAATTCAAGATATTTTTTTTATTGTAAAGTTAAAAAAAAATTATAATCTGTGATTCCACGATTGCATAATCACAGCGATATGGCATGCTTAAAATCAGTTCATTAAAATCACTGAGGAATGACCGCCCACGTAACAAACAATTTAAAAAGTTGTTGTAGGGTATGCACGGCATTCATACTCGGCAGAGCTCTTCTTTGGAGCATATCCCATACGGGAATGTGGGGCGATTACGTAACTAAATTTCAATCATTTTCGAATTGAAATCGGGTCATAATAGCAATTTTCTGATAACTTTTTTACGTTTTGATAACTGCAAATACAAACAGTGGTTCATTAGAAATGGAACCATTTTCGATTTTGTAATATTTCTACCGATTCAGAGGTTATTTCAAACTGAATTTCATTGAAATAAATTTACAAAATCCACTTGAGCAGGCTACGGCAGAACGTTGATAAAAGCATTGGCAAGAGTGCATGTTACGACTCTAGCCGTGTTTGGACGTGTCGTGCATTAGTCGTAACGAATCACCCAACTGGCGTCGCAAAAGGATGATCACGTCTGAAACAATCCTCTCCGCATAAATCTGAGCATAAAGATTGCCTCTGATCCAATTGAGATGGGTTCTTCCACCGATTCAAATACCGGCTCAAACCATTATTGTTTCCCCTCATCATGAATTAACTTCCTCAAACGTTCAGAGGTCCTCCAAACTCGCGTACGTCTTGTGTCCGGCCTCATACCGAAACGATATTCATCGCAAAAGCAAACGCCAGTCTTATCGACCCAATTTCTGTATTCGCGAGCCCGTTGTAATCGGGCCCTACGATTGCGGGGTGCTATAGGTGGAGCTCTTAGCGTCCATCAGGAACGAGATCCACTTCACT
The DNA here is from genome assembly GCA_951394255.1 of Polyploca ridens. Classification (NCBI taxonomy): domain Eukaryota; kingdom Metazoa; phylum Arthropoda; class Insecta; order Lepidoptera; family Drepanidae; genus Polyploca; species Polyploca ridens. Next base: position 6,663,638 of record OX596253.1, read on the forward strand.
TTAACTATTTTATAGGTCTATGTGTGACCACAATCTCACCATGGTCAGTGATGATGTGGCCGAAGGTGGTAAGCACAAAGCCTAGAAAGAAATGACTCTCAAGTGCAGGTGTCGGAACACACTGGTAGGTGCTTGGCTACAGATTTCTAACGTGTGAGTTACAAAGTAACCTACCACCGTGCTAAAGTTTCCTCACGATGTTTTCCTTCACTAAAAGTTCATTGTAGGATTCGAATGCCACGATCAGTATTACTGAACTATCGTCAATTTATTGACGGTGACTGAAAGTGCGGACCATTCAAAGCGAGAAGCTTATAATATTTAACTGGAGATTGCTTGCCAAATACCATATTGTACACGAATCACCTTCAATTACGTTACTTTGGCTTCTTGTACACACGGCTACATATCAAGCTATACATTTCCAGTTTAAGTTGACCTCTCATTGTACGGAAATCTAATCTAATCTAATCTAATCTAATAATATATATAAAATGCTTTTGTGGGTACGTAAATACGCAGTTTTCTCAATCACCACCAACCCCAATCAACTTCCCGTTGGGGTGGTAAATACCCCTTGGTCTCCAGGTGGTAGTAAGGGAGTTTGGTCGCGGTGGGTGGGAGGGGGTGGTTGTAGGTGGCGAAAATGTTAAAACATATATTGCTGTCCTTTTCTAACGCATGAGGACTTCTGAAAAGATCTCAAAATTTCTGGAATGGAAAGTTCTAAAATGTGTAAAACGGTTATAATCGATATGGAATGTTCTAGAAAGTTCAACAAATATCTGGAATGATCAAGAAAATTCTAGAGTGAATGCAAACTATTATAATCGATATAGCATGTTTTGAGAAAGTTCTACAAATTTCTGGCTTCATCTAGAAAGTTCCAAAACTGTTATTATCGAGTTAGAATGTGCGAGAACGTTCTAGAAATTTCCAGAATGATCTGGAAAGTTCCAAAATGAGTGCAATTTATTATGATCATTTTAGAATGATCGAGAATGTTCTAGAAATTTTCCGAATGATCTGGAAAGTTCCAAAATGAGTGCAATTGATTTTGATCGATTTAGAATGTTCGAGAAATTTCTTGAATGATCTAGAAAGTTCCAAAATGAGTCAAACGGTTATAATTTATCTGGCTTCATCTAGAAAGTTCCAAAATGTCCAAAACTGTTATTATCGAGTTAAAATGTTCAAGAACGTTCTAGAAATTTTCCGAATGATCTGGAAAGTTACAAAATTAGTGCAATTGATTATGATCGATTTAGAATGTTCGAGAAATTTCTTGAATGATCTAGAAAGTTCCAAAATGAGTAAAACGGTTATAATTTATCTGGAGTGTTCTAGAAAGTTCAACAAATATCTGGAATGATCTAGAAAATTCTAGAATGAATGCAAACTATTATAATCGATATAGAATTTTCGAGAAAGTTCTACAAATTTCTGGCTTCATCTAGAAAAATGTCCCAAAACTGTTAATATCGAGTTGGAATGTTCGAGAACGTTCTAGAAAATTTCCGAATTATCTGGGAAGTTCATAAATGAGTGCAATTTATTATGATCGAGAATTTTTGGATTGGTCTGGAAAGTTCCAAAATGTGTCATCATCATCATCAGCCTATAATGTCCCACTGCTGAGCACAGGCCTCTTTTCACAAATGAACGTGAAAGGGAATGGGCAGATACTCCACCACGCGTGCCCACTGCGGATCGGTGGAGGTAGGCTAGTGGTCAACCTACTGTAGGAATTTTTCAAGCCGCCTAGGAGGCATCCAACTAGCTTAACGACTATCACAATTAAGTGATAACCGGGACCAACGGCTTTACGTGCCTTCCGAAGCACGGAAACGCTCGATTTGAAATACCACTAGGCGGTCACCCATCCAGGTACCGACCACGACAGGCATAGCTTAACTTTGCCGATCGATTAAGAACGGCTAATCATGCTTCACCACGAGCGCTTCGAAAATGTGTACGAGTGTTATTATTGATCTATAAAAACCAAATCGAAGTGATGTACCTACATCTAAATATTCTAGAGTGATCTGGTACTGGAAATTTCGGTATATAAATCGAAATTCAGTGACTTTTCGTCGAAACCGGTTGAGAGCTTGCTCACCGAACTTGTCCGCGTAAGGGTAGGTACTAAGGCTAAATTTTGGTCCCGTACCCTCATGTCCCTTCAAAAAAAACTTTTCGTCGGTTCAATTGTGATTGCAGTCGAGTAAAAAAAAGAACAAACTATTTGAATGTTCTGGAAAGTCTCTCAATATCGAAAAAAGACATCTATAATATGTTAAAAAATGTATCCTTATATATTTTTTATACCATTAAACATGCGTTGTATTTTAACCCGAGCAACGCCGGGTTTCGTTGCTAGTAATATATATAAAATGCTTTTGTGGGTACGTAAATACGCAGTTTTCTCAATCACCACCAACCCCAATCAACTTCCCGTTGGGGTGGAAATACCCCTTGGTCTCCAGGTGGTAGTAAGGGAGTCTGGTCGTGGTGGGTGGAAGGGGGTGGTTGTGGGTGGCGAAAATGTTAAAACATATATTGCTGTCCTTTTCTAACGCATGAGGACTTCTGAAAAGATCTCAAAATTTCTGGAATGGAAAGTTCCAAAATGTGTTAAACGGTTATAATCGATCTGGAATGTTCTAGAAAGTTCAACAATTATCTGGATAAATAATGATCTAGAAAATTCTAGAGTGAATGCAAACTATTATAATCGATATAGCATGTTTTGAGAAAGTTCTACAAATTTCTGGCTTCATCTAGAAAGTTCCAAAATGTCCAAAACTGTTATTATCGAGTTAGAATGTTCGAGAACGGTCTAGAAATTTCCAGAATGATCTAGAAAGTTCCAAAATGAGTGCAATTTATTATGATCGATTTAGAATGATCAAGAATGTTCTAGAAATTTTCAGAATGATCTGGAAAGTTCCAAAATGAGTGCAATTGATTATGATCGATTTAGAATGTTCGAGAAAGTTCTAGAAATTTCTAGAATGATCTAGAAAGTTCCAAAATTAGAGAAATATTTAGAAAGTTCCAAAATTAGAGAAATATTTAGAAAGTTCGAGAAAATTCTTAAATGAGTACAATAAGCGATTTAAAATGCTCGAGAAAGATCTAGAAATTTCTCGAATGATCTAGAAAATTTTAAAATGAGTGCAATTTATTATAAACGATTTTAAATGTTCGAGAATGTTCTAAAAATTTTTGGATTGATCTGGAAAGTTCCAAAATGTGTACGAGTGTTATTATTGATCTAACTAAAAGAACCAAATCGAAATCGAAAATAGAAATCTATAATGTCTGTTAAAAAATGTATCCTTATCCTTATATATTTTTTATACCACTAATCATGCGATGTATTTTAACCCGAGCAACGCCGGGTTTCGCTGCTAGTAATTATATATTATAATACCATAATTTGCCTTTTTATTGTTATTTACCTACTAACAATAAGTAACATTTAGCTAGACTTTTTGGGGGGAACTTGCAGAGTGACGTTGCGTTTTCATTTTTATTTTCATAAATTCGTGTGTATTGAGTTTTATTGCATATTAAACGGTGGTATTTTATCCAATAAATATCAATCAGTGCACCAGTGAAGTGAAATAAAATGAATTATGTGTATCGTGACTGTTCACATGGTCTCAAAAAGTTCGTGAAGAGTTTTAGTACAATGACCACCATTGTAGTGAAACATGACTTTTATGGACGATGACTGACTGAGGACTAGATGTGAAACCATGTGTGAAAGTGATGACTGGAAATTATAATATAACTCGACACTGGCAGAAATAAATCCTAATTTGGACTTGGTTGCCAAACTTAAAAATAAGAAGAACATTTAGTTATTTCTAGCCAGTTCTAGCACCGTTTTTGGGTACAAAAATCTGACAATCTAGCAACATTTTGCAAGATATCTAGACGATATCACAGATTACTAAATAGTTATTACGTAACAGATAAATCACTCCATACAAAATTTACAATACCTACTGCTATAATAGCCTACTCTTTTGAGTCGCTAGACGTTACCAACGAAAATGCACCTAAGCTTACGAGCGTAAACTGAATTTTGCTTTGTAGCTACTCGCCGCCGCGTGGTTAGCGTGGATTGCCAGGGATGCCTCTGTCGATAAAGATCTCAGTAGGTATTTACAGTACTTACACTTTATGAAATCAAAAAATAAATGCTGTTTAATTTTTCAGCAAGTTAAGTTGTTAAAAATAAGAAGTTTCCTACAAATGTTTTATTTTTATATATATAGCTGACCAGACAAACGTTGTTCTGCCATATCGACGCGACTTCGTTTGCGTGGTTTCGTACCCTATACATAAGTATATCGTAAGTTTCGCTCGTCACGTAAACAACTTATTTACTTTGGTGAGTGTAAAGAAAAGGATAGAAGAAGAAATAGAGAAGTAAAGTGCACATTTAATCTACATTCAATCCAAAAGGTAAAGAACATATGTAACTGGATAAGGATCAACTCTATATTGGTCAAAATAGCTTTGCAAATAACCTTTTGAATATGAATATTTTTCAGGAGATAGGTATATTCCACCACGGACTTTTCTGTAGACATGTAAGACCTACAATTCTTTACTACATTACGCATTTTGTTCTAACATCAATGGTTTTTCTCAGCGCACGCAATATTAGGAATTTTATAGGTATTTTTTTTACACCTTGGGAACTTTTCGTAGGGATACCTATTTTTTTTTAAATAAGATATATCCTATATCTGGCTATCATATACAAAAATATGTTTTTGAATCCGACGATTTGAAAAACAAAAAACCTCTTTCACTTTATTACATTAATATAGTACCTATATTTAGATTAATAAAATTTTGCTCGTCGAAATTCACAATGTTGAATTTTATTGTGGAGAATACTCGGAATCAAACCAAAAAGTATAAAAAAGGTAACAAGTACATACAAGGGGAGTTAAATGGTATATTTTTATAGTTCAACCAGGATTCGTGCAACCAGGATTCTGACTCATATTTTGTTCAAAGTTTACAATAAATGTGGCCTCTAATCTTTTACATAATTATAAAAAGGTACTTTAAACCTTCCATAGAAAGAACAACAAACAGTTCCAGTGAAATATATGCGTACGAATGCGCCACGCGGCTGTCGACAACCAACTGAGAAAGATGCCTAACGATATCTAGCTACTGGCTTTGCAGTTGGCAGCACTTTTCTAGTGAATGTCAGTCAGGACTTTTTGGCGGGAACTTGCAGAGTGACGTAGCGTATTCATTTTTATTTTCATGAATTCGTGTATTTTGAGTTTTATTGCATATTATCGGTGGTATTTTATCCAATAAAGATCAATCCATGCGCACTGGTGAAGTGAAATGAAATGAATGATGTGTTTCGTGACTTTACAAGTTGTCTCAAAAAGTCCATGAAAAGTTTTAGTACAAGGACCACCATTGTACTAAAACATGACTGGACGATGACTGATCATGTGGACTATGTGAAAGTTGATGTGCGGACTATATTAGAATGATATTATAAATAAAATGTATGCGACTGAAGGACTTTGTCCATGGTCATGAACAAATTAACAAAAAAAAAGAATGTCAGTTAATGTCAGTGTCAGTGTCGCTCGCTCGCTGACAGTTGCTGATAAATCCATTGAGATATATACATGGAGGTGAAATGTTTGTCTATAGAAATAATCATTTATACATATATGTGGTATATCGATGCCTAGTTCATAAAAAATAATGCCATCTCTTTTTAACTTCATTATTTTTGCATAAGTGAAAAAGGATAGCAGCATTTTTGACAGTTACTATGATGGCAACCCTTCGTTCTGAGTATCATCAAAATACCTATTTGCGGCCGGTCCGCCATTTTATCCTCCGGCTATCTCGACTCGCCATTGGTCAGTCATCTGTCAAATGCTTGTCATTATCAAAGGGATAGAGTAGTGCCCTAAGAATTATTTATTTATCGATAATGTCCTTTTATGTTTTTTTTTCAACTTACTTTCAAGGTTGCCTGCTAGAAAAGGAAAAAAGAATATTGGCTTGAAACTACCTAAATAAAATTATATTGTTCAGAAATGAAAAAGATTTATCTAGATGTATCTTTAAAAAAAATTACTCTTAAAAAAATACTGTGAGCGCGTCGCGAGTGTTCCAAATCATTGACAGCTCTCAGTGGTCATAGACGTGATATCTGTAACGAGTAATCGGAACGTAAATTATTGATGTGAGCGTGACTGCTAGAGCGGAGTTCACTGGAGCGCACCCAAAGAATCGTCGGCGCGCATCGTTTCGTTTGTTTTTTGGTACCTACCTCCATTGTAAAACTCGCGCGAGTTGTAGAAATAATTTTGCGATTAGTTGAAGTAATTAGCTGCATTATTGCGTATGAACTCAGTTTATAGTGAAAACCATCCAAAGCAAGATGCCCACTTGCAACGTAATTGGATGTGGCTGTCGCGGAAGAGAAAATCACCCGACCATAACTTTGCACCAGTACGTACTTAATTTCAACCGAAATATCTTCTTTAATTCCTAAACAAAAATATTTGCAACATTGAATAGTTTCAACAGTAAAGCATTCATAGTTTCGCTTTTAATTTATAATTGAACATTTTATCGTAGCGCTTCTTCGCTCAAAGAGCAGCTCGACTGGGGAAGTAGGTACCTTACAGAATACCGCAGCCAAATAACTTAATGTTGTGTAAAGTTGTGTTCCTGCGCGTGAGTAAGGCGCCAGAGCTCAGGGGAAAGGTCGGTAACGCGTGAGCGTTGCTTCGTGTATTACGAGCGTCCATATGGCTAAGGCAACCACTTACCATCAGGCGTGCCGTATGCTTGTTTACCAACTTAGTCGTATAAAAAAAATACTTTATTTTTTTAAGAAATCGTCTTGAGTCGTGGTATTTTTACCCGACTGACCCGGAAGGAGGGTTATGTTTTTCGAGTGTATGTATGTACTTATGTCTATTTCTTAGATACGCTCTGCAGCCTAAACAGCTTGATGGATTTTAACATATGAGGTGTCGTTAGATTCGTCTTAACTGTGGGAGTAACATAGGATATATTATTTTAATATGGCATCTAGGAATAAAAAGAAGGGGGTATTAAAAACAACAATTTCGTTATTTTAACTATATGTAAATAACTTCGAAAGTATAACCCAAAAAAAAATTTAATCTCAATCGCATAAAAATGGTTACTGTGGGTTATCCATAGGACATAGACATATACCATCGCTGACTTTTTTGTAGATATTTTTAAGATACAGAATTCCGTAGTACATCATTTTCATATATCTCGTAAAGTTTATGCGCAAAAAATTCTATGTGTTTTCGAAACATTGTTTTTTTTATATATTCTGTATATATAACATATATAAAGCTTCCTGGGAAAATTATCTAACTCATAGTGAAAACCGCATCAAAATCCGTTGCGTAGTTTTAAAGATAGCGTACAAAGTGACAGACAGCGGGAAGCGACTTTGTTTTATTTATACTATGAAGTGATGATTAGTAAGTAGGTATAATTCGCTCAATTTACAAACCCGTTTTTAATCATCATTTTACAAAATCGTAATGTCGGTCGGTACCTACTGCATTATAAAGCTTTACCAATTTATTCTATGTTCTTTATCAAGCAGCTAACTCCCTCTAGACCTCAGTCTCCCAAGTAATTAATTTATTTCAATACATTAAAATAACAATAAAAATCCGATGCTTTCCTCGGAAAGTCGATGTATACTTGTTGAATTATCTGCTCGTAGATACCGTGATAAAATATAAATACATTCTCACAATCTTTTATCGATGATTTATAAATATCGATATAGGCTTATCAACATGGGCTGCACTATTGACGGCCATTTTATCCTCCGGGTAAGTTTAGGTATGCACGTTTTTTTCGTAGGTATGGCAAGTCCATATAATATTAAGGGTACATTCCGAAATGGATAATATCGATCACAGCGATTACAGCAATAATTTGCGTACCGAATTAGATATCACGCTTATGACAGCTGAGAACTATCAACAATTCGGAACGACCGTTATCGCGCTCACAGTATTCAAAACAGAACATTTGAGAATTTAATTAAAATCTGAATTATCAATGCGCTAGGACTCCTTATATCTTTTATAAGTTGACTCGCAAAAAGGAATATCTGCTTTTTTTATTATTTTTCTCTCATAAAATCATAAAAAGTATCTTTGCCAAATAGAAAACCAAGAATCTTATTAGATTTTTGCCGTCACTTTTGACAGCGCTCACGGTGATATCAGTTTAGGGCATGGTCGGTGTGAGCGCAAGATGGCGCATGTCATGACGTCATCTATGACGTTTCACGGGACATCGTTAACTGTCATTATTCAATTCGGTACGGGTTTAAGCACGCTCAAATCGATTACAGCGATTACAGCGGTAATTCGGAATGCAGCCTAAGTCGTTGGATAAATCCGAGTTTTGTGGAGTGTGTGTTGTGAAAGTGCGATTTCTGTGTACTTACGACAATTTGAGTTTATTCAAACGACGAACAAATAGTTATAATATAATGTCTCTTCGAATGCATATAGAAAAGAAAAAAGCGCAAGAAGAAATGCGTCGATTAATGGCAGAACGAAAAAAGAAAGAAACAAATCCTATGACAATAAATAACCCCTTAGCTAAGTATAATAACGCAGGGCAGTTAATGTGTATGCTATGCAGTTCTATAGTACGATCCGAAAATGTTTGGCAGGTTCATGTGAATAGTAAACAGCACAGAGAAAACGTGGAGAATGCAAAAAAATTGAAAGAACTAACAAAAAACTTTACCGTTGGAAAGATAAAGCATAAAAGTTCTAGTCCTCCTAGAGATGCTCCTCAGGAAAAAAAGTTGAAGAGTATATTAAAAAACGCAATTGACACACCTCCAGAGACATCTCAAATTCCCAAAAATAATGCCCCACAAATTGTATCTTTCCACAATGAAGAGATTAAAAGATCACCATTAAATCCTGTTGTGATAACCATAGGTGAAGAAGGTATGTTGAAGCACAATCTATTATGAAAATTAATCTTTATTTTAGTTCTCTTTAAAATCCATGGTAAACAAACAAGTTATATTTCTAACAGGAAAAGGTACAAATATATTACATTGGGTTATAATAATTGTGGTTTACCAACCACTGACACACAGATTAATTGTCTAGAAACCACAACTGGAGCTGTCCAGTTGAGTATGATTATGCTTAATAATAGGCCTGTTGTACATGAATAGTGAAAGAATACCCTGACAAGAATAGTGTGAAAGAATACCCTGACAAGAATAGTGATTCTTGTCAGGGTGCAGTTAGAGCTTGTCTACACTCTGCTGAGCAATTAGGCAGATTTAACTAAATAACAATTGTTTTCATTGTTATTTTCTTCCCATCCAGGACATGCATTTGTGTGCATGAACATTTCCAAATGTCCTGTCTGAGTGTAATAATGTATATTAAATATGTATTTACAAACAGAAAGTAGTACATACATATAATGTAGTATATCAATTATCTGGTTTCCAGAGAACAAGCTCTGCTTAGTTTGGTATGCCGTGTGTGAAGGATGTCCTAGGATATTTATATATTTAATATTTTAGGTGAAAAAGCTGAATCTGATGATAAAGATAATGACTCAAAGGCACAAGCTGCTCCTGAACAACCAATACCAGAAGGTTTTTTTGATGACCCCATTTTAGATGCCAAGGTAAGATTTTTTTAAATTTCCATACCATTACTGTTATACATATATACATTTCTAGCCAGTATGGGTAGGTTCTGAATGGGAGCATGAGATTTTGAAGAAAATAAAAGTGACAAAGTACCCATCTGGCTGGCTACCATCCTCAAATTGAAAATCTGTCCCCAAGCACTTGAGAGCCAGTTCCTTCTAGGCTTTGTGTGCTTTCCACTTTCGGCCACATCATCACTTACCATGGTGAGATTGTGGTCAAACATACACCTATACACAGTAAAAATAGAAAATAAAAATGTGTGACAATTAAATTGTTTTAAAATAAAAGCAAATTATTAAAAACAATGTAAATTCCCATTTATTAAAAAAAACATACCTTTTCTGATAAGGAAAACAATGTTATTATATTACTACATATATTTCCACATTTCTTAAAATACAAATATTTGCTATAAAGTTACTGACCAAAAAGTTCTTCAAATGCATCATGGATGTGTTCAATCATATCTGTAGCCAACATACTTCGGCCTTTGATTTTAAAAGCTTTTTCATTACATAATCTTACCAGCAGAGATGATGCACAGCATGATAGTGATGATGCAAGCAAAACTTTGTCAGCAGTTGTCTCGGTTTCAATTTTATCAATGTTAGCCAACATCCAATTTAAGAAAGTGGCTAGAGAGCCAGATAAGAGGTCTCCCTGGCCACCACATCTGCGCCCAGAGCCTCTCTCATTTAATTTCCATTGAAATTCAGGGTCTGTGCAGTAAACTTCATCTGTGGAGCCTTTTTTAAGAATTGTTACATATTTTCCTAGCTGGTTCAATCCTGAATGACCATTGGTTTTGTTGCAGAGTCTCTCAAACTCAATCTTATTAGGTGTTAATATGACTGGTGACAAAAAGTCTTTTATCAGTTCTGGTTTCTCTGTTATAAGAAACAGTCCATCTGCATCTATAATAAGTGGTATTTTCATTTCTCTTATGGTCTCGATCAATCCAGATACTACATGAAAGATATCTGTCTCCCTTCCTAATCCAGGTCCTATAACAATTGCATGAAGTCTCTCAAACCATGGTGATATCTCCTTAACCGCATTGCTTCTATCTAATAATGGATGCACAATTAACTCTGGGCTGTAAGATTTAATGACAGTTGCTGCTGCTGAGGTACAAAATATATGAACTAAGTCAGCACCTACCTGAAAATAATATAAATTTATTTAGATCTTTTTGGTAGAGTAATATTTATTTTACAATAAATCTTCCTACTGAAATATTTAATAAATACAATTGCAAATTCTTTTATACTTTTATTATCATCGTTACTCTACCACTGACATAGGTATACAACAACAATGCTTATCACAAAATATCCTCGAATACCTTTACTTGTGTGAGATAGGGGTGATTATGTTTATGTAATTTCCAATTTATTTAGCTCTATCGTTTTAAGGCATAAAGTCACCTTTGGCATTGTTGAATGTGGGGGATGTGAACGCAAAAAAAAGAAATTCAACCAAGTTTGTAGTAGGTACTAACTTTTAGAGCACTTATTCCTGCAAAGTAAGGTGCTCCTGTGTATTCCAGTGATCCACCAACAATGCCTATCCTACCGGCTTGACCTTTGTGATTACTGTTATCTAGAGGCGGTATGCATTTGATTATAGATTTTACCATACGTTTACTATCCATTATGTTTTTTTGTGTATTTGTAGTTGTCATATGGCACTTGGGAATCAACTTTGAGTTACTAACTAATGTAAACGATTTTTTTAACATTGAAAAAAATTAGTATGTATGTAGGTCCTACTCAAAACAAGTGTAATTTGTTAAAAATATTATAGGTGTAGTCCCACCAACGAACTTCAATTTACACTTAAGCACAGAACACTTTTACGAGCACTTAAGATAATTCTGTCATAGGCGTCACAGCACAGTTTTGTTAATAAATCAGTATTTAATTAAAAACATTGGCGTAAGTTGATAGGTACGATTTTTCGGTACCGACGATGCACAGACCACTATAGGGGATACTTGCGACGATGACATGTTTCTAGTTATAAAAAAGTACTCTGTGATGACATGCATGGCATGACGGACAGGCAGATAGAGCCAGTGTTGCCATATCAAGGAGGCGTGAAATCTGTATTTTCATACAAAAAATCCGTATTACCAATATGAATGGGCGTTTTTCAAACAGATTAAATTATATGCTCAAAATACCTAATTCAAATTCAAATATTTATTGAATCATACTAGGTATAAACACAAACACACACAGTTAAAGGTAGGTAGGAACACACATGTGGTCTCATCTAGGGCATTGCATTGCAATACAATGGTGCCGATTCTGTTGTAAATCGCACTAAACTAATTTTAGTCACATCTCATCTCTTTCTTACGAACATGATTGAAAAAGGATAGAACATATTTTAAGTTGTCAAATTAATCTTTGCCGTCTTATTTTGCGTGTATTTAGGCGTAACCGCGATAGATGGCGACTAAAATTATATTGAAAACAAGCATTGGACTAATTTGACAGGACTAAATTTCTTACATCCTTTTCTTATGTTCTTTGTTAGAAAGAGACATAGTGACATTAAAATTAGTTAAGTTGTGAACAACAGAAGCTGGGCCAATATAATATTATAATAAAATAAGATGCAGCGTTACATTTCAAGAAATTTGTAGAAAGAAATTCTTCTACAGAATAATATCCTGGTCCAACTGTTAATAATGAGGAGTTTCCTGATGATACCTCAGTGCTTAAAGTATCTGTCAAATCGTGAACTTAAGGTTCAGATACCTCTATGCTCAAAATACCTACATAGTGCATCAGCGAGACGTAGTTTTACGGTTCCTTGTTTTTTAGCTGTTTAGTTAATTAAGTTCCAGGTTGTAAATATATATGCTAATAAAATGTTTCAAATAAGTATTAATTTTTCAGGTTCGAAATATTGAATATAAAGATCCTATTGAAGAGGAATGGGAAAAATTTCAAAAGGAAATGAAAGAAGAAGCTAGTGCTTCTGCAGAAATTATAGCAGGAGAACAAGAGGAAGCTACAGCTGAACGACAAATTGATGAAATTGATGAACAAATAAGAAATTGGTCGAGGTAAGATTAATTCGATTCCTTGTATACCAGCAGTACACCTGTAGCTTAATAAGTAAATAATTAATGTATTTCTTTTTTCAGAGTTTTAGATCTAGAATTAAAGAAAGACGAGACGAAAAAGAAAAAGCTTGATAAAGAGCTAATGAGTGAAGGTGAAGAACATGTCTCTGAAAACGAAGATGAAATTGATGAATTCTTAGACTGGCGGGCAAAAAATTCTTATACTTAAATTTTATGATAGGCGCTTTGTAAATACTCTTCCTTGTAATAATAAAATAAAGTTAAAACTAAAATCATGGTTTATTTAATAATTAATGCTATGTAAGATACAAACCATGCATGATTTTTTGGCGAATCAGTTAACGAACTGAGGCAGAAACTTGGTAGTGGCGCCCCCTATCCTGAGATAATAATATTTTTCGAAAAAAAAAAAAGTTTTCTTCCAAAAATAGTATTTAACAAAAATAACAAATTTAATTTATCAAAAGAATGGTTTTTAAATATTTTTGACCTTTTTTAGAAAACCATAAGTAGGTTTTTGTGTAATTTGTAGGAATTACCTTGTCCTTATATGCATTTATAATATCACTTTAATATAGTCCGAACATTCACTTTCACATAGTCCGAATGATAGTCACCGTCCAGTCATGTTTTAGTAAAATGGTGGTCATTGTACTAAAACTTTTCACGGACTTTTTGAGAAAACTTGTAAAGTCATGATACACATATTCATTTCATTCAAGTTCATGCAAGTTCCCGCCAAAAAGTCATCATAACACAGATAAAACAATGTCGTCAGCATACAAAAAAAAATGTTTCCGGTTTCTAAGCTTTATAGCTGTGGGATTTGTGAATACCTAAAAAATAAAACTGCAGCGATACGTTTGCTTGTGTAATTTCCAACTTTCGGGTTACATCACTGATTCTGATTAACGAAATACTGCAATTTAGCTTTACTTAATATGAAATACAAAACTGGATAAATTACTTCTTCAACAGACAAAATCTCTTATAAAACTGAAGAGCTAGGCGTCTGGACATTGAATGAATGCCTGTCACATTTTCAAGCAAACAATTAATCATATTATTCTTAATATTACAAACAGCCAGTACTAAAAGACTGTGGCCAGTAAGTACATGAAACAGACAAATAAATAGGTGGCACGCAAGTTGCCACATTGCCAAGCTGTATACTCTGTCTACGACTGAACGAAAAATACTTGCGGCTGAATTCATTCAAAATTATGCATGTCATATTTTTTATCTTTAGTAGAAAAAGTTAGAGTATGTGTTGCTATATAAAAAGATTATCCCTTCAAAGCTGGAGAGTTGAAGTAATAAAATGTCTAGAAAGTAACATTAATAGTTAATCTAGGCTTTTAAGTTTTATCTAGTACATGCTATAAATAGTTTTATTTTAGTGCTCTCTAGTTGTGCCAGTTATATTTAATTCTAATTTCATATTAAATTGCCCTTATATCTAAAATATGGGGAATATTTCGTTCTATGTAAGCTTGTTCTTTTTGTTTGTTGTGTCACACAAAATCATTTGATTGAATTATTTTATGTTTTGGTTTGTTTCTAAGTAAAATAGAGAATTAATTCGTTGTATATAAAGTGATTTTTATAATATCTATCAATAATTCTCTCAAACTCAACATGTCATGTCAGGATACCGAGCAATATCGGGAGTTTGTAAGAAAACTTCAGAGAGATGAACATAGGCCGGCTGCATTGAACGATATCAAAAATTTACTCGCTTTTAAACCGGCAAGTGATGCTATCAACACAATTAGAGACGTTGGGATCTCCAAAATAGTCCAGTGCCTTAATGTGACAGACAAGTAAGTTTATTAATTCAATCAACTCAAAAGTTGCTGCAACAACTTTTAACCAGATATCTCATTGTAATATTCTATTATAGGTCCCATGTCGATCTTACATGTGAAGTCTTAAAGATTTGTTTTGAGAAATTTAACATCGGAGATGTTATTAAAAACTATACAGGTCATATAATGTACCTTTTGCGGCATGAGAAGGATTGTGTGCGAAGACTTGCTATTGATGAGGTTTGAACCTACTCTAACTGAATAATTTAATAGTAGTTAGGGGAATTATACTTGATGATTAAACAAAGCATAATAAGTTGTAAAATTGAGTCATGAAGTTGAAACTTGGGATTTTAAGGTTACTTAGTCTAACTCTACAACTTATTTCAATCTTTATTTGTATTTATTATGTTGTCACTTTATTTACAATGTTTTATTTGGTACTTACTACACATTGCAGGTATACAAGGTAGTAACAACAGATTTGAATCTGCTTCCTTTACCTGAATATATTGATGTGTATGTGGCTGTGGCTCAACTTGTAGCTGATCAAGACATTGGTGCTGCCAATAAAGCCGTGCTCATCACATCAAACTTACCAGCTGAAGCATACCCAAAAGTTCTGGATGAAATGAAGATTGCTTTAGATTGTACTAGTAGCAGCAAATGTAATGCTTATGAGGTAAATAAATAACGGAACTCTTTTAGACTAGTGTTTTTAAACTAGTCTAGATTTAAACAGCTGCATTTGTCAACAGGTAAAATGTGGCTTTTTAATTTTATTCATGTTTTAACTTTTGTATGTAGCATAGTTGGAGTACTGTAGACCCGCAGTTATCTGTCCCCTGTCTAATCAGAGGCCCCCTGTAATCCTATCAGAATGATTTTGGCTAATAATACAGGTGTCCTGTAATTAATGGTCTATCATTTGGACCATTAATTACCCTTGAAATTTGAGATTAAGTCGTATGAACAAAAGTTTAATTTAAAAAATAACATGGGTTTGGTGGCAGCACTCAATAGTCTGACAAATTTGATCATCCGACACAGCCTTGCTAAATATTTGTTGGATTATTGCAGGTTGTCTATAATTAAAATAATTTTATGTACTCCTGTTCAATCACCATCAATATTTTTTTAGGTTGTTATCAACATCTCTACCAAGTCCTATGAGCTGTTTATTTTATGTGTGAACTTGGGTTACTTTGATCACATGGTGTCGGAGCTGAAATCAAATGATGTTCTCTATCAATTGAACATCCTGGAACTATTATCAAGGTTGGGTGTCAAACCACATGGGATCAGCCACCTTGTCAAACATGGAGCATTAACAACTATTACAGAATTAGTTGCAGATCTACCCAATAACCCTCTTGGGGGTTTATTGGTTCCTGGTAATGTAGAATATTCACCTTGTTTGATCATAATAATAGAATTTATATTATTTAATTTTGCATAAAATCGGTTAATTTTAACATTATAAATGGTACAATAATCTTGTTTGGTTTACAGGCTACATGAAATTTTTTGGGTGTATTGCCCATCACTATCCGAAAGAAATATTTGACAAATATCCTGTGCTGTTAGATTTACTATTTGAAGGTTTCGAATCTGATGATCCAACAGTTCTGCCAATTGCATTAGACACGCTAGGATTTGTTGGAACTACTGTGGAAGGGAAGTTATGTTTAGCTGCCTTAGGTACCTATTTCAATTTGTATTGCAAATAATCTATTACATTTGTGATCTACAGGTATTTTTATTTTTAGTCCTTCTATTGTTTTCTTGCAGGCAGCAAATACACTCAGACTGTTGAAAAAGTGGGACAGATCATCAGAAACAGTGCTACAGATGTTAAAGTGCGTGCATTATATTGTTTTGCTAATCTGATTTGTATTGATAAAGACCCATCTGTACCTGAAGCTGGCCCAGTTGACCACAGAGTAACTTTAATGACAAGAGAATGGTTCAGAAGCCTGAGCACCACACCTGGATCTATGGAATTTTTATTTGAAATTTGTAAAAATCCATTTCCTGATATAAGATTAGCTGCATTCAATTTACTTGATGCTGTTTGTCAACATCAGTGGGGTGAGGAATTGGTTGCAAGGGTTGCAGGTATGTTCATATTGTGTATTTTCATTAGGATTTTCTTAAGGGCGGTATGTAAGCTAAACGTCATAAACAGGGTTCGCTATTTTAGTGGTTTATGAATGAAAACATGAAAGAAATAGTATTATATGAACATAATCATAAAGCCAAGACACCAATTAACAGATCGGTGTTGGCCCTTTTTTTTAATTTTACTTTTATAAATAGCAAAAACCTTATGAATATTACAAAAATCATAAAATCGAGGTTTTCCTCTTTAGTGATACCATCAAAATAAGAATCCTTTTTGTAATAAATTTATATTAAATCGAATCACAAATATATGTACAATAGATCCGTGGGGCCATATTTTAATTTTTTTGTACGAGAATAACGTAATTTATTTGTTAATAAGCATCAATTTTGCGACGCCATTTGTCCATACATTTTTCTATGAAATGTCAAGTGAAGCTTTATATACAAGACGCAATCGCGAAAATATTCAGTTCCCCCCAGTGTCCCAAGGTGACACCACGTCGCTTTTTATTGACACCGGAAATTACGTCATCCATATATCTGTATACATGCGCTTGTCAAAAAGAACATAATAAGTGCATTTTTATTTTTTACATTATTAGAGTTATGAAATACACCATGGACATTTTGATAAATTTATTGTTCTTATGGTAATCGGTATCAATTTCATGATTGGTTGATACGTCCTTAGTCTTTTTGAAAATGTCCCGTATGCCAAAATATTTTCCTTGTTCTCCCTCTCAACCATTGATTGCTTATTTTGTTACTTGCTTATAGATAGACTAGTCTTATTAATACAATATAAATAAGATTATATTTTTAATCGTGCGGCTTTTTAATGAATCGTCGTTGCTGAACAGAAGGTTAGGATACGGCCATCGATATAATATAAGTATTTTATTAGATTTCACGATCCGAACAAAAAATCCGTCGAGCTTGATGACAGCGGGATTAAAAACATCTTAAGCGCCAATGAATTTCATAGCGCCTACGCGTTTCGTTCAACGTGTCGTTCATATAGAATTTACACCGCAGTCGTGGCATTTAAATGAAGAAATATTTTTTCTATTGTGATATTACTATATTATTACCTATTTATTCACTTGAAAAACAAATAAGTTAACTTGACTTTGATTTCTTGTATTATTAATGCCGCTCCGTACGCGCCCACACTGCATGAATGTCGAAGGCACACTAAAGTAAGGTGAACGGAACGCAGTTCAGTTAATTCGAACCGAGTGAATATTGGGAACGCTGTGTATATATAGTAGAATGCTAGTAGAATACAATTATATCGATGGATACGGCCATTTGTAAATAATTCACTGTTTTTATATTATATTCTTTAACTATAAAGCTATGTTACTAGATATTTTCTTTGTAGGTTTTATTTTATTAAGCATAACTTAATAAGCCTCTTTGCAAATCTTTACAATATAAATTCTTATAATTTTTAATTCTCGTCGTCAAACTCTACTACGCCTAAAAGTCATTGTGAGCATTATCCATTTTAATAAAAATTCGATATCTCGCCACCAGTGCATCATATATAACATTATTTCTAGAGATAATATACCATGTTGTTCAATAAGTTTTGTCGTTCGATACGAGAAACACGTTTTTATTATTTGAAATACATTTTATTATGATGATGATGATCACTACTCCCAGCCAGTACAACGACCGACCCATGTCCTATACAACCATTCAAACATCAACCACCATGTAACTAACTTAGTTTATAATTACTGGTACCTGAATAGTTGTATCGGAATAGCCATGGAGAAACCAAGGAGTGCGTGTTATATAGGAGTGACACGCTCTGGGGTGGAAGAGGACGGCCAGCTAACCGCAACCAGCTGACCACAATCGACCGACTGTTCAGCCTATAGATGAGGGATGAGCGTTGATGTATGTTGAGTGCTGGGGTTTTATTGTCTTCTTTCTTATTTTGATTTTTTGTTCCTGGGTTGGATTTTGTTATTTCTTTGTTGTTCATTAGATTAACCTCCTCCATGCACGGGTATAGCTTCTGTGGTTGAGAGGCTCTTTGTCCATTTCAGCTTCGGTATGTGCTTACATATTTCTTGTTCTTCGTTATTATTCTAGAGTCAATTTGGTTGCCTCAGGCACAACATCAGCAAGGTTTTTATTATAGTAGTCAAAATATTCTATATCATGCGCCGATTGATTTTTAAAGTAAATATCTGTTTTCTGGGTTTGGATTTTTGTGTACTGTAGGGCCGTAACATGGCCATAATATATGGGACTGTATTCTATCAGATGTGTGTTTGAAAACTTAAGTATCTTGGTTAATGGGATGAGAAACATCCAGGATAACATATCTTTTTGTGTTCCCGAAAGTATTTTTTTTTGGTTTCCTATCCTGCTGGGTGTATGAAGTTCCGTGATTTTAATCTGATCATGGATGAGCATTTTTTCCTGGTTTAATTAGTGTTGAGCCTCATTGTTTATCAGTTAGTTTATCACAAACGCTCGAGCTGTACACATCTCAGTGCAATAATTGTTAGACCCGGTTCTGATGCCTATAATTATTTAAGACTATACATGTGTTAAGTGCAGTGAAGTGATTATTTAATTGTAATATTACGACAATAAACACATTGGGCCCGTGAGGAGTTTGTTGCGTCGCTTCTTCTCCTCATACAGGGCATTTCTGAAGCGACAGTTTAACGTTGTTTTACCCTGCGGAAAGCTGCTGTTTTGAAACCCCGCGGAATAATTGCATATGAAATACTAAAAAATCATCGAACGAGTCGTAGCGGGTTGCGGGGGTGCTCCCAGAACTCCCTATTAGTCGCCGCTATACCGAATTTAACAAATCTTCGTTAGCTAATCATGAAGTATCCAGTACTGAATTGGCCATTGCAGGATAAATGGCTACGGCCCACGTTAAATGGCCTGCGTTCGCGTATACTAATAATTATACAAAGTAAGGGATAGAACCGCTGCATGGCCAATAGTATAATAATATAAAAATAACATAATAATAAAATAAAATAACATAATATAGAATGGCTTCCAAATCTTTTAAAAGTAATGAAGTCGTGAAACGTCTCTGTACAACCATCTCTTTTAATCTGAAAGCTAGATCCGCACATAAACCATTAAATTAGATAACCTGAGCCGAAGGTCCTTGATAACATTTGCTAAGGGCCTCGCACTGGCTTAATTAGGCACTGTACTACAAGATATTTATATTGCAAATATATTGAAAATTAGCCTATAGCATTTGAGGATAATGTAGCTTCCTATTACAACTCAAGTGGCTTCCTATCCGCCTTCGGCGGAATACACACAAATTGCCACTCTTATGCATTGTTTTATTTAATCCTAAAGCCCCTCGCTATCTCAAGGAACGCTTCGAGTACTACACCTCAACATCATCTTCTTCATAGTCCCATGGAACTTAACTTCCAAACTCCCAGTCACACTTCTCACTCTTATTCCCAATCTTTTACTATCCAAGCTATACGTCTCTGAAACTCTGTCCCTCAGACTATAAGACGGGCCCCGACGTTAGACTCTTTTAAATCTCTTGTTATTTCACGCTATCACACGCTATAAACTTCCTAATTTCCTGCCTTTCTTTGTATTTTTCTAGAGCTGTTATTTTCACGTTATGAAAGTGTATTCTTATGTGTTAAACCTTCCATATTCTCATATATCCTGTTACCCAAAGGTTGTCTAAAAGAAATCGCTTAAGCGATAAGACCGCTTATTTTGTATCACTTCTTCTTTTTTGTATTGTTTCGTCTTCTACTATATGGTGTACAAATAAAGCATATTTATCTTATCTTATTAGTGAAAGAATGTTCAGAATCGGATTAGTAATTTCAAAGCCTCGTACATGCAACTTACAAACTTTACCTTTTTATATGATACTAGTTGTACCCCGTGGATTCACCCGCGTTCTCTTGATAAAAGTAGCCTATACCCTTCTCTATACCATAGGTATCTGATTGCCAAATCTCAATGCGATGGGTTCAGTGGTTTAGGCGTGAAAGCGTAACAAACAAATGGGCCAGTGGGTGCAGTTGATTATGATTCCACCTATAGCGGTGCAGGTCGTGGGTATGATTCCCACCCAGGATATGCATTTGTGTGCATGAACATGTCTGTATGTCCTGAGTCTGGGTGTAATTATGTATTTACAAACAAAAAGGTTTCCATAGTACAAGCTCAGCTTAGTTTGGGATAAAATGACCGTGTGTGAGGAATGTCCCAGGATGTTTATTTTATTTCATTATTATTTATGACTAAACTTATTACTATTTATTATTATTACTTATTAAACAAACAGAGTTACTATGGATTAGTACCTACTTCTTCAAAAAACGTTAACGTAAGTACCCCCAAAGTACTAATATAAGACATAGCACTGAATTTCCTTTGCTTATAAGTAGTAAATCCATTCTGCATAATAATTATTGAAACTTTGGTTGCGCTTATTTAAATAAGCCACTAGAAAAGGTATTTAAATAGAAAATTAAATATAATGTTACTTAATAATATTGGAATTTATATATCGGCTGGTCCCACGTTATGCGGTACGTACCTAACTTGACGCAACGTCAAGTTTGGATTTGATGCATGTGTGCGTGCCTGTAACACAACTGCAAAGTAACAAATGAATGCTGGTTTTGGCGCGCGATCTAGCCTACATACTACCCTTAATTTAGCTAAGGATTTAATTTATCTTGTAAAATAAATGTAATCTTTAGGTAAACTTTCAAACTAGCTTTTTGCCGTAGTTAATGAATAATTCTTATTTCAGGTTTCATTGAATATCTTTTAGATCGTTCTGTTGGTCATACAAAAGAGTCTAAAGAAGCTAAATATGACGTAATACGAAGGCTATCTAGATCTGCTGCATTTGATCCCAATATAATAACTAGGTTACATACCTATGTGGAGCAGGGTCCATTCTATTCTGAGACAACAATGGAAGTGGCAATGGAGGATGATGAATAAATATTTAAACAAAAGCAACCGCTATGTGTAGAAATGTATGGCTATATTTTATTTCAATATTCTCTTTAAAAATAGTCATATAGTAGTCACATAGTTCATATTTGACTAATGTACTTGAACAATTTGTAAGGAAACTTAAAAAAAATTTTTTGTATACTTCACTTCTTCCTTTTATTTTTAGATATATTTTCTGACTTTGCTGCTTTCCTTTTCGAAGCCTTAGGTTTACTTTTATTATACTTAGCTGCCAAATTATCAATAAATGAGTCTATTTGTTGGGCTCTTGATTGTTGATTTTGCTTTATCATGAGTTCTAAACTGTTGGTTCCTGAAAAATACAATGCAATTTAAATTTATTATTGCAGCAAATATCAATTTGTTGCTTTGCCTGGCAATGTGTTCAGGCACTTGAAAGCCAGTTTCATTTTAGGCTTTATGTACTTTGTCCACATCAATTGGCATAGAGATAAACATAAGCCTATACATATATAAAAATCAATTGCCTGCCCGTTAGTCTCGCAAAAACTCTAAATGACTCGCTCGACTGATTTGTTTTGTTTTTTTTTTACATGCCTAATTGTTGTTTAGGAAAACCTAAAGGAGTAGCCGAAAAAATTTTAATTGGTAATTTTGTATGGGAATTGCAACTTTGGATTCCATTCTGGCGTTCGTGGTGGACCTATTATTTGCCAGATATGCGCCATGCATAACTAACTGTTATTCTATTCATTCTGTGCCGTTGTGGTGTTAAATCTATTCAGATATGAAGATTTACAATCAAAACAATTTTAGGTGGTAGGAAGTTCACCGGGTTAAGTAGTAAGTAACCAATAAAAAAAGACCATTTTTTTGGATAAAATATTGTTTCTAATATTTAAAAATTGGTTGATATCTGACATGATAATCAATGAAGTATTTAATATACAAAATATTATTCAGATCCCCGACATATCCCTAACAGAATCCCTGAGTGATATAGTTATTGCTGACATACCAAGGTATTTTGAAATTAATGCAGCAAGTAAAAATAATTAAAATAATATGCTTACCTGAACCCATTCCAAATTCATCCCCCATTTCTTCAGCTTCCTTCGCCTCACGGTTTTCTTTTGCAATTCTTTTCTGACGTTTTTTAGCAGGCTCATGTGTGAATATTTTGTATGCCGGGATTTCATCATTTTTTATCATTTCCTAAAATATATATTAGAATTTTTTATCTTACTACTACTACCCCCTCAGTGGTCCAATGCCACGGCGTCCAAATGTCAAATAGTGACGCAAAATACGCATCACCGGCGTCCATTCGACCATCCTGGCATATTTGACATTTGGACGCCGGTGACAGTCGATCACTGAGAGGCTACTACTACTTAGTATGTATCAAAACGTTGCTAATTCTCTGCTAGTCTACTTTTCATTAAATAATTTAATTCAATAATTGTATGCAGATGCATTACCAACACAGCTATTGGTTTTTTTAATACTGCGAAGTGTGTAAACAAAATATGGATGCATGCAACACATGGGGCATTGCTCACGTGTTACCGATCCTTCACCTTTCCCTAATAAGCTCTTGTTACCTTACTCATGCACAGGATCACAACATAAAGTGATTTTGCCGCTGTATTCTGTAAGGTGGAGGTACTTCCACAGTCTAGCTGCTATTTGAGCTAATTAATGCTATCCCCTACCTCTCTGGTTTTATAGGAGTATAAGAATATAATAAAATAAATAGTAAAATACTCACATTAAGAATTTCTCTTATCCTAGGTTCATGCTCTGTTCTTGCAAACTGTACTTGATCAACAATGTAATCCATATCTCCTTTTCCTGACATATATGCTGTTTTGAGATCATCTCGTTCAGTTTGAGATCCTAGGAATACAAAACGCATACCTTAAATAGGCTTGATGCAGGACAATGACAAAGCCCAAGTTGGAGCATGCTTGCCCAGACGAAATCTAGTCACTGGTCTACGATCTACCATGAATGTCCTAGATTAT
This sequence comes from Polyploca ridens, assembly GCA_951394255.1. NCBI lineage: Eukaryota > Metazoa > Arthropoda > Insecta > Lepidoptera > Drepanidae > Polyploca > Polyploca ridens. The sequence continues at coordinate 6,687,449 of OX596253.1, forward strand.
TCCTACTCAATAGCTGACTGCATTGGATGCAAAATGTTTTTTTATATGTATATATAGGATGACTTTTAGGTAATTAGTAAACAATATTTAGACACATGATTGTAACTTGTGTCTAAGTATCTTTACTAATTACGAGTCATCCTATATAATAGCCTTCATTTGGACATGACAGTATTTCTTTATTATTCATAAATTGTTCTTTTGTTCCACATTTGCATGTCTGTTTGCCAGGTGGCAGGCAGATTTTTTTAATATAGACATCAACATGCCTTCATTTACTCAACAACATTATTTATGATAGGTACACATGCAGCTAGAAGCTGATTGAGTGTATATCACTACAATGTAGTCTTTAAGTACTTGTCAAACTATTTTTAAAAGAGTCTAAAGAGTTAAATATATTCAGCATCTTGTGGTTTGAAAATATATAGTAAAAAATATAGTGTATAAAGCAGATAGGCAAGCAACCAGTTGTAGATGGTCAAACCGTATGAGTTCACATTAATTAACAACATCTCTCAGATGAGTCTCCATGCTTGGGAGTCTATTGAGTCAAGGCTCTCGTGCTGGTGTTTGGTAGATCCATACCACAGTACACCTTAAGGTCATTTATGACTCAATGTGAGATGTGGTAAGTATTGTTACTGTCTGATACATTTCTTATCCCGGGTTATCCCAATTATCCTAACTAATGCGAAAGTGAGTTTGTTTGTTCGGTACGTCTTCATGCCTCAACTACTCAATGGAGCATCATGAAATTTGGCAAGCAGATAGCCTATAGTATGGAAAAGGACATAGGCCTTTTTATTCCAGGAATGCGGGGGACAGCTAGTATAGAATATAGAAATTAGCATAGATAAATTGGAGAAATCATAAACAGACTTATACCTACTGTTCAACAGTACAGAGTTGAAAATATCAAAAGACATGAAAGTTTACCAATATATTCTTTCTCATAGGATTGAATATCCTCCACAGTAATCTTCTTGAAGAGAAGCCTCCAATATATACTCCAGTCACGGTCAACTATCTCATTATAGTCCTCATCATCAACACTTTTAGTTTCATCATATAAATCTCGTTTGTTTTTGTCAGTGAGAATAGCGTGAATACTTCCCAAAACTTTAAATTTTTCAGTTGCTTCCAGTTTTTCGTCATCAGCTACTCGATCAGGATGTACTTTTAGAGAGAGTTTGTGATAAGCTTTCTTAACTATAAAGGAAAATGTACATGATAGACACAGATTTTGTTGATTGAATGAAAATCATCTCGGGAAATCATGAAATTGTTTTTTTTTTATCTCACCTTCCTTGTCAGTAGCTTTTTCTGAAATACCCAATACATCGTAAAGATTCTTGGTGCTATAATACTTTTCACATAAATCCAGAAGCCCCATGTTGAGACGAAACTATTGTATTATAAATTATATCAGAAATAATTATTCCGAAAGATACAAACGCGCGGGAATCCACTATTTATTTCTTGATTGACAGTTTGCATTGCAGTTCAGTTCAGTTTGACAGTTGACACAGGGTTGGATTCAGAACCCCAGAAAATTATTGTCTATGGAAAATAAAATTATACTACTTGTTGAAAATAATACTATGTTTTGCTTTTCGTCCCTTTTGTTATTAAATTAAAAAAAAAATGCATTTGGAAGGAAATTTTAGTTTTATTGTTATTGTACAAATCAACCAAATTTAGGCAAGATGTATATTTCAGCCAATTCGTCATTCGGAACTTCGACTTTGGCATTGACACGAAATAGCATGACGTTAGATGGAATAAATTCAATACACATTAGGTACATTTACTTTCTTTCACAGCATCGCATGAAAGTATCAGGAGTCAATAGAGCGATTTACTACAACTACATCAACAATCACATCTTTCAGTAATATTTTTTTTATTTATTTCAACCAATACAATCGACCTAAAGGTAAAATTATGGTATTTTCGCGTAGTATAATGGCATTACGATACGACACACACATCATAAAATTATGGTACAAATAGTATAATTATACTACGAAATCCAACCCTGGTTGAGTAGTAGTCGTATATTCATCCATAAAAGGATAGGCAAGGGTTCTTTTCAACCATACAGCCATTTCATACGTGTAATTTTATATAATATCATTTTCATAAAGTCTGCACATTAACTTTCACATAGTCACCGTCCATAGTCATGTTTTAGTTCAATGGTGGACATTGTACTAAAGCTTTTCACGGACTCTTTGAGACAACTTAAAAAGTCACGATACACATATTTCATTTCACTTCACTGGTGCACATGAATGATCTTTATTGGATAAAATACCACCGATAATATGCAATAAAACCCAAAATACACGAATTTATGAAATTTAAAATGAAAACACAACGTCACTCTGCAAGTTCCCGCCAAAAAGTCCCCAACCCTGGTTGAACAGGTGAGCAGTGGCAACGCTGCACACCACTGTGTGCAACGTTGCCAGTGACTTCAGGATAGGATACACGCAGCACCTAAAAATAGTACGAAACTTAACTTTTGAGTACGCAATGAATAAAAAATTATTCACGAAATTTCTCATATAAAGTAAGTTTATTCATTGCATTTTGTAAGTGCCGTTTGTGCACCAAAACCAAAGGAACCAAAAATAGTAGACACAGAATATCGAACAAATAACACAAAGAAGCGCAATTATGACGTTAATTTTGTTTGAAATCTATTCCGCCATTTCCCACCACCGACAATACGCTCTGATTGGCCAAGTCAAGAACACACGATGCAGTGATTGATCTTTACTGTTCAAAATCAGTGCAAAATCACTGACTAGTTGCGGAATTGGATTGCTCGGTATAATTTTAATGTTATTTATTTATTATGCAATGATGAATGGTATGGGAAGATAGTGTACTCTAAAGGGATTATTCCTCCTATGTATTCTATATATCGACCCCCTTATTCATTATCGCTTTTTAACTAAATCAGTGTAATAGTGTCCTCCGTCTCACTCTTTCGATCACCAAATGTGACGTGTCAGATAAAGACTTCAGAATTTTAGCTAATCAACGTTTCATAACTTTAGTATGAATAAGGGGACTATTCCTGTACTATGAAGGAAAGAAACTTGGAACATGGAATTAAAAATAACACACCGGGGTGAAGCGCTCGTGGTATGGTGTATAGCATGATTAGTCGTTTTTAATCGATCGGCAAAGTTAAGCTACCACCGTCGTAGTCGGTACCTGGATGGGTGACCACCTAGTGGTATTTCAAATCGAGCGTTTCCGTGCTTCGGAAGACATGAAAAGCCGTTGATTCCGGTTATCACTTAATTGTGATAGTCATTAAGCTAGACGAATGCCTACTAGGCGGCTTGAAAAATTCCAACAGTAGGTTGACCACTAGCCTACCTCCACCAAAAATCGGTATAAACATAAAATAATTTTACGTAGAATGAGCGTTTTTCTCATGATACTCAAAATACCTGTCAAACTCTTAATAATTCGAACCAATTTGAACCTTAAGTTTTACAAGTATTTTGAGCATAGAAGTATCATGAGAAAAACGCTCATTGTAAGTACCTAATTAGTTTCACACTTGCGCTTTTACTCGATTCTTCATGTGACGATTGACATAACTTTTCACTTAGTCCACCAGTAGTACATCGTGGCTCGATTTTGGCCATATGGCTTGCAAAATCGCGCACTTAAGGTTCAAATTGGTTCGAATTATCACCAATTTGACAGATATTTTGAGCATACAGATACCTATCATAAAAACTCCTCATTCATATCATCATATAACGGTGTCCACTGTTGAACATAGGCCTCTCCCATTAACTTCCACCTGGAACGGTTTTGGGCCGCTTGCATCCAGCGACGCCCAGCGACTCTGACCAGGTCGTCGGTCGTCGGTCCACCTGGTGGAAGGTCGTCCCACTCGGCGCTTTCCAGTACGTGGTCGCCACTCGAGAACCTTCCTTCCCCATCGATTATCAGTTCTTCGAGCGATGTGGCCTGCCCGCTGCCACTTCAGCTTGCTAACTCTGCCACGTAGAGAAATTCCGAGCATAGCTCGTTCCATAGCTCGCTGAGTGACTCTGACCTTATTTATGCGGCCAGCAGTAAAAGACCACGTCTCTGTTCCGTATGTCATAACTGGTAACACGCATTGATTGAAGACCTTTTGTCGTTACGCCCTGCCCATATACTACGTAATTTACATATCATAGTATATGGCTTGTTGATTGCTCCTTATGATGGTACATCTCACATACTACATACTGGCAGGCGTAACGATGGTAATAAAAAATAAAAAATCAACAAGTCTTCATACCTGTGAATCCTTTTATTAGATTCCTTAACTTTCCTCGTATATCTGCTTCGCTTCACGTGGGCTCCCGGCTCTCCTCAACCATGCACCATCTGTAGATATTAATGCACGATGACACCGACTGTCTCGGTGCCTCGGGCAAAAGAAGGCCATGTCTAAAACATGATCTGCCTCCTCAATACCTCGTCACTTCTTCATTGGCTGGAATACAATGTGTCAACTGGGTAAGATTGCACATAGATAATATACATCACATACAGAATGGTTTGGTTATATATGTTTGTTTAGAAGACCTCCATTGCTATTGCCAAGCCCGTTACCCTTAGATATTTTAGTGTACCGATTAACCGTAAACCTCATCAGTACCAGGGTGAACAGGTGATCCCACCGGATCCACAATTACGCTTCCGTCCCGTGAGACTTCCACTGGAATAGGTTAGGCTGATCCGTGGCCCCAGATCCACTATACCTATTTGTCACCAAGTTTACGGACTAGTGACGTGACAGTTGTAGAGGCCATTTCATACCCGGGTGTATGAGTAATTACCCAAGCTCACGGACTTATATAAGTTGGATGCATCCCTTGCAATCCACCGATTGCGGCTGAGCTTACAATCCACCGATTGCGTACGTCCCCCACTCTCAGCCCTGCACGTGACTTCTTGCTCCGAGGGGGTCCCGAGTCCCCTCCAGGACCCTACACGAAGGGTCCCTACCATTTACTTGGCAATGCTCCGGAGTCCAGTGAGTGCCCAGCTGATCTGGAGCTTCGATGCTGACCGCCTCTGTTGGTGCCGTGCTCCCATCTACATAGGACATGGCCTGGGACTTACCTCCGCTAGGGAATATCGGGAAGAACACATGGATTACTTAGATACGTAAATATACATGGTGGCAGACATTCATGGCACATAAATATATCAGGCAAGGTATTCATAGCCTTAGGTCTAAGACGCAACCCGTACACACAGTTATAAAACATAAAATAGATAGCGTCACCCCCGACGCCATTACCACAAACCACAAGACAAGCCGAACAATTATCTACAGCATTGTGCTACCTTACCAAGCATTATTTAGCTACATATCTTTAATACGCCTCAACAAACTATTCAAGCCACTAGAATTAGTGAGAGGAATACTTAGCTCTTGTCCAGTATAATTCACACCGCAGAACCACGCCGAGATGTTTCTGCTGTCTATTCGCTACTTCACTAGACGCCACATAAAGGCGGCAAATCACAATATGCTTAAGTTCATATTCGTTAGTGTTGCCATACAAGGTCTATACTATAGACTATAGTATTAGTGCGGTGACATTCGCGAAACATCGGTACTTCGCGACACTCCCGCCCAGAAAAGGGTTTAAAGTAACGTTAATAAATTTCTCGTCCACTCCCTAATTTTTTCTAGGGCTCTTGTGGCGGCATCTCTCCTTTGTCTGCTCTTCACCAGGTTCCTGTACTTCTTCCGTAGTGTCATTTGTAATTTCTACCCCTGGTTCTTTTGTCTGATCTTCCCTTGACCCTTCCTTTTCTGAATTACTATCTACATTCTTATTACTTTCAACATTCTCATTAATTTCAACATCCTTATTATTTTCACTCATTTGTTTTATCTGAGGATTGTAGAACTGGTTCCTCATTTTCATTTACAAATTCTAGTTCAGGTGCTGCTGGATGATTTTTATTAGTTTCCTCTACTCTAAATTGCGTAATTCTTTCTTTTTCTATCTCAAGAGGAAATAAGTGAGCTATTGATCTGACAAATTCCTTGTCTCCTACCATGACCTTTGCGATTCTACATGAGCCATCTGATCCCTTGACTAATGAAGTTATTCTTCCTACTTTCCATCCCTCTCTATTTTTTGTTTCTCCTTTGATTTTAACAATCTGTCCTATGTTTGGTTCTATCTTTGATGTCACTCTAGGATCTTTATATGAATGCCAGTATCTTTCTCTCAGGCTTGGTAAGTACTTATTTTGGAACATTTCTTTGAATTCTTCTAATATAACTAACACTCTCTTCCAACCTTTTACTAATTCTGTTTTCGTCAATGTTCCTTCTATCGTCGAGTCTGTATTCGAACTGCCCATTGTTATACATTTTCCCATTGTAAGAAAATCTGACGGTTTTAGAATGTGATCCAGCTCCGAGTCTACACAGGTAAGTGGTCGTGTATTTATAACAGCCTCTATTTCTTTGACGACAGTAATTAGTTGCGAGTCATTTAGCATATGTTTCTGTAGTGTCCTTTTCATACAATTTTTAACTATCCCAATCAGTCTTTCATAGAATCCTCCAAACCATGGGGCTAATTGTGGTATAAATCTCCATTGAATCTTTTCGCTGATGCAGTACTGGCTAGAAAGTATTTCTGACATAAGTTTGAAATGCAGTGCATTATCAGAAGTGATAAGTGTTGGTACTCCCCTGGTGGATACCATTCTTCTCAAAGCTAGTAATCCTTCTTCGGCTGTAAGGGCTTTAACGACTTCTAGATGTATTGCTCTTACGGCTAGACAAGTAAAAAGACAGATCCATCTCTTAACAGGACCGTTCGAACTATTGACTAAGAGGGGACCCATATAATCTATTCCTACATAAGTGAACGGTGAGCTATAGTTTACTCTTTCTGAAGGTAAAGCTGGAGTCGGTGGTAGCTTAAAAGGGCCTCCTCCGTGTTTGACACATCTTGGGCACCTCCTCAGAAGTTTCTGGATCTTACTTTTCCCTTGAGGAATCCAATAAGATTGTCTTATTATACTCAAAGTACCAACGTGGTTCGCACCAACGTGGTAGTCATCGTTATGAGTTTTCATTATAAGTTCCTCTGTAAACTTACTTTCCTTTGGTATAAGAACAGGGTAACGTTTATCAAACGACCAATCGGTGTTCTTCATACGGCCTTTACAACGTAATATCCCGTCTATGTCTTTAAACAGTCCTAGATTTCTACTCAAGTTAGTTTCTTTTCCTTGAACTTCTTGCGGGAAGTATTGTGACTGTAACCTTTTAATTTGTTCGGTAGTACTTGTTAGGGTATTCTCCTGTTGTGAATCTTTGTTCTGTTCGTGTTCTGTATTTTCATGCAAGTTGTGATCTACGTTCATGACTGTATCTTCTAAATCTTGTTCATTCGAAAGACCCTCCCCAACAGACAGAGAAAGGATCTTCTCTTCTCTCGAGTCTGAAGGCCACATTTTAGATTCTTTTGATAGAAAGTCAGGACCTAATAGCCACTTCTTTCTGTTTTCCAGTGATGTTGAAGGCCTAGTTGCAATGTCAGCTGGATTTAATTCTGTTGGGGCATACTTTACTATTAATTCTTTATTCTGTTTTATTTCTTCTATACGTCTGGAAACAAAGGGTGGTAAGAGTTTGCTTGATTTGTGCCATTCGATAACGATTTTACTGTCTGTCCACAATATCTGATTAGTTATTCTTGTTTTCAGTTGTTTGAGCACAAATCTGATAAGTCTGCTACCTATTAGAACTCCTAGCAGTTCCAGACGAGGTATTTTCAAGTCGTCTTGGTCTCTTAAGGGTACCAGTCTAGATTTCCCAATAATAAATTGTCTCTCATGATTATTTACTATATACAATGCTGCTGCATACGCTTTTAAAGAAGCATCTGTGAAGCAATGTAGCTGACATTTTTCTCCCGATTGTAAATAACATCTCGGTATAGTTATTTTTGGTATATAATCTAATTCTTTACGTATGTGTGACCATTCATCTATCATTTTTTTTTGAGAAGATCTCATCCCACTTAATTTTTGACTTCTATAGTTCTTGTAAGAATAATTTTGCTGATAATACATGTGATACAGCAAATCCGCAAGGGTCATAGACTGAAGCAATTACTTTCAAAACGCCACGTTTGGTGTTCACGTTCGAATCTTTGCTAAATCTTAAGTGGAATGTATCTTCCTTCAGGTTCCAATTTAAGCCTAAGATTTTTACAGCTTGATCATTAAGGGTATCTAGTATTTGTCTCATAAATTCTTCAGAATTAGAGCTCCATTCTCTTAGGTTCATCGATATCTGTTGGAATGCCTCTTTAGATTTATTATATAAGTTCAGCGCATCATTGATGTTTGAAGCACCCGTGACCAGGTTGTCAACGTAGATATCATTCGCAATTTCTTTAACTTGTGCTTGTTCCGATCTGGTCAGATGGTGCTTGATGGTAGCGTTCAATATGAAAGGGCTGGATATTATACCAAACGGTACTCTACAAAATCTCATGCACTGAAGATTATCCTTAGTTACGGGTCTCCTGATATCCTTTATCCAGAAGAATCTAGTTACGTCACGATCTGTCTCGTGCAGTGCGATTTGTAAGAACGCCTTTTCAACATCTGCGGCTAGTGCAACTTTATGACTTCTAAATCTTATTAATAACCCAGTTAGGTCTTCCAACATCAAGGGACCACAATACAAACATTGATTAAGACTTTTACCTTCACTGGTTTTCGCAGATGCATCATATACTATCCTCATTGGTTTACCTTTCTGAGTCACACAATGATGAGGTAAGTAGTGCACTGGGTGGTCTTCATTTCTTGAGGGGTCACGTACTATTTCTATTATTCCCATGTCGATCTGATCATTCAACGTTTTATTATATCTCTGTAAAGTCTCTTCATCTAATCGTTTCACCAGATTGACTAAACGTCCATACGCTAGGCCGTAATTAGATGATAATGGCGGTGGATATTCATTCCAGGGCCAGCTCACTGTATATCTATTATTAATAATCTTGGTAGTCTCATTGAAGTTATCTATAGCTTCTTCATCTCTATTAGTCTTAGGAGAATCACTTATTCCAATCGCTTCAAGTTCCCAAAGGAATGACACATTTCCTTGATCTATAGGGGGTCAGGTGGGTTGAGCCTCATTTCTTCACCAGCTTGGAAATACGTTATAACTGATAGGGTATCTATTGATTTTACCTTCAACCTACCAGATAATATCCATCCGAATTCAGATTTCACCAAGAACAAATTATCATCTAACTGTATCCTTTCTAGCGTCATGAATGTATAATAATAATCATTGCCTATTAAAATGTCAACTTGGTCAAGTAATAATCCATCATCGACTAGCATTCCTTTGTTTTCCCAATTAATCAGATCTAAGGGGTATGGTACACCTTGTGATATGATAGGCACTACGTCGGCATATACCGTTTTCATGCTTAGATTTTTAGTCTTCATTTCAAATTTTACGACGGGACTAACAAATTCTTGTGGAGCCTTCGAACCGAAGGTAAATACAGTTAAATTATCTTCTTGTTCAACCTCTAGATTCAATTCTTTTGCTGCCTTTCTGATGATATACGATCTTTGGGATCCAGAGTCGAACAGGACACGATAGTTAATTTCTATATCACTTTCAGTTTTCTTAACTGGAACTATAACTGACTATAGTACTGTCAGACTTTGTTTAATTAGTCAGCAGAAGTCATTGAGAAATAAAATCTTTCCTTTTATTATTTTAAAACTAAAAATAATTAAAATGGTTATTACATATGCATGTGGCAAGATTGTTAATTCTGTTTTGTACATAATGGAAACTTGATAGGGCATAGAGCTCTATGGTGGTTCCCTTTACAATATATGCAAGTCTGTCTTACTTTACATTCTCTCCAATGGTGCCCGTTGCGTAGGCACCTATAACATCTATCCTGTAATATACTCCTTCTGTCATCGATCGTTTTAAAATTCTTACATTGATCACTGTAATGATGATTGTTACAGAAAGAACATAAAAGTTTCATTCTCTTTCTCTTAAGGCTTTCCTTCGACTCAGCATTACAGGCAGTACTCGGTGTCTTACCTCCCAACCTCTTGCGGTTGAATTGTTCTTTATGTGGTCTAACTGGAGTATATCCGAAATTCAAATTTGTTCCTTTAAATGTTGGTCTACCCTTGGAAATTAATTTTCTTCGTTTCGTATCATTTTGCATTACATGAAGTGTCTCCACAGTATACTCCGTGTTAGGATTTCTATCGTGGGTAATTCTGCTCGCATCTATATTAGAGCTGCACTGGTCCCAGAACTGGTGCCATCCAAAAATATCGCCGTCAAACTCCGGTAAATTAAGTTTTGGTAAACGACTGTTCGATATCTCTTTCACTACAGTCCTATCTGATTTATTCAGTAATTTAATTTTAACTTCTAGCTCCGCTAAATTTTGCTCAGCTACTAGTTGGATTTCGGACATCTGGCTCACATCGTCAGCAGAAGGATGATCAACTAATCTAAAGTAGTTGTTTAGATCCTCGTTGAATCTATTCAAAAGTGTTTTAAGTTGTAATTTTACGACTTCAGCATGTTGTATTTCTTCATCATTTTCTAAGGAAAGAGTCAAGGTCAGGTTAGAGATTCTTTTAACTTCCTGTATCAGCATCGACAGTCGCTTGAGTAGGACTTCCTCCATGATGTTAATTTGTGGAATACTTCTGTGATTAGAGATAATAATATCTAGGTGACTATCTATATTTATCATTTATTATAATAATTTATTTTAAAAATAAATTATCAAGTATTTCCTTTTAACAGTTGGACTGTATGAACTCAGTGATTCAACCTTCTTTGAAGTTCAAAGATACTCAAGATGTAATGAACAAATTTATGTAACAGCTTTATTTAAGTATTCGTTAGGATCGTTAAATAGGTAGCTAAATTAGCATATTAATTAAATGCTCGAGTAGTATATTAGTACATTTCTCATTCATAATATACCTACTTGTTTATTTTGATTATTATTGCATTACACATTAAATATTCTTTACACACAAATAACACAAAGTCACCTATAATTTTAGACTTCTCAACAATCTCATAGTACCATTATCATCTTGCTTGTAACCAATCAAACTACCACTTTACCTCATATAGGAACCATGATTCTGTATGAGACAGTAATTCCACATTTACGGAGGTAACAAGTACTTATATTTCTATTTTGTCGTGTACGTAAGTAGTTAAATCTTATATATGTATGAATCAAGAGTATTAATTTCACTTTGAGCTACCAATCGCTAAACCCCATACGTCACATAAACATTTAAATTTCGTATTAATTAGGTATGTCAAATATTTATAAGGAACATGATTCATCAATCGACGATTGTTCTCGTAGTAGGTAATATGCAAAAACTACGATAGTGTATTGATGATCTGGTAGGTAAGCTAGCTTGCAGGTTCGTTCCTTGTTATACAAGATTGCTGGACTTAGAAAAACAAATAGACAACTCAACTTACCATCTCGCCATTATCGACGTAGTTATTCAATAACGTTGAGGAGACTAACGACTGTATATAGTATCATTGTATTTATCATGTGAACAAATCAAACTATTAGCTATGTACGAGTAACAAAACTAATTTGTCTTCATCTAATTCCCAAAGTCACAATATCCAAACTCACCTAGGATACAAATTCCTTTTCCTTATTCATAATTCAATATTGTAAATAAATAACTTCAAAGGAAAACTCCTTAAAAACATTTAAATGTTTACTTGCACTATCAAAACACTGTGCCGCTTTATTCACTTTATTTACGTTTTTTTTTTTTTTGGGATTTTATGGCCTGGTTACTAAGACCTTTAAGCCACGACTTTATTATTCCGGAACCACTTTTCAGATTTTGTATTTTCAGTTTTATAATTTTACCACCGTATTTTTAATGTATTTAAATATTGGTTTATAAGTTTTAATGTCTTTTAATAGTTCTTTAAGCGGCGGCGGGCGGGAAGAAAAATCACTATAATTATTTTGCCACACTTCACTTACTGTGCGTTCGAATTGGAGTGATGTCGTTTTTAACAGTTTCAAAATTGGCATTTTTGTTCATGCGTTCGAATTGGAAAATTTCGTCAATTTTGCAACTTTTGCCACAAACGATATTTCCCAAATCGAACGATTAGATACAAAAATTACATTTGCAAGCTCATCGCCTGCTTGTCACTTGTCTCAACCTACCTTTTTTCCTTCAGATAATATATAAACAAAGTTAAACTGATTTTTTTTTCTCTTGCCTGTTAGTTTCTATCAAATTTTAATATAAAAATTATAATTTTCGCTTCCCGTTTGAATTGTTAGCCAAAACTTATCTGTCAGATTTAAAGATGTCAAAATATGATCACAAACGACCCTGCCTCCGAGGTGGGTCAAAATTTGCAGTTCACGATGTCGTTTTTAACTGTTTCCAAGCAAAACGAACGGTGAATGAAAACAGTTCAAAACGACAATTTCGCTCACAACTTTCCAAATCGAACGCCAGATGTGATCGTTTTTGGCATTTTTGACTGTTATTTTTGCTACCGTAGCCCAATTCGAACGCACCTTTAGTTCACTCGCGAGTACCAATCTGTCAATAAGGAACTTTTGACAGCTGAATATAATGTGGTCCACTGTTCCTTCTTCAACTCCGCAAAATGTACAGACATTGCTTTGAATTATATTTAACTTTGCTAGGTGTGATGGTGCTTTATTATGTCCATAACGTAGTCGGTTTATGGTGGTAATAAAATCACGACTGGCTCTTTGCAGGCTATCATACCATGGCTTTACTGGTAAGTTTTCTTGAATGCTACCGTACCACCGTCCTTTCGTTTCTTGGTCTTTCTTCCACATTTGCTCCCATAACATACTTATAGCTAGCCTTACATTACTCAAATAATCAGTCATAGGTACATACATAGTATCGGAGACATCGAGTGCATTTACTCCTCCGTAAGCGGCTTTGTCGGCCATTTCATTTCCAGTGATTCCTCTATGAGAGGGCACCCACATAAATGAAATTAGTTTCCCTGTATGATAATATTTGTATAACAATTCTTTAATTATGTACAGAATGAAATTAGTTTTAAAGTGAATCTTTAAATAGCTCAATCCTCTTATAAAACTTAAAGAATCTGTTACAATTAGAAAATATTTACAATTATCTACATTTCCAATTTGCAGAAGAGCCTGATATACTGCATAGGCTTCTGCGGTGAATATTGTACAAACATTCTGCAAAAGAAAACTCTGAGAAGAATTTTTTTGAGGATCATACACAGCACAGCGCACATAATCCTTACCCTTACTACCATCTGTATATAAAGTGTAGTAATTATTTTCTGATAAAAATTGCAACATCTCTGAATTATTTGTAATTGAATCTATTACTGTAATTGGGTGCATTATGCTTTTGAACTGGGAAGAATAGCAGGGCCAAGGGCACTGTTTTTTGAGTTTATAGCTGTTGTTTTCAATTTCCAGAAAAATGTGATACAACATTGGGGAGTTACCAATAAGGAGGCTCTCACCAGTTGCTAAAGGACCTGACACATTGATTCTACAAGGTATAATCTTGTTAATAATTTGCATGTTATCAGAGTACAGTAGTTTAAGGCAATACCGTTCGGCAAGTAGGAGACGTCTCAAGATCAGTGGCATAATTTTAGTCTCTACTTCCATGGCCCTTATGGGAGTTGAGCACATTGCACCCGATATTATTCTCAGAGATTTATTCTGCAGGATATCAAATTTTTTGGCATGGTAGCTATTCATATATGCCAAAGAACTATAGTCAAAATGACTTCTCACAATAGCTTTATATAGAATAGACAATATTTTGGGGTCAGCACCCCATGACACTCCAGCCAGACATCTTATTATGTTAATAGCTCTTAAAGCATTTTTAGAAATATACCGAACATGTTCTTCGAAAGTCAGTTTTTGGTCTATGATGATTCCTAAGAATTTCTTTGAATGTACTCTGTTTATAGATTCTCCACAATACGAAATAACACTAGATGGATCATCATCACCAAAAATCATTAAACTGCTTTTTGTAGCATTGATCTTTAAACGTAATCTATCATTATAGTATAGACTCAACTGATTTAATGCTCTATTCATATTATCTATAGCAACTTGCAAGTTCTGACTGCTACTATACAAAACAATGTCATCTGCGAATTGCAAAATATTTACTTCACTAGTATTTACAAATTTACATATTTCACATGTGTACAAATTATATAGTAATGGTGAAAGAGTGGCGCCTTGCATTGTGCCTTTCGATGCACTTCTAGGACCATGTAAGATGTTATTATACTTAACATATAAGGTTCTATCATTTAAATAATTATAGATCCACTGACATAGTAGACCAGGTATACCCACATTAGACATAATGTTGACCAAGATACCTGGGTCGACATTATCAAAAGCTCCTTGGACATCTAAAAATACACAAACAGTGTGTGATTTTAAATTATTTGCACGTTTCAGGTCTGAGATGAGTGACATGAAGCTGTCAGCGCAACTACGCCCACGACGGAAACCATACTGCACATGTGGGATGATACCATTAGCCTCTACAAACCAGTCCAGACGGACTTTAATCATATTTTCGAATAGTTTACCGAGACATGAGGACAAAGATATAGGACGATACGAACTGGACTGTTCTGGAGATTTATCAGGCTTCAGTATGGGGATAACACACTGTGTTTTCCATGATTCAGGGATAATTTGTTTGAGCCATAAAGCATTAAGAATGTCAAGAAAGAGGTGCTGAACAGATGTATGGAGTTCTTTAATTACAATATATGGAAAGTTATCTAGACCTGGACTTGAGTTACGCCTAGATTGTAGACTTGATGTGAATTCATTCCATGTAAATGGTTCCAATAAAAATTTTGAATTGCTATTATTATTGTTACTGTTAAAATAGTTGATTAAGTTACTAGTCTCTTTTAAACCACTATTATCAGACAGTTTATCTAAAAAGGTAGGTATGAACTCATCTTTATGGGATCTAATGCTAGACTTAACACCCTTAAAAATCTTAATCATGTTCCATATTTTGCTTATAGGGGTAGTTCTATTAAAAGTATTGCACAAATCATTCCATCCAGTTGACTTCTGCTCAGAAATGGTTCTCTTTTTTAATGCATCAAGTCTCTTATAATTTATATAGTTATCTATTGTAGAATCATTTCTGTACAGTTTCAAAGCATTATAGGATGCTATTACACTTTGTTCGCAAACCTCATTCCACCAAGGTGCTGGAGGTCTGCTAGCAAAGTGGGCAGACTTAGTGAACTTTGGAACAACTATTTGCATAAGGGTCTCAAGACGTATACAAAAATCGGTATAGGAAGAGAGTGGGTCTACTTGATTAATTGTAAAATCGCCAAACGCATTTTTTGAAAGTTCATTATATTGGCGCCAATCAGCTCTTTTGTACAAAAATTTATCAATGGGAGGGTTAATTTGGTATTTTTGTATGGATAGGGATATTTCGGTTATAGTTGGATAATGGTAACTTCCCATACAATCATCATGCACAGACCACTCGCATAACGGTGCTAAGCATGCGCTAGCAAAGGTGACGTCAATGGCTGAAGCGTTGGTTCTAGGACGGTTCACTGTAGTGAAACTGCCATCATTTAAGATGCACAAATCACACTCATCTATAACATCATATAAATCTTGTCCGCGGCCCTTAGTAGATAGGCAACCAAATGCAATATGGTGAGCATTAAAATCACCACTTATAAAAATAGGTTTAGGTAGGTCTCGAATTATATTGCGCAGTCTATGCAATCTTATGTGCCCACTGGAAGGAGGACAATATACGCAGAGTATAGTCACACTGCCACGCTCGGTAGATATTGACATAGCTATAGTTTGAATGTCCTCATAGAATGTTGTGTTTAAAATATTATATTTAGTCTCTGGTTTAATTAATATTGCTACACCATTGTGAGGATTCTTAGATGTTCTGGAATGGAGATTATAACCGGGGATTCTAAAATTGTGATGGTCTTTAAACCAAGTTTCATTAAGCAAGCATACATCAATATTTTGTTCTAGCATAAACTTAGTTAATAAGGGCTTTTTACTATTGGCACTTTGGATGTTAAACTGCGCAATCCGTAATTGGGACGTTTTAGGGGGACTTAAATCCATTATGGGGATAAATTTTTAACTAATATTTCTTCAATGAATAATGAAGTAATTGGGGTGGGATCAGACTTATTACCAATCTCTACCAATGTTTTTACTAGGGCCGCTCGTACTTCTTTATTAGCTATAACCTGGGCAATGAAGTCCATAGGGTGATCTTGTGGGTTCAGCGCCTGTGCAGCAGGCTTGTTATTAACATTTTTTTTAACATTTTTCTTTTCAGTATTTACTGGAATATTTACATTATTTACAGGGGGATTTACAAGTTGACTCTTAGACAATGGCAATGCAGGGTATTCGATCGACTTTGTTTGTGCGATACTCGCGTATGTTATTTTACTTTTCTTTTCTTCTATTTTTCTTAATTTAATGGGACATTCTCTTGCTATTGCTAGGTGTGGGCCTTGGCAATTAGCGCAACATATCTCTTTAGGTTTATCACAATCTTTGTAAAAGTGTTCACCAGAGCAGATCGAACACTTCTGTTTGCCATTACATATTTTAGCCGAGTGATTAAATTTCATACATTTGTAACATTGTTGCAGCGGTGGGATATATTCAAATACCCTGTATGAGAATAGATCATATTGTACATTAGTAGGTGAAAATTGGGGTACCTGGATCAGAGGAGATCCAGGCACCACCAATTTTCACAATCATTCATCCATTCTGCCTAGTATTCTTATATTTTAAGTATTCGTTCAGAACAGATATGAGAAAACGTACCTATATAATAATTCAAGCATTCTGATAAATCCAATTTAGCCATTCAAGATCAAAAGAGATTAGGAAACCACCGGTTTTAACTATCATTCATTCATCTACTCTACTATACTCTCTGATTGAATCAGACGATAATCAAGAATCCCATCATAATTAATTCCAGTATTCTGATTGGATGATTATTGGATAGGTTTATTATATCATTTCATAGACAAGTTGAATTACATCATAGTAAAATCTATCGTAGAGGAGGATTACACTTATTTAAACACAGTATGTATGTTTCATTTTATCCTATTTAGATATTAGGAACGATATTTCATCAAGTGTATAGGATGCTAAATAAAAGAAAAAACAAATTTGCTGATAAAAGTTTATTCCCATATAATCACATTTTTTAAAAGTGTATTACTTACATATATAATTTTTTTTTTACGATACATATATTCTTATGATATAATATAATACAGCTTTATTACACATCAATTGGTAGTTTTCATACAAATATAATAAACTGGGACTTATTTTCTAAATTATAAACTACGTATAATATCATATAACTTTATCCTCATCTAAACACCACTTTCTTAAGCATATTACATTTTTCATAACACATATTTTCTTATGAGATAAACAGCTATATATATCGGTAGATGACTTGTATTTCTCATGCAGAATTAGTAAACTAGGACAACCTTTATCTTCTAAATTATAAACTATGCTATTGTTTTCAATAATTTGCTTTAACCATACACTTTTTTCAACACCTTTAATGTAAATAGATTTATCCCGTAAGATATCTCGGATAATGTTTTTATAGTTTGCATAAGGTATATAACCCTCATTCCAGTATATACCTCTATTTCTTTCTATCCAACTGACTTGCCTTCTTTCAGTTTTCGTTAAATTATAAAATGGATATGGTGATTTGATTAGGAAAACTTGTAAGTGGTTATTGCATAGAATAGCAATTTCTTTTAAAATAAATTCGTTTTTATCCGTTTTAAAACCTTGAACATCAACTATAGCAGTCATGATAATTTTCTCACTATATTACTCAAAGGTTTATACTCTATAAGTCGGTCGTTTATGATAAGACAATAAGCTGTCGTACTTTCAGGAATCACTTGAGAACTTTCAATTTCTAATCTCACGTCTACTGGGCCGGATTTTAAATTTTCGTTCTGTCTTGAGCAATCGATAACAAATATTGGAGCTTTTTCTTTAAAAGTAAGTAAGTCAAGCGACGGATCTACGGAGGTATTATAATAAGACTGACGGAACCTAGTATACATCTCATATAATATACTATATTTGCTTTCATCAAAATTAAGATTGAGTGATTCATACGGATAATATTGTGAATTCAGAAATAGAGTTACATTAGTTAATTTACAATGATCAAACGAGGAACAATCTTTTGAATTTATATTTTTTCTATTAGTTTGTAGGGCAAATAAAACATAGCGGGGCTTTTCCAACTGTGAAGCCGTTTTAACTGACCAAGAGTGCTTAGTAGTCCTAGGTAAAAATGGATACTCATATAAATCCCAGTTCCTGAATGCTATTTGTATAGGTTTGTCCTTTTCTAATAGTTTAAGTAATGTTAACCTTTCACGATCTGATACTTTTACATGAGGAACACGCCATTGTATTCTTTCTATATGCATTTTTACAGTATCAAGATCATCAATTTTAACGCTATTTACATTATAATTACTTCTATTTAAAATAAGTTCATGTTTACAATTGATGATTATTTTATTGTAATCTTCAGCAAATCCCATTATTTTGTTCAATGGAATAACAACATTAAAATAACCCTCATTATTTTTAAATCCATTCAGATTCCAACCCCATATAGCTGCTACTTTACTTTGTCCTGGATTCATAGATGCATATGATTTTAATGTCGTTGTTATACCAGCATTCTTAACACGATCTATCTCAACACCGTTAATTTCATACCTGATATCTTGAAACAAAAACATTATTGGATTGTTAGTAAATTCAACTGCCTTATTAAGAGGCTTATGATCTTTTCCTATAATTGATGCTCGTCCTTCGATGTAAATAGAACTGGCAGATGGTAATATGTAGATATCTTGTTGGTGTATTGGAATCCGAATCTCGTCATTTTCTTTATAACTACTATTATATGCGTTGTAGGTATGGATTTCATAGCTTTCAATTGAGTTATCAAATTGTGCTAAATCAGTAACTTGCAGAATATTCATATTTTAAATCCAAGTGTTCGAAGGAAATCTTTATTACTTTTAGTAAGCTTCTTAACAGTTTTAATACGTCTGTGCTGTATTGCAACACGAGGAATAGTAAAACGTTTTGCTGAAATATTTTGACTTTTATCGAATACAATCATCTCGTTTTCGTAAATGAAGACGTAGTTGGATACACTCTTCTCTGAAGTCAATATAATCACCGTGTTCATCAACAATTTTTATACTTATTGATGATATAATATTTTTGTTAACAGGAAAGTAAATAATAGTTCTCGGTTCTTGTATATATCTATGACCAGGAGGCACGTTCGGAATAAATTCATGTATTATATGTGAAGATAATCCGTTAGTATAAGATCCTTTGATAAGATCACATTCGACTCTTATCACAGATGAAGGAAGAATGTTCACAGGGTTCATAGATTCATGCCATTTATTTGCTTCTAATTTAATATTTCGAAACCCCAATAATGTGCCAATACTATTATTCACATCAAAGTTCACCTGAGTAGAACAATATAGTAAACATTTTAATGTATTGTTATTAGCTTTAATTTTAATATCACAGTCCGATAAGTTATTTTGAAGGTAGTCAGCTATATCATACAGATCATAAGTACCACATGGAATTAGTAGCTTTTTTTCTATTCCATTTTTTTCATATGAAAATACGTTGTTTTTGTGGTTTATATTCGATATTGAATTAAGTGCTGAGAAATATAATAATCCACACTCATATTTATCCTGTATTGTTAAAGGTGGTTGAAAGTAGGTTTCTAGTAACGATCTTTTACCGGTGATGGTTAATGCAATAGACATGATTATATACTAAACATGATTTTATTATTTCAAGCTATTTATTTATTTGCCTATCTTTCCAAAATTTGCGCAAAAATTGTAAACACAGATGTCCACAATTGTAAGGATGATCCCTCTGAATATTAACATAATTATAATATAAATTTCGTCCAAGATATATGATTAGTTCTTTAGGTGGTTTTAAATTACCATAACTATCAAAATATTCAATATGATTACAGTACTTTGCATAGGCTACCCAATGTGTTCCAGGATTTTCGGAACTGTCTAAATTTACAATACCACATTCTATATTAAAAGGATGTTTAGGTAACTCATCACTCATAAATACCCCCCGAAAATATGGAATATCGCTAGAGTATTTAATAATATCGATATTGGTAAGAGCTCGATTAGGTAGCCTATTATTTAGTTTTTTTTATCAGATACTTGAATCCCAAACCCTTTCCGAAAAGATTTAATATTTAATCCTTTTCCGAAGCATAGAGTTTCCATTTTATTATCATGCCTCTTTAACTCTTCAAGACGTTTCAGAGCTTCTTTATAATCATTAACAGCCCTATCAATTCCAGCAGCACCTCCAGTTATGCTACCAGCCGCCGATAACCCCGCAAAAATAGGTATCAATGGTAGAAACCCACCAGTTTTTGGAATAGGAATAAAACGTGGAATTTTGACGTCTGCATTTTTCGCTAATTCTTTAGCTGCCGCCATTGCTACTTTGATAGCAATTTTTTTACACATTGGTTTCATTTTTTGTAGATGTTTCTTTGTATGCATGATAATGTTTTTCAAATTTTTCTTTATTCCAGCACCAGAATGAATTTTATCTATTTTATTTCTTTTGCTTTTTCTTAAGCCACTGCCAGTCTTGACTTTCACCAACATCGCTTTATTAACTACATGAGCCGCTATCTTTTCACTTAAACTAGCATCAGATGCAGATATCCGGTTTCGTGCCATTTTCATTAGCTTTATATCTGCTTTATGTCTGTCACTTAAATCAGACGATTTGTTATAAGCTATATCGTGTTCTTTACAATATTCATCCAACTGGTTAATACCTCGTTCTCCTTGAAACAGTTTTTTTAGAAGCCTTGTTCCTGGCCCACAATAATTATAGCCTGGCAGATGAAGTTCGATCGGTAAGTTATTAATAACCCAGTTAAGAAGACTACTCTTGTTCATACCTTTTATTGCACTGAATACTACTCATTAATGTTTCTATTTAAATAGAATATTACTTCAAAATTATAAAACTATATTCGTTTTATCAATCCAGCTATTTTCAGTAGATGGTAATCCTAACCATTTCACAAAAACTTTATTTCCTTTTCTCCTCAATACTTTTTCGATGAGGTATATGTTAGGATGTTTTGTTTTCTGTAATTCTTGTATATAAAATGCTCCTAATATGGGTTGTCCTCTTGAATCCTCTATCAAATATGTAATTGGTTTAGTTCCTTTTACTTTAAATATTTTAAATATTTCTGTAGACCAGTTAGGTGTATATCCTTTTTCAAATGTACCTTTATGCTTACTTATACGTACAAAGTCTCCAATTTTTAAACATCTGGGTTTATTTAAATATTCCTTTTGATTGTTATTATATATTTCAAGTATTATTTCTTTATTACCGTTATTGACTTTACTAGGCTGATGTTTAATAGTTCGATGATACGTATTATTATATTTATAGAGAACCTTGTTTAAGAGTCCATCTATCCACCTGTAATTGCCTTTCAAGCTAAACTCTTTGTACAGTTTTGATTTTAATGTTCTAATAAATCTTTCTGCAATGGACGCTTTTTTTATAGTATAAGTTGAATAATGATTTATATTGTGTGTACGAGTCATATTTTTGAATTTATCATTGTAAAACTCAGTACCAAAATCAGTTTGTAAGTTTTTCGGACTACGACCACAACCTTTTTCGAGCAATGTTTTGAAAGCATCACATACAATTTCTTTTCTTTTAGATTTCAGTGGAAATGCCCAAGCATATTTTGAAAAAGTATCAATAATAATAAGAATGTATTTGTACCCAGAATTTTCCTTACATACATTTTGCATATCTATTAAGTCAGCTTGCCATAGATCATCTATATCTCTCATTACAACTGTTCTTCGTGGAAAGTTTACTCTAGCATTTTTATGTATTTCGTTTACCACATCTGCTTTGCTCATTCTTATCACATTTATAATTTTGAACAAGGCTTTCTAAATTACGCGTTTTGGTGATTAATTCACTAACTATGTTATTAACAGTTGAAATTTTATTGAAACAACTTATTATAGAATTATCCACGTATTCTTTTGTGGCACTATCATTTGCGTTTATAGGATTGTGTAAATTTTTTAGTATTTTATTCTTTGCATCTAAATTTCCATCACTTAGGTCTAGCAAAAGACATTTATTTATAAACACTGGTTCATATATTTTTGGTTTTTTATGTAAATGATGTCCGAATTTATCAACTTCCATGCTCAAGTAATTTCTAAATACTAAAAAAAATAACAAAATACAATTACTTTTATTCTTTGATAATGCCAGATTCTTTCAATTCTTCTATTATTGATATTATCTCATTATCATGGTTAGTATTACCAGCATTTTTAGAAGCAATAAGTAATTTTAACCTATCGACTAATTCATTTGGATCATCCCAATACACAAGATCTACGTTGGATTTATATTTTTTTAGAGTTGGTAATTTACCTCCTAGTTTCGCTCTAGGTTCACATTTCTTATCGAAAAATAAAGGTTTTATTATTTCCCGGTATTTTATACCTTTATCACCTTTTATTTGACCATCATAATTATACTCTCTCTTATGTGCATTAGTATGATAGAGGATATCTTTATAGACTAGCTTATCTGTCTCCAAGATTAACGATAGATTTGGTTTCTTACGAAGAAGTAATTCTTTTAAACCAGGTGTCAATTCATACGATCTTTTGTTGATAGTTATCAGAACAATTTTATCTCCATTCGAAGAATTTACTGTTTTAGAGAATTGCACTTCTGAATTTCCCATCATACATTTTTTATTCTCCATACGAATACCAAATGGTATATCCGTATAATCATAAATATCGGTAATATCATCTTTCTTTAATGAAATGTCTAAAGTCTGTATTGACTGATTATTGGTTATAATTTTATCATATTTCGAAGACACAGAACTATTATCATTATTATCATCTTCTTCAAATGTTGATTCATTTCTAGTCATATTAAAATCATTTGCGTTTGTAGGATTATGTAAGAGTTCTATAGACTTGACTTCATCAACACTTTGAGTATTTTTTTCTTCTGTTCTTGTATGTCTAGGATGATCAACCAGCATATTTAAAGGCTCGGTTATGGGTTTTAGCATTCTATTAAGTGTTAAATCGGTTTGAAGCTCTACATTCTGCATCTGCTTTAATTTATTCTTTATAGAATTAGCTGATTGAATTAATTGTTTCTTAATATTTTGCTGCATGTCGAATAATTTTACGTGTACTGTGTATAATGATAAGTCTATTAATGAGTCCTTTTCACAGTTCTGTCATATATAAATTTTACATATTTATACTTCAAAATTAATAAATTTATCAAATGATTGTCTATATCGACCATTGTTTAAATAACAGTCTTTATTAATTGTCAAAAAATCATAAGGAGACGACCAGATTTTAGAACACAAATCTTTAAACTTAGACCATTCCATATCAGGACTAACATGTTCCATGTAAATATGCTTCATATTCATTTCATCTTGTTTGAAGATGATTAAAAAGTTAACATTGTCACGTAGCAACTGCTTTGGTATTTTTGAATAAGTCTGGGATAAATAAAAACAATCTATCCTCTTATGCCTTCCCATTGTAAAATAATTCCTTATATTTATTTGTTTTTCACTAACCACATCATCAAAAATGATTACAGAATCCAGTAATGCATCGTTAGGATGAATAATATCTTCATCAGAATTAAAAGTGAAATATTTTACTTCTGGAACTCTTTGTAATATTTGTTTTAGAAAACAATATTTTGGTTGAAAGTTTGTTTTAGAGTACAAGTAAACATTTTGAAACTTTAAACCATTTTCATGTATTAATAAAGAAATCATTACATTAGTCTTTCCACAATTTGAGGGTCCACATATTATACATCGAATGTTATTCGGAAAGAGCACACTATGTTTTTTATGTAACGTATCTTCTTTTAAATCAATATTTTGTATTTCTAACGATACTGGTTGTTTGACGACCTTCATGTCTGTATCTATTCGAGAAATGATAGTTGTTATGGTATTTATATGATTTATTTGATGAGGATTATAGTGTTTAGATCATAGGAAATATTGCTATATAATAAAACATATTATATTAATCATATTTTTTTTTTATTAGGTAATATAAAAATCGTATACATTAACATTAACAGCAAATTAAATAGTTCTTAATAGTAAACCAATAGTTTTAGTTTGTTATATATAGCTCTTACAATAAGTTTAAAATAAAGCATCACAATGCCCCCAAGCCAACGTGTCTTTTTGATTTGATAGAACTTGTCTTTTATCATCAACTCTGTTTAAGATTACTTTATTAACTTCTTGTGAATACAATACATGTTTAATTGATTTTATCATATTCATCTTATGCTTTAATGTAATATTATTAAACAAAGCTCTCTTGTAGTCGGATGTTTTTAAACTTTTTGTAATTGGCTTTGATACACCTTTAGCTTTAGTAATTTGAGTCTTCAACGACTTAATACAATAAAGTTTAGCTCTTAAGCCGATAAATTCTGTTATTATATCTCCACCCATTTCATCTTTAAACAAGCCAGGTATTTTTTCATTTAATTTAGGTATACAGTAAGGATTATTAACATCAAAATTACTAGTATCAAATTCCTGTATATTATCACGCATATCATTATAAAAGTTATGTGTATGTATTAAGTACAATAAACTGTCAGTGTCGGTGTAACACAGTTTAGCTTTATCACCATACTTTTTTTTAATAAAATTATAATGGAAATTATATAAATGTTGTTTAGAGTATTCGAGAACAGCATATCCTATATAAATAGGTCTATCTAAAACAAGTTTTTCAAGATTCATTTGAATAGCAAGGAAATTTTCATTGAAAATAGACACACTTTTAAAATTTGGTTTTGTAATTAATTTCTCTGCACCTACTGATTTATTTGTTTTATTCAAATTTTCATTCCATTTCGTAACCAATTTGACATCAACCTGTTTACGCTTATTTTCAATTGTTTTCCCAAATATTGAATTATTTAAAAGCTTGAAGAAATCTTTTTCAAATGATGTCGCAGCTGCTTGACGCAATTTAGTATTTAAATCTATATATTTTTTTAAAAAGTTATCTTGTCTAAATTTAAGTATTCTATAAATTTTTTTTAGAACTAGACCGTTTTTAAGGCATTCCTTCAAGTGCACATAGTGTATTATATAATTATATTTGTCATACAAATTCGCTATTAATTTAGGTGTCATCCCTCCAATGGGTACGAATTTTTCTGGAGCGAAGGGTAAATCACCATGTAAATGATGTAAATGGTCTGGATACGTCATATCAACTTCTAAAATATAACCATAGTCACTATCATCAGGCACATCAAATAATTTAAAATTAGTAACATCATCATATTTCATAAATTTAAAATCTGATATGGGTAACTTCTTTGTCATAGCATAACCATAAAGGTTATTACAATCAAGATATATTAAGTAACTTGACGGTTTAGAATCATCATAATGAGGTAAGTAAATGTTATTGGCTTCGGCATATCGTTGAGTGCATTGTGCTAGCCCACCACGTATTCCTTTTTCTAGCATTTGATAAATTTCTAAATCATGGATCAGCTCTAATTGAACACCTGTGTGAAGAAGCATAGCATCCCAACTCAAGCCAGGTGAAGTAATATAGTATGCAGGATCAAGATTATAATTCTCTAGACATATTTTTCTAAAATTTTCGAACACGTCACATAGTAACAGTACATCACTTTTTAAATATAAATCGGTATATTCACCAAGAGAACAAATATTAAAAACATTCCAGACAGTTTGAGCATGTTCATATTCATTATCCGTTATGTTTTTCATGAGTAAACTGTTATAGAAATAGTCTTTGGGTGGAAGTTCAGTTTCATTATATTTCTCCCATGAATTAATATATTCATAGGGATAAATACCTTTTCTTCTTATTAAATCAAATTGATCTTTGTTGGGATAATAGGATGACAAATTCATAAAATCTTCGTCTAATAAACTTTTACTCAAAGTATCAAGACTTGAACTAAGGAACTGAAACGAGTCTATAAATTTAATTTGTACTGGCTTGTTTTTATCTGATTTGATAATTTTTGTCATGGATAAATACTTCTCTTTTGTTTTTGGAATTATTTTTATTTCACCATCATATTTAGATAATTCAGTGATAAATATATGGGAATCATAACCAGATAAATTATGAAATATAACTGGTATGAATGAACATACTCCAAATGATAAATTACAATATGAATGAGCTGCACCTCTATATTCAGATGTAATATGATCGTGGTCACATACTTTATCATCAAATAATAATTGTTTACAAATATGGCATGTAGTTGCATTCTTATAATTGTCATTTTGCTCTCTAGTCATGGGTTTCATAGGTTTTTTTATCATTAAAATCTTATGAATTAATTTTGATTCCTCAATCAACTTTTTTACAAATACTTGTACACAATCTAATCCTCTATATGTAACAAATTTATTGAGCCTCTTATCATGTGAACAACATATGTAATAGGCAAAACATGATGGTTGGTGCCATTTATTTCTTATGGTATTTTTATCGATATTTGTTTCTTTAAAATCGGATAACATACTTTCAAAATCTGCATATATAACAAAGTTGATTTTTTGTTGCCTCTCGTAATGATCAAATTTTAAAAAACTATTTTTTTCTGGTAATAATGTAATTATTTTAGAACAACTGTGTGAAATGTATTTTGCTTCACTAGCAAAAAATTGCAGACATGTTTCACATAAATACATTTGACCTTTGTGATGTGATACTTGTCGTCTCACTAAACGCAATAGGTCTTTTATCAAACAGTAATGAGCTTTGTTGTTTCGTTCAAAATACAGCAAGTGAATGTGTATAACTTTCTTACAACTTGTCACATATAAAGGACCAGTAACAGTAAAATTTTCGTCTAATCCATAAATATTAATACTTATTTGATTATTCTTTTCAAACCACTTAATATCTTTAGGTGATGGTGGGAATGACATCCCTTTTATATTTAATATTGTATTAAAATTTGGATATGAGCTTGGTCTACATACATTACTTTTAGCTGGAAATAATGCTGCGACTATGCTCCACAGAAAACAGTAGTCATCGTTATTTTGTATGTTTAAGCAGCTCTTTGTATTCTTAATTTCAGCAGGTAGCTCTAGGAAAGATCCACCTCGCATAGGTGAATACTTATTAATATTAATTTCTAAGTGACTTACAGACATGAATGACCATCCGGATTCACAATGCTCAAATTCAGTTAATTTCACTTTAAAAATCTCTCTTACATTTAAATAAAACTCATCGCATTCAGTACTTTTATACACAACTTCATATTTTGTATTAAATGACTTCAGTTCTTGTTGATCTGATTTAGGTAATACAAAGTAAGCAAATAACTCAAAGTTTACTTTAATACAGGTATGTTTCATTAATGATAACTCAATGATTTTAAAAACTTCATTTTGCTTACCATCTAAGAACGTCTCTGTTAGGAGGTACTCGTCTTCTTTAGATGGGTTTAAGCGATAAGTCATTATTCGGTTTTTAAATGCAGTAGCCACAATATCAACATTTTCAAAATTGGACTTTATTAAACAATTTGATTTATGTATATTTGTTCTCTTATGATATCTGTATTCATGTTCGGGGATCTCAATTCTACATTTATTACAATTAATATAAGTGCTTGATGATGAACTACCATGTGGTTCAACTGAAAGGAAAAAAATGCATAAACAGTCGTTATAAAACATTTATTTAATAAGACAATACTTTGATTACATATCATAGAGTAAGGTTATAGATATAGTTATAGATACACATTTTAAATTAAAAAATTCATACATCATTAAGTTAGAACTATTGATATGAACATAAAAAATTAGGGGGACAGTCCTTAAACTCTTTTCTTACACTTTGTACGTAAGCATTGATGTGCTTCCATGACTGTGTCTCTCCTTCACATTTATTTTTGATAGTTATAACCGAGTGCCGCCATCTATTTACCGGTGGCACTCGTTCAATTTCATCACAGTTATATATCTTTAATTCTACATAATAACTCCCCGGTTTTCTTTCATTCATCTGTCTAGAGAATCCGTTTGCTAAACGGCGAGTTATATATGAGTAGATCGGTTGATTTTTTTTACCCGTTGCCTCCAATAGATGGTCGTCATCAGAATCACTCCCAAATAAGTCGCGGGCTGTTGGTCTTGTGTTTGTTTTAGTTTTCTTACTGGTTGATGGTTGGCACTCGGTGACCCCCTGCACCGGCTTACGCTTCTTTTTGTCTCCTTTCACCTTGACTGGAGTCTCCAACCCTGACTCATCTTCCGACGGGAAAAGTTGGTCTGCCAGTTGTTTGGACCTAGAATAGATTAAAGTATATGATTAATAACATGATAGTATCTTTATTAATATCAATTTGTTGTACATATTAAAAGATTGATTAATTTAATGATCAGGGTAGTTGAATGATTGATTAATAACATTATAGAAAGATGGATTGGTATCACAGTTAAATTCAATAATCAAGATAGCAAAATAAATTAAATTGAAACAAGTGAACAAGTAATGAGGAAAATAATCAAAGGTACTTACATTTTTATTACAGATTGTAGATCTACCAAATACTTTTTCTGAATTCGATGATACCGCTAGGATACGAGGAAGTGCTTTGTGATCCAGCTTCAGCATGTGAGCTCTTAAATAGGGCTGAATTCACGTCATGATGTCCCATATACGGAAAAGTGCTTCATTAGATAACAACATCCAAATAAAATAGTTTACTTTGATAAACAATATTTATATACTACTAATACACCTGGTCTCACCTATCAATCCTATTATAATATTATAAATACAAAGTTTGTGTATAAAGTTTCTCTATAAAGGCTGGACGGATTTGAAATTGAAATGAAATTTGGTATGAAGTTACTTTAAGTTCGGTCCCTGGAGTACCTAAACAGCTCAACTGATAATAACGATTAATATAACTTAATAATTGTTTGGGTAATCCGATACAACGCTTGGTGTAGTGGTTATATAGTTATCCTGAATGCTATCTAGAAGTCTTGGGTTCGATTCTCAGGACAAATATTGGTATTGAGTTATATGTTTGTTACTATCTTTTACCCGTTATATTCGAATTAAAAGATTTAATAACTATTCAAATTTTTTTAATCAAATTATTTGATTACTTAAACTTATAATAAACTAATTATTCTAAATAATACTATGCATGCGAAAGTTTGTTTGTTTATTTTTCTAAATCAGATTTTGTTAAATCTTTTAATTCGAATGTAGCCACGGGTATAAGATAGTATGTATAGTTTTACATTTGCACATTCCTGATCCCTATTTGGAAGACATAATGCACCGTCCCAAATATAGTATTACCTACGAGGCACTTTTAATTTTTATCATATTAATATAGTCATAAGAATATCATATCAATTTTGAACTCTATGATCAAATATTTACTAGTATATAAAGAATATTTAATCAATAATATATTATTAGATTAATTTCATCAACACGGCGACTGTAATCAACTTCTTAAAATATGTCGGTGAGTATTTATGACAATGTAAATAATTTTTCTTTAAAACCTTCAACTATTCAACCCGTTTTGTAATTCTATAAATACATTAGATATTATTTCATTCATTTATTAATGTTCATAGTGATAATTTTTCAGTCTTTAAATAGATATCTTTTTTATAGGACTCTGATAACGACCTCTTCAACTTCGTTCCAATGAACGCTGTGGCAGGACAAAAAAACGAAAGAATGCTGAATCTGGAGGCCCCTAACAGCAAGCAGCTCAAAAGATCTTCAACGGCTGCATTTACTTGCGTTAAAAAGCTTACGCATGGTTCTAAATTGATAAGAATCGAAATTTACGATGTAGAACATTTTCCTAATGGTATAAGTTCTTTATGTAATTGTGATGCTGAATTGTGTGTGCAGCATATAGTTAAAAACATATTTATGGATGACATTTATAAATCTGTAAAGGAAATTGCTGTAAAAGTATCAGATATTATATTGTAAATAAAGCATAATTCTTATCTAAAAAAGTATTTTTATTTAAGTACTACCCTTTTATATATCTCATTACTAGGTACATAATAAAAATATTTAACTATTATCCTAAATTCAGTTAATTTTCCACCACAAATAATCTATGTCAGTATGCTCATTAGGTATATAATATTAGTACTTTATGAGGATCTATATAATGCGACACTGGAGAATGTGTTAACACATTCAACTATCTGCACCACAATGTGATGAATCGACGATACTGTGAAAACCTTTGAACAATTAAATTCTTGAATGGCTAAATTGGATTCATCAGAATACTTGAATTAATGATTGCATAGTTATACATTCTCAGATCTTTTTTCTGAACAAATACTTAAAATATAAGAAGACTAGGCAGAATGAATGAATGATTGTGAAAATTGGTGGTGCCTGGATCTCCTCTGATCCAGGTACCCCAATTTTCACCTACTTACATTGTCAGGTAAGATATTGGATAAGAAAGTGATACTGACTGTTTGCAGAGGAACTCTGTCCCGTCCTACTTTTTTTGTGAATCGTCGTATACAGATAATTTCGTAAATGGAACTCAACTTAGTGTATAAGTCCTTATTTGAGATATTTGCTGGGACAAATCTTATGATGCCAGTTTTTTCTATTTGGGTAGCCGGTATGTAAGCCTTTACGTTGTACTTTTCTAAGAATGCAGTGTTATTTAGAAAGTTGTTTGCTGTATTATATTGTTTGAACATTACTGCTATTTTATTTGCATTCAATCGCTGTATTGCCATCACACCTTTAACATCCGTCGTGAAAATATGATTGAGATATATAGGACTTTTGTTGCCCAATCTCTCTTTGTGGTTGATATGCTCAACAAAAACTTTAAACTCTGTTTTATTTGAGTTTTCTGGATACTGTCTTTTATAATTAGGTTTAAAATAAGGCACATAAAGTACATCAGAACGCTCACCGCCACCGCTATCATCATTCACTTCATCAGTCCGAAGCCGCTTGGAGGAGTTGGGCGGGTTGTCCCCGCCCCCCTCATTCCCATCCATTTTATTTTTTTTTGGTATTAATTAAAAGTGAATTTATTCTTTTACACAATAAAAAAAAAAATTACAAAATGTAATTTCAAATTTTTCCGCGTGCGCTTTTTTCAATTTCCCGCCAAGGAATCCTTTATTTACGTCACCGAGACTCAGTGTCGCTCGATACGGGTTTCAAATTCCGTAGAATAACTATCATACAATTCCGTAAATCCACCTTACGAGATTCGTAAGTTGGACACAAAAATCTGCAATTTCACGGATAAATTCGTGAGTCTGGCAATTTCAATCAAAATGGCTGCAAGCGGAAATCACAAAACACAACATACTCTTTAAACCAATATTCAATCTTTATTACCCTTTATTGTGTCAAAAATTCACCTTGTCACAAAATAATTTTATTTATGATTTACGTCGCGGTTAGATAGTTTGAAATTTAATTCTTTATATAAAGAGATTCTTTTCCATGCTCGTTCGCGTTTCGAGTTTCGGCGTTTGTTGTTGTCAAATCACATCTCTTATGTATCAAATCTAAAACAATTGTGCACCATTATTTTAGATCGATACCAGAAATAGATTTATACAACCAATTTTAATTAAATAATTTCTCTTATTAAATTTCCGTACCGCGTAACTTTATTAAGACGGTTTTCAAATAATTGAACGTAGACTTGATTATCATCATTTTGTTTTTTACGTTTGGTAGCTTACAAAGCCATCATGGCGGCCGTCCCGACTTCGCCTTTCCTATATAATCCTTTTATCGTGATCACGTACGCATTCAAAATATCACGGAAAATTACACACACACACATAATCTTTATTAAATATAACAATAATATTGGTACCAATAAATATATATAAAAAGAAGATTGAGGTATAAATAAATTTCGCAATCAATTCATTCAACAAATGCTTTCTTTCTAGCTTCATAGATGACACTAGTGACAACATGACACCAAATAATTTTTATTTCCATGAGAAAATTTCAGGTATATTACATGGTTGCTGTATCTCTTCTCATATCCCAGCACCTCCACCATGTCGTTACGCCCTGCCCATATACTACGTAATTTACATATCATAGTATATGGCTTGTTGATTGCTCCTTATGATGGTACATCTCACATACTACATACTGGCAGGCGTAACGATGGTAATAAAAAATAAAAAATCAACAAGTCTTCATACCTGTGAATCCTTTTATTAGATTCCTTAACTTTCCTCGTATATCTGCTTCGCTTCACGTGGGCTCCCGGCTCTCCTCAACCATGCACCATCTGTAGATATTAATGCACGATGACACCGACTGTCTCGGTGCCTCGGGCAAAAGAAGGCCATGTCTAAAACATGATCTGCCTCCTCATGACCTCGTCACTTCTTCATTGGCTGGAATACAATGTGTCAACTGGGTAAGATTGCACATAGATAATATACATCACATACAGAATGGTTTGGTTATATATGTTTGTTTAGAAGACCTCCATTGCTATTGCCAAGCCCGTTACCCTTAGATATTTTAGTGTACCGATTAACCGTAAACCTCATCAGTACCAGGGTGAACAGGTGATCCCACCGGATCCACAATTACGCTTCCGTCCCGTGAGACTTCCACTGGAATAGGTTAGGCTGATCCGTGGCCCCAGATCCACTATACCTATTTGTCACCAAGTTTACGGACTAGTGACGTGACAGTTGTAGAGGCCATTTCATACCCGGGTGTATGAGTAATTACCCAAGCTCACGGACTTATATAAGTTGGATGCATCCCTTGCAATCCACCGATTGCGGCTGAGCTTACAATCCACCGATTGCGTACGTCCCCCACTCTCAGCCCTGCACGTGACTTCTTGCTCCGAGGGGGTCCCGAGTCCCCTCCAGGACCCTACACGAAGGGTCCCTACCATTTACTTGGCAATGCTCCGGAGTCCAGTGAGTGCCCAGCTGATCTGGAGCTTCGATGCTGACCGCCTCTGTTGGTGCCGTGCTCCCATCTACATAGGACATGGCCTGGGACTTACCTCCGCTAGGGAATATCGGGAAGAACACATGGATTACTTAGATACGTAAATATACATGGGGGCAGACATTCATGGCACATAAATATATCAGGCAAGGTATTCATAGCCTTAGGTCTAAGACGCAACCCGTACACACAGTTATAAAACATAAAATAGATAGCGTCACCCCCGACGCCATTACCACAAACCACAAGACAAGCCGAACAATTATCTACAGCATTGTGCTACCTTACCAAGCATTATTTAGCTACATATCTTTAATACGCCTCAACAAACTATTCAAGCCACTAGAATTAGTGAGAGGAATACTTAGCTCTTGTCCAGTATAATTCACACCGCAGAACCACGCCGAGATGTTTCTGCTGTCTATTCGCTACTTCACTAGACGCCACATAAAGGCGGCAAATCACAATATGCTTAAGTTCATATTCGTTAGTGTTGCCATACAAGGTCTATACTATAGACTATAGTATTAGTGCGGTGACATTCGCGAAACATCGGTACTTCGCGACACCTTTGTCTTCAGACTCTGAGGTATTCTGGAAGATATGCCGTAGCTTCCCGAACGCTGCCCAGCCGAGTTGGATTCTTCGATTGACCTCTTTATCGAAGTTGGACAATTTGTCCTAGATATAAATAAATATTATTATTATTATTATTGTATCTTTCCTTTTGGAATTTCACGGTCCGCGGACCGGTCCTTTTGGAAGGCGTGCATGGGGATACAGATCCAACACGTAGAGGCCCCTTTAAGATACTTTAATGTATTGGGATATGTACACTAAGCGGGTTCTATCTCTGCCCGAACTATTGAAAAGATACGGCCAAAGACAGCACCCGCGAAGTGCAAGGACTATTGCAGAAAAGAAGGGAACTATACTGGGTCTATGGAAGGAGCTTGCTGGACTGGTTGCTGGGCTATTGATTGAGACAACGGGACGCCTGCCAAATCAAACGTCTCAATCTTGATATCCTGGCAGACGGTGACTCGCCGCTAACTAAATGGTCTCCCCAAAAACAGTCACCGAAACAAAGGTGACAAAGGGAGTAACATTGGTGTCAGCAGCTAAGGGTGTAGAGATTATTATTATTATTATACATACTCGTCTATAACTTCGAGAACAGTGTTCTCAACAATCACTAGTATTGGCGGAATATGAACATTAGACATAATTTTTTACTTGTTCATATTCATCTTGAGGCCTATCCGTTGGGAAAGTCTGTTGAGATCATTGAGCATGGTGTTCAAAGCTTCCGCCATTATAATTATATCGTCAGCAAATCGAAGGTGAGTGATGTGTTCAACATTGATGTTAATGCCATAATCCTTCCAATTCAAGAGCTTGAAGACATCCTCCATTGCACTGGTGAAGAGTTTCGGGGAAATTACGTCACCCTGCCTTACACTCTTTTGCAACTGGATTGGTTTCGAACTCTCGTATTGGACTCGGATTTATATGGTGGCTTTGCTGTACAAACACTTAAACACTTGGATATAGCGATAGTCGATTTGGCATCGCTGTAGACTCTGTAACACCGCCCATGTCTCGACTGAATCGAAGGCTTTCTCATAGTCCACATACGCCAGGCATAATGGCCGATTATACTCCTCAGTCTTCTGTATAATCTGGCGGAGTGTATGTATGTTGTCTATGGTACTAAAGCCTTTAAGGAAACCGGCTTGTTCGGGAGGCTGGATGTCGTCAAACCTGCGTGCAAGACGATTCGTAATAACTCTCAAAAACAGCTTATAAACGTGGCTTAGGAGGGATATGGGGCGGTAATTCTTCAATAAGGTCTTATCGCCTTTCTTGAAGAAGAGCACCACCATGCTTCCACTTCATACTTCTGGCGTTGTACCTTCGTGTATGACGGAATTAAATAGCTTCTGAAGGACTACAAGTACCGGTTTTCCACCCGCTTTCAGAAGCTCTGTTGTAATTCCGTCTTCACCCGCCGCCTTGTTATTTTTAAGCTGTTTCAGAGTCACATTAATATCTGCGGTGTAATGTCGGGTCAACTTGGCTCTTGCGTCACTGACCGGATTTGTATCTGGTTTGTGTGACGAGGTGACCAGCTGTCCATAGAACTTCTCGATCTCTCTCAAGATCTCTGGCTTTGACGTGATGATGCTGCCGGTGTCGGTCTTCAGCTTGGTCAGTTGGCTTTGACCAATAGACAGATCTGTCAAATGCGAACACTTTGGAACCTTTGTTCTGATTTATTGCCTCTTCAATACATGACGTATTAAAGAGGTGCATATCGTGTCGCATTGCGTTTGAGATCTGCCATTTAGCTGCCGATATTCGGCAGCTGAAGTCTGCAACTTCATTTCACGTCGTCGCTTCATGAGTTTGAGAATATCATCCGAGAGTTTTTGGGTTCTATTTGTGTGGCGGGTCTTAAAGAACTTAGATCCTACCGCATGGACAGTTTCCGCGAGCCTGTTGTTTGTGTCGTCCGCCGTCACGCAGTCATCTAAGCATTGGAAGCGATTCTGAAGTTCGAGCTGAAAGCTTTCAGGGTCCTGGATATATGCAGATTGAGGTCAGAGCGTAGATTTCTACTTAAATGTTAAGGTTAATAGATCATAACTTATTTTCATTGTGTAATTAGTTTGACTATTCAAATTTAAAAAGGCATATTTTTAAATAGCAAACATTGTTATAGCAGAAAACAAAACATTACTTAAGAATGTTATACGTTCTTAAGTAAATTTAAAACATTATTTCTTGTTTTGTTTTCTCAATTTCAGGATTGTCTACAGAACTTGGCACCCAATTAGATCTCAAGTCTTTTGTCGGTGAAGTCGACAACTACACCATAATTATCATAATATTGAACTTGGCTCCCATTTTAACATTGATGTTTTTGGTGGGATATTTTATTACTCTTTGCATTAAACCCAGACTCGGGACATACAGGTAAATTGCGGTTTACGATGTGTTTGTATATTTCCTTATTTGAAAATAGAACAACATGGATTAAAAAATTGCTGTCATTTAATTGTCACATTTTGTTGATGTCAAAGCTACAAATTGCTACTTTTTATCAATTTTACACGTAAATAATTTCAACGGTTTCAGTTGAATAACAAAGACACATAGGAATCAAATTAGTGTTTTGGTAATGAATTCTATACAGTTGGCTTCAGGTGATAATTCTTTGCCGGTTTCTCCCAGATATACAAATGACGAAAACTTGGTAAAATTAGAAGAAACTACCAAAGACATCGACGCAATAAACATCAATGTTAAAAATAACGAAGCTGAGCACAAACCATCCCAAAGTGAAATAACTCCTCAAATGATTGATGATAATGAAACGAAGTTGAAAGAAAGGATTGCACAATGCAGAAACATCATAGAATCGTTGAAGTTTGAACTAAATGAAGAAAAAGCTAAATTAGAGAAAGACGGTAAGACAACTCAACGGCCAACAAAAGCTGAAACTGGAGAAATAATTTCGTCAAGTTGTAATTTCGTATCCTCTTCTGATATGTTGGAAGATTTGCCATATACTAGCAACTTTTACAGTGCTTCAGTAGATATCAAATTAAACTGTGATGAAAATCTAATGGAATATGAAAAACAACTACAAAAATATCAACAAACATTAAATATGGCTCAAATAGAAAAGAAGAACGCTATTAGGAAACAAATGCTTGCAAAAGCATACAGACTGAAACTGTTGGAGGTTGAAAACCAATGTAATATAGAGCTGCTACGGGTGAAGCAGAGTTTACAATGCTTAGAGCCGCTCCAAATTATTGCTAGCAAATGGAAAATCAGCAACGACGATGTTTATGATTGTAAAAATTTCGATCTAATACCCAGATATCCTGAACTAGGCGGAATTACTGGAAGCGATATCAATTCTCTTCAAGGTGAACTCGATGTAAAATTCACGATAGATACTAAATCAGAAATCATAACAAAAGATGATTCAGCATCTTCTGATGGTCAATAAATGAATAATAAATAAATGAATTGATAAAAAAATACTTTTCTTTTTGATAAGGATCCTCTTTGTCTGGTATAGATACACTCAGCACGAGAAATAATATGCTAAATTGTTTCCTGTTTTCATCGTCTTACTTGCTTACACTTGTCCTATCGGACCTCACGCTAGAAAATTATCTGGCATGAGTTCTCTGTAACGCAATACAGACATAAAAAATATCGGTAAAGAAAACCATCCTACCTACTACTACATACTATATTATATACATATATACATAGATACCAATATTTGTGATGATGGAATTACTCAATCACGCCACAGTGGCCAAATGAATGGATTTAATTTAGCACTATAGTCGCTGTCATAAATCAGGATACTTTAAATACGATCGAAATAAATGCCGGTGTCCCTCCCGCAAGGCTCTGTGCTCTCCAACACTTTTCTTTTCTTGCTGCATATCAATGACATGCTGTCTATTGAGGGCATTCATGGCTATGCGGACGACAGTACAGAGGACCCTCATTACAAGGACTGGACGATAGAAGATACTCAATACAAAAAAAAATACATAAAAGAACAGCAACCTTATTATTTTTAATAATTTACTAATTATATATTTAAAACAATAGGTAACAATAGATGGTTTATTTTTTGTATTGATTATCATCTGACGTCCACCCATTATTCTACGGATGAAAAATGCCAATTATCGTCTTATTTGCATTATAATAATAAAACTACTCCAGCGCAAATACTCCAGCAACATTTTGATTGTGTATAGGCTCAGAGTATATAAATACTACGTACAGTATAGGGGATGTTTGGCTGCTACGATTGTTCTGTCTGCTTGCAAAAAGTATTGAAGTTATTAGTTCTTTGAGTATCATATATAAAAATCAGCTCGCAGAATACGTAATGTGCATAACATCCTTTCAGGCCTTTTACCTCAAAATTGGCCGATGGGACAAGTTAGCTGCTATTTATACGTTTGAAGTACGTACTAAAACTACACAATTCTATACATTTTGTCCGTCAGAAAATAAGTAATGTCTAGCGAGCCTGGGATCTCGATCTATAACTAGTGTTTCCGATTGGGTTCGACTGGGGTCGACTAAACCTAGTCAATTTCTAAGAAAGACACAATAAAAAAAAAGCGCGTTCACCGCTAAGAAAACCCTTTGCTGTGGCTCCACAATTCCAGAACACGTCCCTGAACATCAGTAAAAGCATTGGGATCCTTGACGTCAATATTTCTAGCGACGTTCTGTTCCGTAGTCATCGTCATAGAAGATAAGGTCATACTGGCATCCAAAAAAAATCGGTTTGCTTAATAGAGCCAGCCAAGAAGTACTTCAACTTTATAAGTGGCAAGTCCGGCCCCATATGGAGTACTGCTGTCTTCTATGGGCGGGAGCACCTGCATACCAGCTTGTGCCTTTAGACTCGTATGCTTGTTTGCTACCTAAGTAGTAACTTTAAATCCGGAATGTGGATCTCGGGAACGTGAGTGTAACCGTTGGGCAGAAGCAAGTAAGATAATAAAACGTAGGTTAATACCTAATATGATAGTACTTGTAAAAGTGTGAAATTTCAGTTAGGAACACATTTTCAACTAAATACTAACAGAAGTAACACTAAATACTCATAAAATATACATATAAATGAATATTTGCCAGTCGTTAATAAAATCAATTACTGAAAAAGGGTGTGAAAATCCGATTTCAATAAATCAAAACGCGAGGAGGACCTCCGTAGTGGACCACACACATTGAGGCACGCGCTTCGAATGCTGCTGACTTTTTATTCTAGCCGCGTTGAGTTGGATCGTGTTCACTCGGCGCTCGTCGGCACCCGGTCGGCAAGCGCTCTCTGACATCACACACGTCGGCCTGCGCCTGCGCCACAGCCTGCGCGCCTCGCCTGCAGGAACTTGAAATTTATTTTAATAAGATTCCAATTTGTCAATTAGAGGGCATCGCATGAACAAAACTGGTTTGACTTCTTTACACCTTGTATCTTTACGAGTTTAATTTTTAAATGTTTTGGAAACGATATAACATTGCACCCTTCGATTTACATACATGATTTTAAACTATAAATTTGTGGCTATCACTCTAATTAAACATGTATATACATATACATACATACCGAGTTTACTTTCTTGCAAAAATCCTAACGAACAATGCAATTAAAACTTAATTTGTAAATAAGTTGATCAATTTAATTCCCATTTGTTACCTAATTTCCGATATTAGTTCTTCGGATGCAAATGAATAGCTAGTAAATTTCAATGCTGGAAAGTAAATAGCAGAGCTTTAACGTGTCTACAAACATGCTAGGAGTACCTAATGTCTACACTGTGTTAGTACCATTTACGAGCTTGGAATTTTAATGAGGACTACCTATAGGAGTACGCAATATTGTGCTGAAACGATTGTTTTTAATTATCCCTCTAATTGAAATCTAGTGAAGGTGTACGTAGTTAGGTAAGGTTTATACCCCTTGCTAACTATAACATAGTTTTAAATATGCTTAACTTAGCTGACACATTATTTTAATATTTTAATCTTAAAGTTGTAGGTATGTAATGTCTAACTTAAATTTAAGTTAGATTTGAAAGTAGGAACATAGATATGTTATATCTTTCACATTCGTAGCATACGGTTTATTAAAATAGTGTTTTATATAAGTATTTCAGGTACATACGAATAAAGAATTGACAAACAAATTGTAGGCATTAAAAAATAATTATTAAAATATTATACAGCCGCCATGAGAGTCTTTGTAATAGGAAATGTTAAAAAAATAATATTTACCAAATGCGTGAAATGCATTATTAATAAATAAATAATTATCATTTTAATGATCTTCTTCCTTTTTTTACGTCGGCCGTGGATAA
Organism: Polyploca ridens; assembly: GCA_951394255.1. Classification (NCBI taxonomy): domain Eukaryota; kingdom Metazoa; phylum Arthropoda; class Insecta; order Lepidoptera; family Drepanidae; genus Polyploca; species Polyploca ridens. The sequence goes on from OX596253.1 coordinate 6,727,832, forward strand.
ATGACCGCGTGGTGTCACCCACAGGAAAAAAGGAGATATATAAACTTATATCAATAAACTTGTTTATCTGCCTTCCTTGATAATTTAAGATCAGCGCATTTCTATAATCCAAGCAGGCGGGTACTACAAGCATAGAGATCGAGTCTACAAGGTTCCCTGTCGCCGTGGTTTGCTCACGATGTTTTCTTTTACTGAAAGTTCAAACTCAATGAAGAAATCGAACCCACGACATCTTTTTCACGGCATTTGACATCAAAACCACTAAGCTATCATCCCTTCAAAAATCTTTATATTTGTAGGTTCTCTATCCATTCTTTCCCACGCCTATGGTGGTGGGTGCCTCTCCCACAACTTTGCCTTCCCCATTGATTTCCATATCGAACGACTGATTTGACCACTTGCGGCGACCAGCGACTCTAACTCGGTCATCGGTTCACTCGCCGCATAAATATTGGGATAATATTATTAAAATAAAACATTTCTATGTTTGCAGGATAGAGGAACAAACAGACAAATCCGTGCCTATTCTATTTATGTTTGTGAAACCGAATCAACTTACGGAAATATAGATCGCGCGTGTGTCAGAGTGCTTAACACCTGGAAAATACGGAATTGCGGGTTTCACATTACTATTAACGTTTCCTTAGCGTAAATATTTTAATCAGATTGTGTTTCTTGATACTCAACATTTTGCTCACAAAAGAGAGGTCACTTAAACGTCTATAAAAAACGTAAAAAACAGTTGTCTTCGAATAAGCTATGCGCCGTCAACGAAACGCAAATATGCAAAGCATTTTGGCCAAGGAAGTTCGCGATTCTGTATTTCTACAACCTTTAAATATTTTTTTACTCTGGGCTCGACATTAAAGCGCATTCCTTGTCTTTGAAAATGGCACTGATAAAATGGAAGTTAACAATCTCGAACAAAGTAGGTATAATAATTGTTACATTATAAGATTTATGGTCAATCTATATCTACTAATATTATAAAGCTGAAGAAATTGTATGTTTGTACGTACTATATTGCACCTATACTTAAATCTTGGAAACTACCAGTCTGTTTTGGAAAAATATTTTAGCTTAGATAACCCGTTTATTGAGAAAGTCGAACGGCTAGTTAATTATGACGGCAAAAGGTTTGCTATAAAAGCCTTTGTTTTCGTAATTATATGATTTTACTATACAGCTAATGTGGCAAGTTTGCCAAGTACCTACTCATAGGTAGCTAGGTAATAGTTGTTTACTCTCTGTAGGGAGACGTCTCACTTTATCCCGCCGCGTGTCGTCGGGAGACGCGTACCGGGCGCACCAGTGTGTGTTGTATGTGTGTATGGGCTCGAGAGCTTTATGGAAGAGTAAACAGTTTAAAACACTACACACTGGGTGTATTGGTCCAGCACTCTCCTCCATTAGCCTTCGCCGACACCTCGGCCGGTCCTTTGTCGAAAATAATGTTTGTTTTCCAGCGTACCGTACTGACGAAGGTGCGGGCGCGACACTCGCTCGCCACTCGGTACAGTTTACTTTAGCTGCCTTCCACTTTCTGGTAATCGGCTTGTCCATTTTTTTAAGTTCGTGGGTACGAATTTATAATTTTTAATATTTGATATGATTTGTGTTGGAAGAGTGCCAACTCCTTATGTTATGTACGATTCCTACAGCAAGTAGGTACCTACATAATATAGTTATTATAGGTCCGTGGTGATTAAGTGATGGATGCCTATAACAATTTAGGTGAAGATTTAAATTACTGGTCCCTATCTTAAACATACATACGGATTTTGGCCTTTCGATAAAGAAAAAACATCGCGAGGAAATCAAAACCATGTATGAAGTTGTATATGTATGGAGCTTATACAATAAATAAGTTAAGAAGGTAACTTGAAAATTCATGGGCAACATACAAAGGTAAAAAGATTCAGTTTGATATTATGATCTAATATGATCGAATCTTCAAATAAAGTAACTAACTAAACTAAAATGCATAGTATCATAGTATCAGTAAATAAAGTAAAACCAATGACTAATCTATTTAGACCTAAGTTTTGTTGGAGGATATTTACTTACATTAAGTTGAAGGATTCCACGCGCACGTAAATTCCTTCTTAGTTATGAATGAACCTCGGCGAAGCGACGAAAACTTGAACAATATGGTTCGTTTATTGGGTTAGTTTATTGTGTGTGAACGATGCCATTGTGTCGAGCGGTCTCTAGCCTATCAGTAGTGGCGCCAGGGGCCAGGGTAAGTATATAAGTAATACTAGTGATTATGAGGATGCAATAAACTTGCTCATTGTTACATTGTCGGAGTCACTTCCTCTGCTTCCTGCCAAAGTTTTCACATTGTTTTATTTGAGGGTTGGTTAGAGCGAAAGGATTCGGAAAACATAAGAGCCTGAATTAGGAATCGTTAAGTACACAGAAGTGTTAATTGGGTAATATCAGTTTCAATAGTTGTATGCGAAGGTTGTGTATAACATGTAACAATAACCCTTTGTATTTTTTTTAAATTAAAATCAGTAGTGCTTAGTAGTTCCACACCTCATAATGAACGCAGGTAATTTTATATATAACCCTAAGTTGCGAATCTGTACAATGTTATGCAGGGCAACTTCAAAGTAAATGAGGAATCACCTATCTTATCAGTGTTTTGTTCTGTAAAGCTTTGTGCGACCAACGCAAGCACGTTGCATTCTCACCCTTTTTGTTCAAAAGGTTCGCCAGTTTCACATGAACCTTCTGAGTAATATTGATAAGGAAGTGTGAATACCTGTTTGGTTTTGCTGCATAAATATTTTTTAATCTATTGGATAAACCTGTTTGTAATTTATCAGAAATATTTGGGGTAAAACAGATGTGTCCTTTTTAGGTGTATTTGAATTAATAAAACGCCTAGACTGTGAATTATACATTTTAACATAGCATCGTTATTCATGAGTACCTAATAAAGACATGTAACTAAGACAGTACAGTAGTACCCAATTAATATGGCTTACCGATGTACCTGCGCAGAAGACACATTTTCAAAGCGCGGGAAACGCTATTGGTCGGCAGCTGCCGCCATGTTAGCGCGCGCCGTGCGGAAGGGCGTCACGCGCGAGTGAGACGGAACTAACAGCTGCAGTGTATTATGAACCTTATAATAGTGATATAAGGTTGATTATAAGTTTTAAGCATTCTTTCGTTAATCTTCGGGGCCATACTTTCTTTTCTGTGCGAACGAAGATTCACGACGCGCCATATAAGTTGGGTAATACTGTACCTACGTTCTTATTATGTCATCTCTCTAACATAGATATAAAACTGTAGAATGGAATTTTAATCTACAAGTTACAAAAAATAATACAAAACTTGTACTCACGTATGACTTACGAGCTGATTATACGGCTTGCGCATTTTATTGTGTAGATGTTTGTCTTCTCGTTGCGTACAAATCGTCCTAAATAGGCACTCACTGTTATGGAAATGTGCGTATAAATTTCCCTCTAAAGTCTTTCTAGGTCAAAATCGAAAGGGAAGTTATTTGTCTCTTTGTGCGTCAATTAGTGAAGTAGATGTCTTGCTTGACTTCTGCAAGATACTCTTTTCACTTGACATGAACTCACGTTATTTGTTTAATGAAGTGTCAAATATGTTCGGAATTGGATAGTGTTTTTATTTATTCTATGGCGTATCCTTAAAACACTATGCACTAGACAGAAATAAAATAAAATTGTGTGTTAGCCACACAGACTTTAACCTTTTGTTGTCTAATTGTGTGTTGATAAACAATATGTTTTTTTAAAGACAGTGACTCACAGGTCATAAAGGAGATAATTGCTGATATTATCTGACGGTGTCGGTTTGTGTTTTAATTAATCTAATGAAAGATTATTTCACAATGTGTGTGGACTTTAATATCGATCTAATTAATGGCGAAGTCATATTTAGATAGATAGGTACTACACTTAGGTACCATGGATGATGTATCATACTTAATCCTTCGACGCATTTGAAAAGATAATAGTACGTAACTAATATTCAACAATAGGGTCACACGCAACCTAATCGTTCGTTGGCTTTTATAAAATGTCAGCAAATTGTGCAAGTGCATTGCAGCAGTGAATTTTCCAACACCAACGAGCCCAAGCGTAAGCCAGGCTATTTACAAAACATTTCCAGTAGGTATATAAACTGCCTGATACCGTTTGTAAATGGGTGGATTTTTCACATAACACTCATGACGTTTCATATCGACAAAGATATAAGTTGTTAGCGGTTAATAAGTCACAATAGTGTGACCTCACGTGTAAGAACAATGAGCAATTGCTAGCCAATAAAGTTCCCAATTGTATTTCAATATGCCACATATCGGCGAACGTCAGTTGATACAAATCTAAAAAGCCATAACTGAAATTTTAGCATATGTTTGTAAATTGTGGTTTTGGAGTCACGTTTACAATTAAAGAACAATGGGTAATTTTGTATGAGGCGCGTCCCCAAACTGTAACAACATGAGCTATGCCTACGAAGTTGATTATTGCATATATTGAGACCATCATTTCATCATATGACAGCATTTTGAATTAAATTAACGAAAAAAAGAGCCCCGGTTTTGGCCAGTACCCCGGTTGTGGCCACTTGCAATTTTGAAAATCAAAAAATAAGGGGTTGACACGTGATTCGTTTATTGTCTATATAAAATAAAATCTTTGATGATGATCGCTTTTGATGAGCAATTGTAGTGGCGCCGGGGTCTTCTAGCATCCTCACACATTGAAACCAGAATTGTTTCGAAATGTGCGGTCTCAAAGGAAGTTCCTTCCGCGGACGCTCAGACTGTGGAATGAGCTCCCCGCCGTGGTTTTCCCATTGGGATACAGCATGGGGTTCTTCAAAAAGGGTGTGAAGAGATTTCTGCAGGGTCGGCAACGCGCGAGTGACATCCCTGGTGTTGCAAGCATCCATAGGCTACGGTAACCGCTTACCATCAGGCGGGCCGTATGCTTGTTTGCTACCTAAGTGGTATAAAAAAAACTTAAGAGAAACCATTAGACACCCTTGGTAATTCATTAATCAATAATTATCTAGCTTAAATTTTTATTTGTTGCGTTGAATTTAATCAAAAATATTTTTAACCATTCAACAAAAATACTTCACCTTATAGAAAATTATTTTGACAAAGTCAAAAGGAAGCCATTTGCTTATTCGCTATCCAAATTTGCTTTAGCCTTAGAAGACATCGGCGGCGACGCGCGACGGTGTGAAAAAAGTTAACTTGGCTTTAAAATTTGAAATCCAGAGGGATCGGATGATTCTGGTGCTTTAGTAAATTTTTAAAGTTTCTGGTGGTGAATAAAATATGATTAATTATAATATTGGTGATTTTATATACAAACATTTACATGTACTTAGGAAGTACAGCATGGGGTTCTTCAAGAATGGTGTTAAGAGATGTTTGCAGGTTTGGCACCACGCAAGTTATACCCTGGTGTTGCAAGCGTCCATAGGCTTCGGTAACCGCTTACCATCAGATGGGCATCAATAGGCTTGTTTGCTAGCTTAGTAATATAGAAAATTTTATTTAAAATATTGAATGCTTAAGTGAAGATAAAATTTATAAAAAAATTAAAACGATCAAATAACTTACTAAATTAAATTGATTTAACATAACAGACATAAAACATCTCGTATATTGGCAATAAAATATGGCTTTAGAACCAATTCATCGTTTTATTGTAGTTAAAATTACTGTCTAATAGATGGCCAAAACTGGTGCATTGGTATGGCCAGAACTAGGTGAAGAGTGGCCACAACTAGTGATTTTACCTTTCCTATTTAAAAATTAATATTAAAATAAATATTTGTCTCTCGATACACACTTCTACAAAACCTGAAAGCCAAATAAATTAACTACTTTATTCAAGTAACTAATCAACACGATATCCATTTTTGAATTAAAGGCGTTTTTTTTTATTCCATAAAGTGGCCACTTCCGGGCTCTTATATTCACGTTAAAGTAAAAACAAATACTTTGTATGTAGGTATCTTGGTCCTGCAGGTTCATTTACGCTTCTTATGTGTTTTCCTGGTAATCAATGTAATTTATATGTTAATCCATTAGATTTCCAGCATCAGGATCCAATTTATTTCGCAGTAAACTGAATACGTAAATCGTGCTAAGTCTGAAACTGTCGCATTAATTATATTAGTACCTTCGTTAGAATGTAATAAAAACGTGATTTATAAAAATAATTATTTATGGATCTCTTTCGATTTTTTACCTTCAAAATACATTAAATAAATAAACCAGAGAACCAAGTGGTACAAATTACACCTTTGTTATTTTTACAATATACTATAATACAAGAAAAATTAGGACATCTTATAAGATTACGCGAACGTACAAATCTTATAGTCAACGCGAGCGAAGCCGCGGGCAACAAGCTAGTATATAATATATTTTTAGAGCTTTTTCTTGAGTGTATTTTTGCATCCATTAAAAATTAAGTTTTAGTAAGATTCTGTCCTTCAGCATCACATTCTGCTGCCTACCTAAGTACTATTGAACACTATCTCAGTTTTTTTTCAGCTATTCAGTATTATTTCAGCTTTCTTGTAATTAGTTTGCTATTCGTTTATATTAGCTCTGCTTTAGGTATGATTTATCTCTATAATAATTTGTAGTTTAGATTGTGACATTAGTAGGTCATGATTTTTATGGTTGAGCGGATTCATTGTAGGAACTGAAATCCATTAGTGAATTTCACTGTAGTTCACAGTGTGCTAAACATGCGGTTATTAAATATTTTTCACTATTTATGTAGATCCGTAATGTGGTTTCCTCATAAGTGTATTTTCCATAGCTTGTCATGGTTAAATTTAAAATAAAATTATTGACTTATATAATACCTAATGACGTACATAAGTTGAATAAATAATCCTTGAAAACCTACACCTATCATTAAGTTTGACGCGTTTATGAAAAACATATTTCTGAAATTAACGCTATCTTTTTAATCATGTACGGTTTATTTCGTCCAATACGCTGTGAATAGATATAATGTACCTAGGTAATTGTTATGAAAACGAAATGACAATGAACCGCACAGGGTGTCATAGCGTAGCGTGGTGTGGCGGGTAGTGAAGTGAGTGGTGCGTTTCGCGAGCGGTTTGCGTGTTGGAGGTGGTGGCGGCGACGCTGACGGCGACGGCGACGGCGGCGGGGCGGCTCGCAAGGGATGCAGCCTCGGGCTCGGTGGTGCACGGCGATCGGCTCGGGCTGCCGTAGCCGCCTCTCAGTGTCGCTCAGATCGCGGCGCGCGGTGGTCGTGCGTCGAGCGCGTGTGGAGTGATGACTGCGAGATGAGGCTGTCGCTGGTGCTACTGTGGATAGGTGCGGCGGCGGCATGCGGCCCCGGCCGTGGTTTCACCCGCCGCCAGGGAACGCGCCGCATCACCCCCCTGGTCTTCGGCCAGCACGACCCCAACATAAGCGAGAATAAGAACACCGCCAGCGGCCCCCCCGAGGGCCGCATCACCAGAGACGACGATAGGTTCAAAGACTTAGTGCCCAATTATAATCCGGACATCGACTTCAGAGATGACGAGGGTACCGGCGCCGACCGGCTCATGACACAGGTGAGTTTTCATAATTTTCCGGTGATTATTCCTCTAATGTTGGACTGCATTTTCCGCTATGGGCTTTGTAATAAAGTTTCAATTCCGTTTTAGTTTTCTGTTACCGTAGATGTTTGGTGGAAGTGCATTACGTGGCCCCGTTACGTAAAGTTGTTGGAAGTTGTCTCAGAATACAATGGATTTCATGAAGCGTCCGCTGTTTTGAAAACTGCTCCTCAGTGCGCGGACAGGGACAATCGCCGGTGTAAACATTACGCCCGTGGAACAATAGGGACAAATTGCGGGCGTTACGGTAGCTTCGTAGCGAGTGTTCCGATTGTAGCACTGCAATTACGCAGGCTTTGTCAACAAATATTTTGACTCTGTGACTAATGGATGAATGATGAATTCTTTTCAATTTTGATGCCAGTTTCGGTGAATATATGGCCGTCGTAAAAGTTGGTGTCGAAGGCATTCAGTATCATGCGTTGTCATTCACGGTGCTTTGTATAAATATAAAGACAACTTACGGGAAACTTATTGTTGCTGGTAAATTTATTGTAGCCAATGTTTTGGTCCGTTGCATCCAAAATAATTTAGAACAAAACCAGCACTCTTATTTTGTTCTATTTAAGAAGCGGGTATATTTTGATATCATGTGTGACAGTTCATATTGGATTATTCTGACTACCCTCTTCGCGGTCACCATGAGTTTATTTCATCAACAGATCAAACTGAATCTGTTAGATCTTGGCCAGTGTTTTTAATATTCGTCCGAGTTATTTAGAGTATGTGTTCTGCTAGATCCATATAAAAATATACCAGACAAACTATTGAGCGTCAAACAGTGTTCAGATTCGGTTAAAATGTTTAATGTTCTGTTTGAAGGTGTGTAAATATGTGATTGCTGCGACGAATGGTTTTGTAAGTTGGTATGGATAGTTAACATGTCGCTAATGCCATTAATGTCATAGCTAAATCGTGTCTGGGTAACATGTTGCCTATTTTAAAGATTAAATAAGATGTTCGGTACGCATTTTCATGACACGCATGATCTTCGTAAACCTTGATTTGCATTAAATTATGATTACCAATACCAATATTTAGTTTACACTTTGAAAAACTAGACGGATCGGTATTTGATTTGCTTAAAATATATTTATGGAATGCCAAAATATGAAGAAAATATCTATTTAGGCATTTTCAGAATATATTTAGCTGGTTTATGTTTATGGTCGGTCATATAATAGTTAAGTTTACAAGAGTAATTGACAATCGCGGTTGGCAAATAAGTACATAATCTATCGTGCATATCGTCAAAGAGACCGCTTACAACTCGTACTTTCGCGAGACTCGTTATGTCCGTCAGTTTTTCTCGCTATATACGCATATGTCGCAGTCCATTTCTTGGTCAAAACTACTTTTGACTGATTTCTTCAATCATAACTACTCTTAGTCGGTCTGTGGGTGCGTTTGTATGCCTGTTGGTCTTTGGTTTTGTAGCTTCTAAACGATGGAACAATTTCAATCCGTTTTTTATAATTTGAAGCGGTTTTAATCGGATGGTACTTATTGTTTGATGAAAATCTCTTGAGGAAATGCCAACGTATTTTGAGTTATGTTTAGGCCGCATTCGATAGGGACCATAGCCATGTTTATAGCTTGAGGCTTCTGCTTTAATATTCATTCAAATTTTGTTAGTTAGGTAGAGGGACAGTGGGATGTTTCGGTTGTTAATATATTTTTTTGGATGCCTATATATATTTCTTCCAGTACCAAAAGTAAATCAAATTCTGTTTATCTTATTCCAGAGAAAAAAACACATATAAATTAAATATAAGCAATTTTATGAAGTATGATGGTTTTTATAGAATTACGGAATTCTAAACACAAAAACACGAGTTAGACTATACTAAAAGCCGATGAAATATCACACCGGTATATATGTACCATGTGTACCCACCAAACACTAATGACTATGACCTCCTGCTATATCCGACGCCGTCGTGGGAATATAATTATCCAAATCTTAGTTTAGCACGAGATGACGTTAAACCGATCGTAGTTTCATAGTAGATTTCAGACTTTAATGAATCACTCGGGCCAACAACTCATTGTGAATAGATTAAATATTTATTCTGTAATAACAGAAAATCCGACGATAACTGAAAACAATATTTCTTGGAGCGCTTGCGCGTGGCCTCGCTCTAATGGCTCGCCAAACACGAGCGAATGAATGTTGACAAACAAACAAATGTCCACTATCGGCTCTGTTTCCTTGTCGATGTAGGTCAGTTTATAGCAAAGCGTCACATTCTACCTATAATGTAACCGATATGTGGACTGACGGTTTCATCAACAACATCAAGGAGCAGTTGAGACTACCTTTAAATCAGAATAAGTCAGCTTCGCAACATTCCCAAGCGATAAAAAATATATGATTTGAGTATGAATAGCCGCGAACAGGTTTGCTAGGCGTGTATGTTATCGGTACGTGAATAAATGTTATATGTGGTCAGTTTAATAACGTTGACTAAATAAATATACACGTATATATGATATATTTTATGGAAAAATCCTCTACCATAGGTACTTATCATTGACATAGTGTGCAAATATTATATTACTATGCAAAACCTAACTTAGCGACATTATATAAGTTAGCTAAAGTCTATAATAGTTTTGTATTCATCGTTCAGTCGGACCTCAAATTTTTATATCGTTAGGAACGTCCGAACCTGATCATTCATATGCTATTGTATAGTGCACCTACTCGTAACTAGTATCATCATACAGGTGGTGTTCTCATCACATCCTATGATCTTTCTACTCCTGCTTATTGGTAAATGCAGAGACTGTCCAAGCTCTCCTCCTCCTATAGGTATTGTATAATGGTTATATTTAGTATTTTATGTTATTTCTCATTATCGTCATTTATATTGTTTATTTGGGAAAAACGGTTTACCTTTTAAAAGCCTCTTACACCTTTATGATAATTCTTAAAACATCGAATAAAGATTCCCAGAAAAAACTTTTGCAATCATTTGACATATTGTTTAATTTTAAGTTTATTTATTACTACACGGGGAAATAGGCGGCCTAACCCCCGAGTCATGAAAAGAAAATCTCATGCAAAATACTGGGTTATTATCTAACCTACCAGATATTTTTAACCTATTGAAGCGAGTGAAGCAACCTTATTAGGCTTGAACAAATAAACACTTAAATATAACCAATGTTTTGAGCAAAAATTAAAGAAACGTATAGATAGACGATCAGTAAAAAAATCGAAATTATATTAGGTTAAGTAGTCGTAAAAAGACAAAACAATTTTCGTCTCAGTCAAATGAAATTCAGTGATGCGGTTCAGCAAAATTATTGATAGAAAAACTACCCCCGTACTTTGTATTTTTCTTTAGGCTTATTTTAATGAAATGTCAGTTTATTACATTGCTATAATATGTAGGTGTACCTATACGCCGCCCGCGTCGACGTTAACGTTTGACAAAGCTATTTACGCTCACTAGGTTCTACAAACTGCATCATAACACATTTCAGTTCACGTTATTGTGAGAACAGTTCAATCTAAATCAATCCAAGTCCTGAAATAGCAGTCTCCGGTCCAAGGACGGCTCTATTTGTCTTTTTATTAGCAAATAATGAGTCGAGTGTATGAACAGATCGTACGGCAAACACTTTAACGTCCGTACGTAGGTATCTTTACGTGGAATCCAGTTATATGCAGATAATAAACGTTGTGAGGACTATACAGAGTCGGCCGTGGGGACTGTGGGGTGCACCTTCCCGTGTGTGTGTGAAAGAAAGGCCGCGCGAATCGGGCCACGTTCACGGCGCGCGGCTGAGGCGCGGCGGCCGCGGCGCGGGCGACGTTATGTGCGTGCCGCGGGCAGCACATAGCCGCAGCAGAGCTGAGCAGCCTTGCATTCGTAAAAATCTCCAAACCGGTTCGATGCGCCTCTATTACTTTCTTTCTGCCTCCAACGAGCCTCCCATTTAACTCGGGCCCACTTTTTATCAGGAATCAGTATCTCCGTCCGACTAATAGTATTATTTATTTCTCATAAATAAGAGGGAATATAAGTAAAGTTAATGCGCACGGGAAGCGGTACGTTAGTACATTGGTACATGCCAGATGCTTCTTAGATAAATGCATGCTTCTCCGACGGTACCTACCTACTTCTATTGCGTAACCAGTGCGGTGACAGCTCCGGGATTTATTTGTACAGCCTCTGTGAGCTTGTAATCTTTATTTACAAACAATTGCATGAATTTACATTACTTGCTCGGTGAAATACTGTATGAGCGTTATCATTGTATACAGTTTATCTAAGATCACCGATATAATTCTTAATCATTTCATAAAAGTCTCGTACAATATATCACTACATATAACTACTCATACTAATGAATATAAGTAAATAATACATTCATATGTGTTTAAGTACATACGTTAAGTCTCAGATTTAACCATTCATTGACTTCGAGTGCGCGCGGAGAGACGTCATTTTACAGATGAATAAGTATCACTTTTCCATTCTAGAAATGGCTAGCGTACAAACCGCAAAATAGGCGCGTGACCACATCGCCTGCGCTTCTCCGATTCCAATCGGAATTACTTACCATTTTATGTAAGTTTTTATTATTTAATATTTTATATCCCTACACGCGAATAAGGCAGGAAAGTGGAAGGGGGTGGGGCGGGTGTGCGGGGGTTGAGGGACATAAATATCTCGGTGATTTATGGGCAAGGCGGTCGCGGGATAGGTCAGCATTATTCAATTTCGTATTTGAGGCTCGAGTTACAATGAGCTTTTACTGCGGTGCGCGCGCGCAGATAGTGCAGCAATCCCTGCCCGTGCCGCAGTTGCTCACTTTTGTTGTCTACTTTTACGTCCTATTGTAATACTTACTCAGATTAGATCTGTGTATGACACTTTTCCGAAAAAATACATTTCTATTCGGCAAACTTTCCAAAGCTAACCTTGATTAAAAATCACGTCCGCGAACCGATCGATTAAGTAGGTAAATCAAACAAACGTTTTATACGATGAAATCGTTTTAAGGTCACTTAATTATCGATTGTTAATATTGATTTTATTTCATTGCCTGATACGCTAAAGTGGTTTAATTTGTTGGCGGCAAAGACACCGCCATCTAAATTAGATACTTTTCGGCTTATTAGTGCAGGATAAAAAACGGAACGAGCCCCGATCGCTTTGTGAATAATTGACTATAATCAAATTAATTCTAAAATTCAACGGTGGGTTTACAACGTTGTAAAATGTTATAAAGATCTCCTAACAGGCCGAGCTATACCTTCGTATCTTAACAAAATATTTGTTGTATTATGTATGTATAAATAATTTCAAGTTCATTTTTATTTTTTATTTATTTACTGACAAATGCTATAATTCTATTGAAATTGCCTGGTATGCGTTAACTCAATGACGTCATATTATCATATACCTTTAATCTGTTATTACAAAAGACAGAAATAAACATAAAGTAGATTAATTTAATTTTGGTAGACTTACTTACTCAACGTACGCTAAATAAATTTTATGCACTGACCGCGAAATACTCATTTAATGACCGTTGATGTATTCAATGTTTATTAAGCTAGATCATATCATAAGAGGTATCATTTAAAATTAGTTCTAATAAATATTAAATTAGATTTCAAATTAGTTTAAGGTTGAGTTGAGTAGGTTCTTACTACATCGATTGCTACGAAACACTATAAAATCCATAGTAGATAGTTTATGATCACTGCATCGCCGTCAGTATGCGGAAACATGTTAAAAAGCTATTGAAGAAAATATCAGTAGTTACATTACTGTATGTATACATATACTTTGCTTTGGGATGTTTTGTTTTTTTAATTTTATATGAATGAAAATTAACCGATGAATCCGATTATGCATTTGTGATAACTCACAAAATGTTGAAAATTATAGTCACTGAACTAAAAACAATACCTAGATAAATTCGCGATCTAAAAATGTGTAAGCTAAATATTATAAGAAATATTTATAATATTAATTTATTTGCCTTTGTTCACGTAAGATGAATAGATAATTATTATTAGTCAGTCAATAAGCGTGTTCTCTTGTGCAAACTTATGTAAAGATTCTTTCACACATAAGCAATGTCGATTTCAAACCTATCGATTTATTTTTTATGAATATTATGACGAAATTCAAACTCGTTCTTGCAAGAAGTTAAAAATACCTTTGTCTTAATAACAAATAAATAAAAAAAAATATATAATTATTTACTTAAAGAAATAACTATGTTTCATTCGATATCAGGTGAAAATGCTAAAAAATAAGTGTAATTAATATTGGTATTGTACATTATAATATTTGAGTCAAAAAGAAGTCATTAAGGTACATATTGTAAATGGTGTTATTGTAAATAATATATGCAAATGTGCAAGGATGTACATTTACAATTTTATCACTATAATAAATATTTATGTTAGTAATTGACTGTTTGATTTGTATGATGCATCAGCAAACATTTCAATTAGGATAATATTATGTGAGTATGCAATACATAAATAAACAATTAGTTTAATTTTATCATGTGCAATAGGCGGCTGAAACGATGCTTTTAATCGTCGTTACCTAAAACAAGATAATAATCATTTTCTTCATAAAATTGGACAAAAATTATGCAACTTTATTTAAATCTTAGGGAAAATTAAAACATCGAGCTTATTAAGTTCATAAAGATAAGTTGTGCCATAAAATATTCTAAGTTAATTTATATTCATAATTCATATGAATTATATTATAATATGCTGTTGTAAACTATTTATTATCCTAAAATCTTAAGCTACAAGCAAGCTGTTATTATGCTCAAAGCCGTGGGCAAAAACGTTTCATATCAGTATAGTGAGCATAGAAATAAATTACTAATTTAGTTTAATAGTTACGCAAGTATTAGTGAGTTACTTCTCACTAATACTTGCGTAACTATTAAACTAAATTAGTAATTTAGTCGTAACAAGTTTGATCGTCCGTGTGGTAGCCCTCTAACGTTTGCAAATTGTATTCAGGGAACACTTGTTCAAACATAAGCCAAACTGTTCGAGTGATAGGTCTTTGACCCTCACCCGTGTTTGCGGTTTGTTTTATATAGTCTCTTCTTAAGGTGGCGATAAATTAACGATTTGCATTTCTCCCGGTAACGTAAACAGTCGTGATATATGCATACACAAGTGTGCTAATACATCTGTATACATCCCAACCCAGCTTAGACATCTCGCGAGTACTACACAATGTATCGATACTTATCCACTTTGCGGTAACTAAATACGTTCTTGCATTAGATAAAACACTAAATATTTGACGTCGGATACCGAGACGAAGGTCCCGGGTTCGAATCCTACAATGAGCTTGAGCTTTCGGTGAAGGAAAACATCGTGAGGAAACCATAGCACGGTGGTAGGGTACTTTGTAGTACCCATCTGGCTGGATACAACCCTCAAGTTGAAAATCTACCGGTGTGTTCCGACAGCTGCACTTGAGAGCCAGTTCCTTCTAGGCTTTGTGTGCTTACCACCATCGGCCACATCATCACTTACCATGGCGAGATTGTGGTCAAACACAGGCTTATACACAGTAAAAAAAAAACATCTTCCATTTGAACACATAAATTAACCCATTACTTTATCCAATTATGATATATATTTTTTAATTGGTTATACTTAGTCTAACAGCCTGTGAAAAGTTTAAGTCTATTTTCAAACATAAGAGCATTATCTTAAAAAAGTTAAAAGTTATGTCGTCGCAAAAAGCGGACCCCCTGTGTTTGCGAGTGTCGTGTGTCTGAGATGCGGGTTTGTTTTAATTACTCCTGCAAATATTTGTAATGGTACAGCCAGCTGTTGGTGCTTATCTTAGTCTTATCTGTCAAACCTCAGTCAATGCTAAGAGGCACGGGCCATGTAATGACAAACATTATATCTTACGACTGAAAATTATTTCGGTTCTGTATCCCTCTTTAGAAGGTTCAAATTCATTGTTCTTTAGACTTAAATCTTAGTTTACTTACATCTGTGGATAAAGTAATTTAGTTAAAGCTCTGTTGAAATGTCGTAATGAGGTTGATTATTCTTCATTTAAAAGTGAAATGATGACTCTGTATTATGCTTAAATTGGATTAATTGTAAGTGTTCCGTGTGATGCAACATAGCGCCTCATATAATTTATTATCGATACTTTGGGATCATCTATAATTACTTTGGATCGATCATGATCGTTTGTAAATCAAAGGGATTTTGTTTGAAGTTGTGGTGAAATAGGGCAGAGCCATAAATATTGTTGTTTGTTATTTGGATTTGTGTTATGCTTTAATGTTCGAACATTATTGACTCATTTCTACAAGCATTACATATGGCGAATGAAATACATTTGTGATATGATGTATCACGTGGTCAGCCATGACGACCAGATGAGTGAAACCTTATTGTGGCGGTTTCTCTGATTAAATTGCAAAGTTATGTATCTATTTCATGTTCCTAGATATTTTATTGGCAATTGTAATCAGTAAGTTAACACATGGTTTGAAATTCTTTGCTTAGTTGCATGTCATAAAATTTTGCTATCTGCTTAAACTACATTCTGTTATCTTACATATCCCTAACTTCAGATATATGTTAGTACTTTATGTAGTACATTGATGCACGCTGGTACCGAGTACTTAATATTTATGATATTTGGTCTAAAAATCCTATAAAGGGAAGGTGGTTTATGTAGGTTTATGAAGACCTACATAAGGACGTAAGAAAATTAAATCTTCACTACAGAATATCTTCTCCAAATAATATTTATCATACAGCTTATGTGCTGCGATGTTTCAAATGGTTATCCGTTAAGGTTGTTATCGATGGCTTCCAATGATTTATTGCTTTCAAATCGTAATCGAAGTGCATACACTTCCTGAATTTCGAAACATATGATCTATTGCATGCGTAGAAAGTTGGTAAGAGTTAACTCTTTACTTAGCTTTAGTAAATGATGATTCATAAACATTAATTACGTAGCACTTAACTACATTCTTCCTTCATATCCTTACCAAAAAACATTTTCAGTCCTGAATATTTAATTAATATGGAAACTCCATATGATGAAAATTATGAATAATAAGGGTTTCTATGTATGAAGCTAAAGTGGCCGTAAAAATCAGGCAGGGCAGTACTCAGCGTGTCGATCGGCACTTAAACGTTACACCCAATAAAAGTGCACCATGCGCAGGCCCAGCTCCGTAATTGGTCCTGCTGAACACGATTACGCTCACAGGCGCGGGCGATCACCACGGACAATACATTTACGACTCTCATTGGTCCCATTTAATGACGTGTGACAACTCGTTACTCAGAACAATAAGCTTATAATTGAATTTTCATTCGGCGAAGCAATACTTATTCCCAGTGTAATAATAGCTTTCACAATTATATTGGCCTGTATTTATTTGATGCTTCGTTTGTTTATAAATATATCAAATATATATTACAGGAGATTTAGAGATTCTTATAATGTTCAAAGGAAAAATGTTTTGAAGTACGTGGGGCAGTTTTTATAAGCATAGTAAACCGTTGCATAAAATAGTCTCTGGAGCGAGTGGTCACAGTGCTCCGTGGATGCGCAAGCGCCGCGGGACGCCGCCGCCGCCGCCGCCGCCCGCGCCCACCGGTCCCCGCGCCCTGAGCCGCCATCACCTTTATTTATATTTATTTACCTTCCCTTCATTCACTGAGAGCCGCCCTTTCGGCCCTTTTTGTCACACCGTAATAAGTCCGATACAAATATTGTGAAAGAGCCTGCGGTTTGAGTGAATTTATTATGCTTTAAAGTGATGTAGGACCGATGATACCTGAAGTTGGGTACGAAATTGTTTGAAAAATAAAATAACTGCTTTCCTGTCCAATCATTAGTATCTAGGTATAGTAAGATAATGTATGCTCGTAGTAGGCTTCGTAGGTCATAATTATTTAAATATTGTGAATGAGACCATATTAGACAATTTTCTTCATTTTTAAAATTACTTGGCTTAATAGCGTAGGTAAAGGTTTATAGGTACTTGCATAATATATTAAAGTTCTACACGAGCCAAAGTCATAATAATTTGTCGTCGTAGCCTCGTAGCAGTTACGTAGCTTATCAATTACCGACGTTTTCTCCCGTCTTGAACCGTATTAGTATCGAAAACAATGTAGAGATAAATCACAACAAATCGTTTCGGATAAAGATCGAATCCTCACCCCATCGCGCCTCGTAGCGCTGTGTGTGACTGTGACGCGGTGACATTTACGTGCATCAGTTATCTATCATGATAAATGGCGTATTTATTTATCCGACGAACCTAAATAGCTATGGTAATATTGGCCCTACAACAGCACAAAAGGTAACAAAACACAAAAGTTGAAAAAGGTAAACCGCGCTATTTACAAAGTGGCTAGCGAGGACCACACAGCCACAATCGAGCCGCGCGTGCGACTCAGCCGCTTCACTATAAAAAAATCATTCTCAACATAGATCTTTTTTTGGTTATAGATCTCGCATTTTGTTGGTGTGATTTGTGACGTTCGGAAATGTTAATGGCACGTCCTATTGATTTCCTTTTTGATATCGTACCGTTTTAGCTAGTTCTGGTTTAATTTCATGTTCTCAATCTTTCTGTTTTGTGGCCACAGCTGTTGTATGACTCATAAACAATGTTTGGAAGTACATAGTTTCAAACGCGGGGATTCTGCTAAAAACGCAAATTGTTTAGTGAGCACCGGCGGCGGCGCGGGCGCGGCAGTAGCGAGGAAGTGGCGGGCGGGCGAGCGCAGTGTCGGTGTTTACGCGATACGCGGCGGCGCGAGCGCGGGCGCTGACGGACGATGAACAGGCGTGCGCAGTCTTTGACACCACACCAGGCGTTAGATGCTGCTCGCATTATTTTTAGTTAAAAGAATAGTAGAATATTAGGCTTAAACAATAGTTGAATTTTTGTTTTGAATTGCCAACTTGTATCTCTTTAGATGCATGATGGATTGCATGTTTCAGACTGGCTAATTCATGAAAATCCCAAATGCTACCATAGGCCTACCAGTTACAACGGTATTTGTGTTTGTGTGGTTGCATCAATATTGTGAGTGGAGATCATTGGCCACGTGTAGAAGTCAGTAGACACACATGCGCTACTTTAGGGTACGTCTAATTGAACGTAGGCGCGGCGGCGGCGGGCGGCGGGCGGCCTAACCTAATTTACATTAATGCAAACGAGGAGCATTGTTCAGGTGTGAAACGCTAGTGTCAACACGAGGCCTCTACTCAAATAGTTTATTAGCTCCACCCAGCGGTGTTCTGGCGGACAGACCTTTGTTACACTGACAGCCCTCTAAAAGACACGCATACTTAACGCTTAAATATGACTATTCAAGATGATGCCGTGTACATACAGACATATAGCCGAACAATATACGTAACACTCCTCTTAGTAAATATTCAATACACGTAAAGTGAAGTATAATATCTACGACTTGTCATACAAATTAATGCAATACCTGAAATGATATTGAATCACGAGTTGAATGGATTATTTAATTAGGTTCAACGGAGTCTGGAGTTATTCATTTGGATAACATCACGAAATCAAATCACATGTCCTAGATACATAATTATTCAATTTACATAACATCGTATATCGCTCTGAAATGACAATTAAAGTTATATGCCCAAAAATAGCATAGATCTGCTATTAATATAATGTTTCATAATTCACAAATAGTTTAATTTAACTTTACAACAAAAGCGTTCAGTCAATTTCGCAAAATACATTAAACAATTTTACGAGCGCTTTACATCTGCTTTATGTGACCGTTTAAGAGACGATTTAACGCCTATAAAATGTTGATTATAAAGTTTGATTGTGCACGTATGCGACAAATTGTGATGGTCAGGGTGTGTCGGGGTCGTTGACTCAGGGTGCCCCGGCGGCAGCGGCTGCGGCTGCGGTCGCGCAACTGAAACACAAGAAGATCGCAGCGGTCACCAGCTCCGTAGGTATGACAATACCTACCTACCTCCTCTCGGTGCCGCACTGCGGTTTTATCACATCTCTATTATATTTTAACGCGTAGCGTTTCACATAGTTAACAATTATTCGTTTTACTATATGTGACAACTCATTAAAATTCGTCCTATTGTCTAACAGGCATCTTTATGTTGTGTTATGTTCAAATTCAAATCTGAAACTCAAAACATTGACATTGTATTGTTAAAAATGAAGCTTGTTTTAATCTGATGGCAACACTAACGACTTGCATAAAATGACGTCACTTAGGAGACAATGGTCGATAATAAATTATTGTGACAATCTGCCACATCGAAAATTAATCTCCCCATGTCGAGTGTCATGTAAGTCGCATCGGATCGTTCGTAATAACATTATAAAAAATTACCGATTGAGACCTTGGAGGAAGGTAAAGTGCATTCTTGTGTAAGTTGCTTCAAGTCAATTCGCGGGAATGTGCGAATGCATGTGAGTGTTCGTTATGTTATTATAACTATCGTGCATCGCACGCATCGGCTCTGCTGCGCGCGCGCCGCCCCGCGCCCCGTCTGCTGTAGTAATACTTACTTATGAATCACGCTTTGTTCTGACGCGTAATTATAATAGCAAATTAACTATCCTTCTATTATATTGCATGATTTGACAATAATAGGATGACTACTTTCACTATAGCGGTAGGATCACACTATTGCCCAATTGAATTCTATTGTTGTATTATTGTGAAATATGATCATCTGTATTAATAAATATTACTAACAATTTGACTCATGCAAGGCTTGAGAAAAGATGTCATGTCATACATTTTTTTTAATTGACTATAACTATAAGGCCCAAAAAAGATTAGCAGTATCACCCTTACACGTAAGTCATGAAACTGTAGGTATATCCGCGAATTAAATTAAATATACAATACAATACAACTTCTTAGAATATAATATAGGTAGGTACTATAAGCTATAGGTTATGTCACAAACTATGGATTATAATTAGCCAATTGCAAACCAAATGGAATTCAGTGCCATCGGTCTCATGATTCAATTGTTTACTTTATATGCAGGGGAGAGAGGGGTTGAATGTACCGCGCGTAAGTTTTGCCTGCAGAAATATTTCGGAAAACAAAATATATCTTCCAAATCACTTCCTTAGATGTAATTCGAGCTTCTGCAACAGTCATTCAAGTGAGTAAGGTCGCCAGAGCTCATTGAGGAGGGGGGAAGGGTCGATAACGCGTAAGTGATGTCTTGTGTGTTGCAGGTGTCCATATATGACTGCTTGCCATCAGGCGGGCTGTATGCTTGTTTACTGACTTCGTGGAATAATAGAAACAATATCGTGACTTACGTCAGTACTATTATCTATTCTGTGACTTAAGATACGATTAGGTATTTAAAGTGATAGGCAAGCAGAATTAGTAAGCTAAGGCGTTTGTGATAATACTTTTTGTAATTTTTTCTACAGATATAAAAACATCTTTTTAGTCAACTTTAAGCTACTGCAGTTGTTTTAAAATAATCTCAAAATGTTTTAAAGATCGACCAGCTATCTCAGATTCATACTCTTAAATATTGATGGAAACTAAAGATAAATTAACAACATGATTAATTCCTGCAAGTCAAAACAAATATATTGATATTTTCCGATATTTATCAAAACTGTTACTTTCAACCTCGCCGTCCCCCTATCATAATTCGTATTCATCCATATGGTTCGTTTACACGGCTACATATTTAGTCTTCCACGTAAATACATTCCATAGATGTTATTTATAATATAAATTACATTATTTCGCTGAAATGCTGATTATAAATACACTCACCGGCATAGAATTTGGCCCATGCTCGAAATTTCATTCAAAAGAGGTGTTTTGTCTTAAATGCCAGTGGGTGCATGTTATGTGAATAAGGTTGTTAGTTTGTAGGAAGCTATAGAGATGTAAATTTAACGTATAACAATTTATTTATTGTATTAAATTAGCTTAGGCGATATTTCATAGAACCTAATAACTTGTATCGTGATAAACATTTCCGAATTTCATATTACTATAAATCCTATACTATTAAACAAGCAATATTTATATATATATGTTTTGTGATCTCGAAAACGGCTCTAACGATTTCGATGATAATTTGCTATATGGGGTTTTTGTATCTATAGGTATCTTCTCTGGGAAAACGTATTTTCCGAGTTTTTGAGCAAAGCTCGGTCGTGCAGGTACTGCAATTGAGATCTATTAAAATAAATATGAAGACATTGTACTAGACCTTGAAAAAACCTTAAAAATAATTGTTGGCTGAACGGTTGGGCTTAGTCCATAGCTTAATCATTAGTACACTTACTAAATATCCCTGATGAAATAAAAGCTTAATGGTTTGCGTGGAGCATATCATTAAACGCGACACTATTGGATCGCTGATTTCCTTCAGTTAGACACGTTTAATAATTTATGTCCCTACCTCATCGGAAATAAATTTTATGTGTGTTAATAAAACTGTCACTTGTGGTTGATGATCATTACGTATGAAGTTACGTAGAGCCAACATTTGAGTGATCGTAAATGGCTTGTGATCGATTTAAAATGCTTAGGAGTTGATTTTAGTAGCTCATATAGTCCTTACTAATATTTGTACGTAGTATATTATTTATTCTATGCTAATATTATAAATGCGAAAGTGAGTTTGTTTGTTACGCCTTCACGCCTCAAATACTCAACAGATCGTCATGAAATTTGGCATATATGCAGATAGCCTATAGTATGGAGAAGGACATAGGCTACTTTTTATCCCGAGAACGCGGGTGAAACCGCGGGGGACAGCTAGTCAATCATAAAAGACACACACCTAAGCAATTTTTTTGGTTTTTAATTGTAACTTTAACTTAATTTTATGCTAGTATTATTGTTTGTTTTTTTTTTTGTTTTTAAATTGGTATGATTTGGTGTTATTATAATAGCAAACGATTAACGTTTGCTAAACTTATAGTATTAATATTATTTTTGATGTGTATCCAAATAAGTGTATTTATGCTACAAATAAAAAATTATTCTATTCTATTCTAAAAGGAATTTTTTATAGCAACTGATGCTGTACAAATTCGTGATTATCTTTGTAGATTACTTACCTATAGAAAGGTTAAGATTGAGATTATTATCAAATATAATATCTTATTGTATAGATAATAGACGGTGAATATTGATTAATATTAAAAAAAAAAATGAAAAACGCTATTTTTGGACCACTACTAGATTGAAAATTAGTGTATGCTTGAATTTGAGTTTATCGGTGATAACTAAAGTATGGCCAGGCTATTGATGTTAACCACAGGTGTATTCCAGATGGAAGACAAACAGAGCGAAAACATGAAAGTTTGCGATGTAAACTTTGATGTTGTTTTTATCCGGAATCGCCGGGTCCGTCTTTTATTCTTTCACTGTGTGTGAAATGATACATAAGCCACCTACCATGTATATTGCTCTGAAGTTATTGTTTCACGTTGCTGTTGAACTTTTACTTCCATTTGTTGTGTTGATTAGAAATAACCTACATTTTTATTTTTTAAATTAGTTTGATTATAAGTTTCGCGAGTTCAATAGCTTAATAATTTTCTGAGCGTTTGGATTCCATGGAAAATGGTTGAATGGTAGAGCTAAGTGGAACAAGATCATTTTCATGTATGGTAATGATCAATGAAGTCTAATTGTGAACAGTTTATGGACTAAACATCATAGCTAGAAATCAATTATTTTGTCTCAGTAACTGATATAGCGTATCATAAAGTGCAATAGTCGATATCTACTTCACAGTATAATAAATGACTTGTCTAATAGCAATGTAGTTGGCCGTGAAAAGCGCATGCACCTTGCGGTCGAGTTCAAGGAAAATAAAGACAGAGTTACTATTTTATGTATAATCAATTGTTCGTCTTTCAAATTGAAAACAATAAATAGCATTATTCTACGTTTTTATTATGGATAGATTTGTTCTACAATCTCACCATGGTGTGGCAAACAAAACCTAGGGAATAGAGAACACGTTAGGTGCTTTTTAGCTTGGCACGCGGGAATAATGGTTTCATCACGCTCATTATCACCACGGCATTCGACTCACTATCTTTGCTTTAAACTATGCCTCAAGATTATAATTACAAACGTTCATTATAGGACTACACTGTATTTTATTTGTCGGTTTTCAATATTTCATCAGTTTTCGTGATCGTTCCCCACCATTATATTATCCATTTCTGTTTACACACAGGTGTTAGGTAAATTATGTTTCCTCCAGTATTCATGTTGTTTTGTACACGATTCATAGTTCAAAGATATAAATATAGGCTACTGGGTATAGTCGTCCCAATATAAGAGATTGAAACCAGGCAGAGGATCGGTAATACACTGACGAGCAATATAAAAAAAGCAACTAACTTATCTTGAAATATTTCAGAAACCACGCAAAATAGCTTCCTGAAGTGAAAGCAACATGCAAATGTATTTAATACCGTATTAAAAAAAAACAATTGAAAAAAAAGGAATTTAATGTGTTCGAGAAGGATAAACGAAAATATGGCAATTTTATATTTTATTTTTTTGTTTCAATTTGGTATTTTTTTAATTCGTTATTAAATACATTTGAATGTTGCTTTTCACATCAAAAAGCTATCTTGCGTGGTTTCATAAATATTTCATGATAAGTTAGTGGCTGTTTTATATTGCTCGTCAGTGATGCCGATTCTGTTGTAAATCGCACTAAACTAATTTTAGTCACATCTCATCTCTTTCTTACAAACATTATTGAAAAAGGATAGAACATATTTTAAGTTGTCAAATTAATCTTTGCCGTCTTATTTTGCGTGTATTTAGGCGTAACCGCGATAGATGGCGACTAAATTTATATTGAAAACAAGCATTGGACTAATTTGACAGGATTAAATTTCTTACATCCTTTTCTTATGTTCTTTGTTAGAAAGAGACATAGTGAGATTAAAATTAGTTTAGTTGGGAACAACAGAATCAGGGCCAATGTATATGTTAATTTAACTTGCTTTCTGTAGCGACGTGCGCTTCTCTGAAATAACTAACATACCTTTAAAGGACGCCGTATAAACGAACGGAAAAATGCAATTAATTTTCAAAAAAACCATTATAAGGTTCCAATAACATTTTCGATTGTTGTTAAAATGTTTTCACGAGCATGTAATTGGTTTTCTTTATGTGATTGTTGTATAAATGGGAATGCATCGATGCGAACATACGAATGCCGAGCTTGTTTATGATCCACTACCACATTCGTCGGTGTACGCAAACAATTGGTTAACTTGCACTATAGTAAAACCACAGCGTATCGGTATTTATCGCTTTTTTAAATGCTTGTTAAATTCTATTTCCTCTTAAAAGGTTTGGAATTACGATTCTATAATGTATACAATATTGCTGTGCTCCGCGGCGCCCACTCCATTTTCCTTCCTAAATAAACAGGCAAAAATATTTTTTCAACACACTCGCTCGTAAAGTGACATTTATTGCAAAATACAAGTCTGTTTTTTTCCTCGCAAGTGTGTTGAAAAACTTCGTATGACACGCGTGCGAATTGATTATAACACTCTTGGCTCCCTTATCGCGTTCGCCTACGGCTCACTCGCTATATACCGCCTGGAATGTTAATAACCAATTTTGCACACATGT
This sequence comes from Polyploca ridens, assembly GCA_951394255.1. Taxonomy (NCBI): domain Eukaryota; kingdom Metazoa; phylum Arthropoda; class Insecta; order Lepidoptera; family Drepanidae; genus Polyploca; species Polyploca ridens. Next base: position 6,753,195 of record OX596253.1, read on the forward strand.
ATCATAATGTACTATTTCAAATTGATTCTTAAATTCTAACTTACCGTCTAAGATAAACGCGTTAAACGATAAAAACTCTTCAGTTATATACAATTAGTTTAGATAATGTTTTGTGACAATACTTGCATTAGAAAAAAATTATTGAAGCAAAAATTACTTACAAAATTCTGTTTTCTGTGAAAATTCTTTTTTTTGTGTTTAATATATCTGTTCTTTAGCCTTAATAGGTACATATAATCTATAATCATTAAAGTCAAGACTAAACTAATAATGAATAAACTTCTGAAAACTGCGCGTCGGAAAATTTCGACATCCTATTGAAAAAGAGGAATACTTTATTGTTTGTTTTTCACCCTGAAAATTTGCAGGACGGGGAGATTTTCGGGTATTTTGTATGTTCTGTAGAAAGGCTTGGAGATTTTCTTTATAAATACTTTTAAAATATGGTTTTTCAGCGGGCGATAACAGTTCAGAGCACACGCTCATTTTACAAGTTAATTTACACTTTATTGCCCAAATCAAGTTAGAAATAGTTATGATAATAATATTATTGCGATAATATTTTTAATCATACATATAATTTTAGTTTACAACCATTTTAATTGTGCCATGTAATTGATACACTCTAGTTTCTATTTATGCTTTAGAGATATTATTATCAAACGACAGGATAATTTCTTTAATAACAAATTCAAGTGTGTTCACAAATTACTGTGTCAAAAAGTAGCCGAATTGATTGACTATTACACATTTTTGGTGTAACTACAAATGTTTAATCAGTTACTGCTTTATAAACGATAAAATACAAGTCCAAGTCCATCGTTAACGTCGTCGTAGGGACACATAAATATAGTGCTTGTGGCAAGAATTTCTATTCATAAGTTCAATTTAGCATCAATGTCTTGATATAGATTGCAAGTCTGACATAAGGTTTATTTACAAACTAGCGAGCAATAGAAAGGTATTCGTATTGTAGCAGTGCCTGTATTTATAGGTGAGCGGTTACGGTCGGCCCATGTGAAGCCTCAACCGCATACGATTTGTTCTCACGCGGCTTGTTTTCCTATCCCACTCGCTCTTTCAATAAAACTTCCTCCATCTCTATTATTTTGAGATTCAAGAAAGTTATTTCTTTTATATAGTAAATTATTTACTTTGCGCATACCAGACACGTCGATATTTATCTAACCAGATGAATAAATTCACTGAATTGTTATTGCATTTTCATTTAGCCGAGTTGTACCATCACGGAAACCGATACAAAAATACGAGACGCAATAATAATAATTGTAATTCAGCTACCTTGGAAACTTTGAGCCACGTATACGTACCAGTAATACGAGTCCAGTTGAGTTGAATTTTTCTCATGAGTATGTCGTCGTATTTAGGTAAGTGGAGCCGGCGTTATTTGGTCTAGCGACGATTGTCCCCGGCAGAACAATGCTTCGAGTCGGTAGCGATTAATAAACTAATGGGTATAATTGTAACCCCGAGGCGCCCGGTTCAGTCATTATTTTGACTATGAACGATCGACTTCGTGCCTCCGATAAGGCACATTCGCGTCCCCGACTCGTGATTGTATTTTATTGTTATTTAAACTGTCGCGAGAAAGTTGAACTTCCGTCTTTGCAAATGATAAAATCGATTCATAAATAACCTGACTCCGCTGCCCTCGCCGTGAGATAATTTTAATATCCTCTCGCTTTAAGCAAATCGTGTAGCCGGTGGTTGGTTTTATAGATCTCCGATAAAGCTCGGGAAGGGCAGTTAGACGGAAGAGTAGTCCCACGGTTTTTATATTAATTCTTGAGAGACAAAGGCGACTAATAGCTGGAGAGATAAAGCATCCCCGGCGCACACGCTACTTTTGCTGCCCAATGAGACATAAATATAAAGTTATTGGTCATTGTTTTAATACAACGGCCGACGCGCACCGGTCATAACTATTAAAATGCGAGATGCGTTGACCTGAAAAGCGCACTCAGATCTGCAAAACTACAGAGTGTATTGTCCATTTGTACAAATTTGACGTAACTGTAAAGGCTATCTATTCCTTGGCATGCTATTTCTGCGTGATTTATAATCCTAATTATATTTTTATATACCTACCATCAGCCTTTATATTACCTATATAGATTTTATATGCTAGAGTTAGCTGGCAGAGTTGACAGAGTTCACAATTATAATGTTCTAGGAATTCTTACAGCAATTATTTAATTAGTGTCGTCGTAAAACTAGTACCTACTTACAAAGCCACATATAATTATGTATATACCTTACCATGAAGTATTGGTATTTCGCACTTGTTAGGTAATGCTGCAAAACCATTAAGCAGATTGAATTGTTACTTCAACGAGCCGCCACAGTATATGCATCTTATCTATAAATACGTATGTAAATATGCACATAGCATAACTTAATTGCTTGCAGTAAAATAAACGTAATTATTTAACATAGCTATCTAGCTATGATGATATTATTTATAACTATTTAAAAAAATATAGAATGTTTTATATTTACATACAATGGGTAAATCCTAGCTGAAACTTAAACAAAATTCTATTCAGAATTTTTAGACAAATTATTATAATGATTATATAGTTAGTGTCTGAAATCCCTTGAGGAGCGTAGCCGAATTAAATACGAAGTCGCGGAGTTATCTCAGTCAGTTTGTATTTTGTAAGCGCAGTGTTTGGTGGCAATAAATTATCGTGTCGGAACACAAAAGATGGCATTGTGGAGTCGACACGGCGACGTCTGATAACAATCGCACGACGAGCTCTGACCGGGCGCGGGCGACGCGCGCTCTCCTATACGCGCCGTGCCGCCCGCGCCGCGCCGCCGCGGCTGCGCCTGTGACACTTCTGAACCAACTAAACCCAACATTTATCGCATTCCTACAGAGCTTTTTGCAAATTAAAATATGTTTTCTTTATTAAAAATATCAATGATATAAATACTTAGTTTGATGGCGAGACTCGTTCCTTAAAACAGCGAGAAAGTTCTCCAAAAAAAACTCCTGAAATCTTACGTATCAAGTAACTAAAAAATTAAATTGATGTAAAATTAGAAGAGATTTTTGCGGGGTTGGCAGCGCGAGAGTGATACCCCTGGCAAGCGTCCACATAACGGTTCCGCTTACTTGTTTGTTGCCTAAGAAAAAACCAAAAGAAAAATCTTATAGTAAATGGTACCATAGTGAGTTTAGTGGTTCGGGAGCTGGGTCCGAAACGACAGCTCGGGCGACACGCTCATGTGTTCGGCGGTCGCCGTTTTATGTCCAATTAATTTAAATAATAGCTGCCTCTCGACCTACCTGCGACAACCGAGACCCTCTACACGACACGACACACCACAAGTCACATACTCTTTCTTCTTCTAGTACTTCCAAATGTCAACACATCGATTATTCAAATGATTAGCGGGACTCGACCTAAGACAGTTTCTAATATTATGTTTAAATATGTACCATTCCCATTGGTGGATCTTCATATTGCTAAATAGGCCTATAAAAATTTGCGGGTTTGTCAAGTATGAAGCAAGTGTGTGAAAAGCAAGAAACCAATGTTGCTTAAAATCACCAGTAAAAAAAAGGTTTAAAAAATTTAGAAAATAGTTTTTATTCATATCTACCGTTCATAATGACACCAAATAAGCATAAAAAGCTCTAGACTTTCAAATTAGCATGTCTTAAAAGTGAATTGATCGTTTAGAGGTCGTTCATTGTGTTCTCTAAAGGGGGACATTTGTCTACTATTATTATTTGGGGCCGGTTTTTTCATGTACCTGCCTACATGGCGCCTAACTATTCATATTCAAATTGGTATTTCGTGTTGGGTAATTTTTAACATTTATTTACAATAAACCTGTGTAATCTGATCTTTTGAATGATAAATTGAATGATGCTCTCTAAGTGAGATGAATTGATGCTTTCATTTCCACAATTGGGCGTTAATATTCATATTGAGTTTCGATATGGAGCGCAAAATGGTTGCTGGGGATATTATTCAGTTCGAAACTGAAGTGGTTGCTTTTGCTTCTTAGACAAATACAGGTCGTTGTTTTGGTCAGCGACGAGCGACTCAGGGTCGATAATACAAATGATACTGACGCTAAAAAAAATATAAAAAAAATACTTTATTTTTTATAATAATAAAAATAAAAATAAATAAAAAATTGAAAATCATGTAATAAGCTAAAATGTTGACATAATACTCAACGGGAGTACGTGGGAATAAAGGGGTGGGGCGATGGCGGCTTGTGCCTAGCTCTAGTCTGTGCACGTGCCTAGTAACCATACTTTGCGGTAATTTTATTTCAAATTGAATAAGGTATTTCTCAACATATTTACAGTATTTAATGGAATTAAGCCCATTTTTGGGGAATATATATTTTGTACTACCGCTCCTGGGTCGCTTGTCGCCGACCAAAACAACACCCTGTATTAGCTGGGGTGGTACTATCATGGATAATGAGAAGTCTATTAATATGTAAACGAAACTTGAGCGCCTTCATGAAATAATTATCATCTTTCCTCGCTACCTTCGTCATGTACATTTTCTAGTTAAAAGCATTTTTTTGTAAAATTTAAAGTAAAAATGACGTCAAGCACCAATAACTGATATTATTTGATCCTTCCAAAAATGGTTTGAAATTAAATCAACCAATGGAGGCTGCATACGTAGCGAGCGTGCGAGGCTCATCCTCGAAGTACCCCGCTGCGTGGCGCAGGCGCAGGCGAAGAGGCATACCTGGAGCCGGGTCAACCAGCTTATTCATTAGCGCAGTGTTCCTCCCACCGACGTCGGTCATTTTAGTTTATTTATGGCCGCCGACTCGAGGTGAGACCCCAATTTCGCATGCGCCTGTGGCTTGATAATTATACGCTAGCCATGGCTGAAAAAGGACGCCATTTTATATTGAATATGAATAACCCGTCTGGTCATCCTTGGGATCGATTATATATACCGGTGTTTCTGTATGTTATGTGGATAAGATTTTTTATCTTTTCTTTGCATTCTTATTAGATGTTTGAAATGTGTCAGTAACTTTTCTTTAGTAGACTGGTATTCGTTGCGAACAAAACGCGAAAGTAATCTGTTTTCTTTTGCTCGAGCATGAGGAACTAATTTAATATTGTTGATAGAGGGTATTTTGAAGACGGTTTAATTTTTTTTAATTACTTATTTATTTTGTCATTTTTAATTCTCCTTAATTTCACTAGTATTTGATCAAGGTTTTGAGATGTTTTTCCTTTGACACCATAACGCAGCTCGTATCAATCAGCCAGGCCGTCACACGGACGTTATATCTTGAAAACTACTGAACTGATTTCGATGAAACTTGCACTGTTCGCTAAGTTGAAGTATATGTAAATTAATAAGCGTGGACAAACATACATACATACACCTATGAAATTTTGTATATTTGTTTGGAAGATGTAATAGATATTGAAGTTCAAATAATATGACATGCATACGTGTCAAATTGATAATCTCCTTATTTTTAAGTCGATTAAAAAATAGCTTACAAGATCGGTAGACCACTCGCAATTCAAATAGTGGCCCTGATTCTGTTGTTCACAACTAAACTAATTTTAATCTCACTATGTCTCTTTCTAACAAAGAACATAAGAAAAGGATGTAAGAAATTTAGTCCTGTCAAATTAGTCCAATGCTTGTTTTCAATATAAATTTAGTCGCCATCTATCGCGGTTACGCCTAAATACATGCAAAATAAGACGGCAAAGATTAATTTGACAACTTAAAATATGTTCTATCCTTTTTCAATAATGTTCGTAAGAAAGAGATGAGATGTGACTAAAATTAGTTTAGTGCGATTTACAACAGAATCGGCACCAGTGAGTGGTAATTATTGAGCTTAATTTATTTATTCTTCAAGTCACTTGTTACGTTGGGCACGTAATAACAATTTAATAAATGTGTGCAATTTTTTACCGCTTTTATACACACCTTTGGTACACTGGTAATTGTTTATCGCACATGCATATTAATACGTTCTATTTAACGTAGAAGGTATCATGCATGTATAAGTTTTGTTCAATCTATATGTATATGTATGAAAGGAGAAACTGATTGACAGGCGATGACAACATTTTGTACATGTTTCTTAGGCATCTAGAGGTTTCTCAAAATTCACCTAAGTGTGTAAAAAAGGAGAGCACGCGGGTGAAACCACAGGGCAAACAACTAGTAAATTTATATGCAAGTATTATTTTACCCCACACAATATTATTATTGTGAGGATCGTAAACATGCATCTTCGGCTTCGTAAATACAAGGATCGAATATAGCCTTCTAATTTTGCAATTAACGTATTGACTACCCTGTATAAAATAGCTGTAAGATACTGCAAAACAATAATGTATAATAGAAATCATAATTTATGTACCTATTGTGAGATTGTTAATAAGAATAAACTGTATTTAAATTTAAAAGGTTAACTAAAGCATATCATATATTTTTATTCGTATGACGCATCTACATTTATATTTATGTATCCACTACCTATATTGGGGCTGAGCCCAACACAAGAAGGTCCAAGGATGTGGTGGCAAAAAGCTCTCTCGTGTCCGCGATGTCGAGATAACATTAAACTGAGCATTTGTTATCCTTATCTCATGTTCGAGCGTGGCTAATGTGCCTGCAGGCAGATACACCCGATCGATTTATGTCGCCCTGGCACCCACGACAAATTGATAATTAATTTACGAACGATGCCTTTGATCGCGCCGAATTATTTTTGCGAGTTCGTATCGTGCTAAACTTTGACTACCGTTAAAAGGGTAATAATATTTATTGTAGTTTGTTAATAATCTTCATTGATCTATAAAATGAATTCGCGTGATCGTGTCGGACGCACGACAGGTTCTCGTGTCGGACAATGGCGTCTGTCTGACTGATACTTGACTGTAGGTGCACAGCCATTGTTCCCAGATAAGCGGCATAAATAATCGGCTCTTCCACCTGATGGACTGCCTCGTGGAATGTTTGTGTTATTAGAATTATTTTCTATTTCCTTTATGCTCGACGCGCGGGATTGTTTTATATCTTTTTCTTGCGTGTTGTGATATACAATATTTAGTATACGTCACATATTTTATCAGTCCTAAAATAGCTAGATTTACTGACATAAATACGCATCTTTGATCGAAGTATTTATTCCGCAATTAAAGTAGTTTTGAAAAGGGACACAAAAATGCGTCTAGCGCGGAGTTCTCACGCCCGCGCCCTCGCGAGCTGCGCCTGCGCGAGAGCAGAGAAGACAAAAGCTCCATCTAATGGACATTGATAAAACAGTTACGTACTGCTTCAAAATACATAAATAAAAAAAGGCTTCTTTCAAATGTATTATCTTACAACGTTTATGATAGATATTTTATGTTAAGCTTTCATTTGTATTATCAAAACTCTAGACAGTCTTTACGATGTATATCCGTACAAACAAAGTTTTCTACAACCAATGTCGCCAAATTCCATCGAAGTAGCGATGCGGAAATAACCGCATCGTATCGTATAATAATCGACTCGTAACTAGTCCCATATGTCAAATTGTCGCTTCAATAAATCATCAATTGATTTGATGCGCGTTACTAGCTGCATGTAAACCAATATTCTCTAAACTGCTACCAACATAACATTTGCAGATAACATAAAAGTTTTACTTTTATTGCATCATATTAAGGTTTAAATTAACAAGAGTTAACAAAAGATACACCTCTGTGTCAATGAGTGATTTCATCAAATTCAAGACATCGCATCGGTTTTAGTTCGACCCAAAAACAGTTTGAAAATCTTGGGCCTTTTGTGTAATACGACACCGACCGCAAACGCGAGCCTGACACGACAGAGCGGTCAAAGCGCCCAGATTGTTGAAATAACTGCCATTTTATATTTGTGTGCGTTACAGGACTTACTAAACTATTACAAACTAAAAACTACACATTAGCTGTTACAAAAAAGCCTAAAAGTGCGACTTATCGTGACACGTACGATACGACACGGTAGTTATATCTCACTTATAATTATTTGAGATAAATAGACATGTGTCATAAAAATATGCATGTCGAGAGCGACACATCGTCGCCTGCGTCAAAATGCGTTTCGTAAACGCCGCTCTAATCCTTTAAAACAATGCTAATGGATCTACGTGAAGTCCACCGCCTTAAGTCCTGTCAACGTATTAAACATCCGACCGATCGCCTTAACGCTTCGCTCGCCACCAATAAAGTTGACACTAAATTAGAACGGTTTCGTTCCTTTTTCTACCCAAGAGCACAAAATTGTAAATAAATATTTTATTATACTTGTTCAGTGGACGCATTTTAGTGTGAGCGATGAACATGGGTTCACGTCAAAACATCTTTATCGGGTTATTTGTCTTATAAAATATTATCAAGAGGCTCTTCGGGACCGTCAGCAAAAGAGGACGTATAGTGTGATATGTGTGCGACTGTTTACTTTACACCCACGCGATGTGATCACTTCGCTTTGAATCGAGGCATAAACAATCGATGCGGCGATCGCTCGTCACTGCTCTAACAATGATAGTTTATTTTCCTTCGAAGATGAGATCGCCATGAGAATAGGTTGTTAGGTGTGAACCGTAGCGGCAGACCGTACCACACTGACGCAGATTAGGGCGCGAGCTACGCACCCGCCCGTACCAAACCTGCTGCGACAGCTCGAGTTATGAACTTCTGATCGACTGATAAATTAATAATTCATCTTGAGGCTAAATATGATTCTAAATTAGTAGTAAACTTGTTATTATTGTTGTTTCTCTCGATTCCAAGCATCAACGCAATAATAATACCTTCTTATATTTTCCTGAATAAAAATACAATGTAAATGCATATAAAATATAAGGAAAATGCAAAATGTGCATCTGGCAGCGATTATGATAGTGGAAGCGTTGTCGGTCGGTGGCGATGTCGGGTGGCGGGCGCGGCCGCGGCGGAGCAACGCTAAGTAAAAGCTCACAACCGGTCGCATCGGAAGGGGCGGGCATCGCCTCCCGCAATCACGTACTTGTCGCGTTTTCATCACCTGCTCGCTAAAAGTGACGTAATTACGGATGCAAATCGATCAACAGCAGTTATCGACTCGACGAGGGTTGACGCTGTAAATTACGATACGCCACTTAATATTTATAGCCTTCCGTGGTTTAGTGAAAAAGGTAATTGCAAATACAGGCAAAAGCGCGCACTTAGGGACCTTCTCGACAGCATTGGGTTTTTATTTTGTCAGGTTTAAGACTAGCGGACAAATATTTGGAGAATGAAAGCAAACAGTCCGATGAGAAACAAAGGATGAATATCTACAAGAAGATGATCGATGTCGGAAGCGTGGATTCCATCGCTCATTGGGATGACTTGCACCTAGTGAGCATGCTCTCATTGACTCCGCCATTGACCTCGCGTCAGACAGCGTTAGCGATCACAATAATATAAATAATGGAGTCACATCCGTCCAGTTTGTATTTAAAACCAAAATCTTACAATACCGCAAAAGAAAACATATTTAACAGATCGGTCCCTGATGTATGAGTTGCGACGCACAAATGGGACAAACGAGTTATGAATGGGAGTCTGTTTATTGACTCCTGGGAATAAGCGACACATATAAAAGATAACGGAATATTTCTAGATATTTCGTTATTTTACTAAGATTAATTTACATATTTGGTACATGGTATCAACTCAATTCATATACACAGACCTATAATACTACATGAACTAACCTTTAGAATATTTAATAGAAGGCGATGAATCGCTTCCTTTTTCAAACAAGTGTATATGAGAACTTAAGTAAACCCTATTCTACCTTCGGAAAGACACTTGCTCCAGTTGAGTGAATGAAGTGTAACGTTTCATTAACAGAGGTCCGTGGCCCAAGCAAACACCGCATATTGGTGTCTTGTTTCAAAGTTTTTTAAACCAAGTGAAAGGCGCCCGCGTCTCCTTAAAAGCCTTGTATACTGTACTTGTTAGCGTGCCTTTACACACGAGATATAGCGCTCAATGAAAAAAACTGTTTTTTTTTAACGCTACGAAGATATAGGTATCAAAATGGGAATTTACAGACAATTTCAAAAGTAGGTAACTGATAATTCTCATGCGGTTGAGTTATTGAGTTAGAGAAGAGACTATTAGTACTAATAGTTTTCATAAAATATATGACAAGTAGGCAACAAAACGAAATTGGAATGGCGGTGCCTACTACCGGTGGCGCGGCGCGGCACAACCTCACATTGCACTGACGACAGCCACATTAAGACAACAAAGGGTGATATTTTTCGTAGACAAACATTAAAGGGCTTTAAACATACACATACACAGGTGATGCACCCACACGATGCATATTTATGATGTGTTCGACAGCTAGTACGACACTAAGAATTATGTTAGACAAATATTTGTGTCGTATTTACCTCTGCCGATGGATAGCAAAGGTTCTAGCGGTCAGTATATTCAATAATGTAAATGTAAATCACTTGTACAAATATAAAAAATAGCTAATGATTTAGTTTTATGTATTCATTTTATGATTGCAAATTACATTCATAGTTTGATAACGAGTCATTAAAAGCGCCTAACCAAAATGGCTACCTAACCTAGTGACTCATAATGCTGTTTTTTAAGTATTTGTGAATGAGTAAAATCTGATGCCGGTCATTATCGCTAGTCCCTCCCAGCCCTATCATTCACCAATACCTACGTAAAATATATTCATTGCCATAAAAACAAGGTGTTACTGCGATGCTCAGATTATTATTATGCCGCCTAAATTATACTTTGCGGCAACAAAAATGTTGTTTAGCTTTGACTCAACCACACGTTTTTGGAACACATCATTTTTGCAGGTAGGTAAGTATGATGAGAAATAAGGCAGGCTATAAAAATCAAGCATTAAGTGGTCTTATTTTAGTATAAATGTATTTTTGTGCTGTTAAAGATGTCGAACGGTCTAAACAGATCTTTATTCCATATAAAATATGCTTAAACTGCGTATCTAAATTTTAATATTGTATCAAATAAAATGACAACAATGTCCAAATTCTGTTTAATGTGGATAATAAACTCATCGATATTACCGTACTGATACATTTTATGTTACTGATTTATTGACTGCCTTCTTTTGATTTAAGTTTTGCATAGAATTTGGTGTGTGAGTAAATAGTTACTTAGATAGAAACACACAGGACACAGGTAACATCTGAGGTGAGGTGGATCTATGGGTTCGCGTGAACAAAATGAACGGGTCGGTATCACAAAAAATGCCCTTAAACTATTTGTTGTGGTTTCCACAAAAAGACAAAAAAATGGGACATCAAAAACCAGTCAGCATTGGTCGGTGATTTTCGTCTCCAGTGGCCTTGTATAAAAAACCATGTGTTAAGGAATGTAAAGAGCCATTTAATTATCCTAATATATTGTTATGGTCGCAGAGGGTGGTGGTTATAAATTAGCGGTGAGACCACGCTAAGACAAGGTGGCGAATGCTATTCGGTAAACGCTCACTATGTGCAGGAGTCCGGTAAACTATCCTACCCATCGGTAACACGAGTTCTATTTCAAGTTATTGACCATTTCGGCATTTGCTTTGTGAATACCTACCTCATTAGGCATTAAACAAGCGAGTGGTGTGGAGAGAGTTGCAGTTGCCACGCTCTCACGTTTCTGTGGAGGCCTCGCCGATGGTTCAGTGCGATGATCCTGAGCGTTTTTATTCCATTTTTACATTGGTTCCATGGCGGCCTTCATTATGCGTCCGCAAGTGCTTCGGTCGCCACTGCGCACCGGTTCAGGTAGCTCGCCGTTTTGCTTCAAAACTTGACCTTAGGTATTCGATACGCTTGTTATATTTTTTGTTAATCAATATAATTGAATATGAGCTTTTGATGTGGTGTAATTTGATTATTTGCGTAAACGAATTTACGTAAATCGAGTGGGAGATAAAAACCCGTCTCTCATTGGGCAACTTGAATATGTAGGTGCATATCGAGTCGATGATAATCGTGATATTAGGATATGTAGGTATCGCTCGATGGGACAGGGCGAGGTGTCGGAGGCAGGCTCCCCGCTGCGCCTGAGCATTGTGATCGACAGCTTGTTTACTAAAAATATGCATAATGAATTTATAATAGCCCATTGGCCTTCTACGTCGCCTCTCGCTGTTCAATCTAAACTCACTTATATTGACTGAAGCATTCCATAATGTTACACAGGAATAGCTAATAGGTACTTAATCTCTTTAAAAAGGAGTAATAATTCGAAGTAGGAACGATATCAAATGTCCAGAAAATAAATTTAATTGTCCTCTTTTATCGTCAATTGTTCGAAATAGAATTTTCATAGCTGTGTAATGTAATGAATCGTGAGTATTGCTAAGAGAGCAAGAATGCGAGTGTTATGATGGCGCGAGATGCTTAATTGCGCCACCGATGTGTTCCCACGTTTAAATGTACCAAGTGTTTAGACAAGCATTTAGCATTCGATTGTTTTAGTGCGGACCGAGACGTCTGCGGAGAAACAAACATTGAGCTTCCTGAGCGCTCTGCCTCCCGCGCGCCTCGCACCTCTCCCGCCCGCGCACCTAGTCTGTAGCTTCTCTCAGTCACACACATAGACATACGTTTTTTTACTACCATGTCATACCCTTTTGAAGATATTTTTGTATTGAATATGTTTTTAATTATTTTAATGAAAAAAGCTAGGAATAACTTGTTGAAGAAGGTACCCACAATAATGTAAAGGATAGCAGACTTTATAGATCAAAGAAAGTTGTGTGGCCATTTTCCTTATGTTTATTTCATATATTGAAAATGTATCTTGACATTGAAATACTCTTGTCGGTCAGTTATTGCCGTGCCAAACTCATGCGCAGACTAAAATAACAAAAGTGATTTCATGAGTAGGTATCATGTCATAACTGGGGAATGACTTCCACTGAATTTGCATTTGACAGAAAACGGTTCACTTTTACCTCTTTACATTAAAATAATCGTTAGGTATTTTTTTTCTCTAAAATATTTAGTAGCGCGAATTACATTTGGGACACAAATAGCATTTGGGGCATCTCACAAAAAAAATATATGGTTTTAACCTTGTGATGTGAGCGAAGCGAGCCTTTGATGCAGATTTAATGAAATAAACACTTATAATCAATGTTTTCGTATAAAGTTAATGAATAGTAAATACCTATGTTAACGATCGTATCGGACTATAATTGGACTGCAAATACAGTCTGTAGGTCTACATAAGTACTACAGGAACTGAATAAAGAAGAATATGTCTAAGGAAGTGAATACCTATGTCGCATTTTTGGATACTCTTTATCAGGCGTTTCGAAGAAATAATTATGAACGGTGCTCCGATGTATCTGTTGTAAAGAGCGTGAGCGAATCGTCTAAGCGGGCCGCCCGGTGCGGACCCTACACTCGATTCGTTACGTCAATCTCTAAATTTTTTCAAATCGAAATCTGCATAGAGTGAGTTGACATCGCGCCACAAAGCCGCCACGCGGTGCTCTGCGCATTGTCCGAATTTCTTTATAAATATTTTGACATTTCCTTTATTCACCCTGTGGAGTTATTTAACAAACAAAATTGTGTCGATTCCTTTGTGTGGCGTGTTTTAATTTGATTTATTCTTTCATGACAAAACGACCGACATCCTGCGTCGTCCGGCAATAGGGGGCGGCGGTGTTTGACGATTTGTTAGCACATCTATTGGTATTTTCTTTAGTAGGTGTAAACAAAAAGCTTCGTGTGTCTTTAAAGCGTCGATACTTACAGTTTCTTTGAGATCCATTGAGAGCGCGCACTCCACTTACGTGCCTTTTAGGTGGTTGCCGTGAATTGCGATGCAAATATTGGCTATCATGATGTATGCTAATTGTTAGCGGGTGCTATTTGTTACATTTGTTTGAAAACTGGCATTAGTTTAAAGATGTAACAAGCGATATTATTAAGAGGAAATACAAGTGGCGTCTTTCCATACAAACGTAATCCTCAGTTTCCTCTCTGGATAATGACACTAGAGCGATGATTATTTTACCATGCAATCTGTAGGTACAACTGTATGTCCCTCAGTTTTGTTTTTCTCCATAAATTAAATATTATAAGAATTAGGAGCCTTCTAAAATCACAAAATCTTACCATTTTTAACGCCCTTATCAGAAGCGAACAAATTTGACGAATATAAAAAAAACAAAGGAAAACCGACAGACATAGCCAAAGCTCTTCTTATTATGATTCTTGTTTTTGTTTTTTAAATCGATCCAGTTTTGGAGGAGAAAACTGGGGATTACAAAATAGCGATTTCGTCAAATTTAAATAGGTATAATCGGTCCAAGTTGTAGTTGTCTCTATCGCTCTCGGGCGGGATAGCTCGGGCACAGCGCGACAGCAATAGATATGTTAAAAATCTATTTTTCAAATTACTTGCAGCCATCCTATAGCTAATAAGATGTATTGATATATTTCAGAGATGCAAAGAGAAGTTGAATACGCTGGCGATCAGCGTGATGAACCAGTGGCCGGGCGTGCGGCTACGCGTGGTGGAGGGGTGGGACGAGGAGAACTCGCACCTGGAGCACTCGCTGCACTACGAGGGGCGCGCCGTCGACGTCACCACCAGCGACCGCGACCGCAGCAAGTACGGCATGCTGGCGCGGCTCGCCGTCGAGGCCGGCTTCGACTGGGTCTTCTACGAGAGCAGATCATATATACACTGTTCTGTTAAAACAGGTGTGTTCATACTCATTTTCATTATATACATTGCCATGAAGTGCTGAATAAGGGAGAGTCCTTATTACTTTTACCTGTTATTATTATGAGCCTCTGAATGCAAACGAATTGGATAGTAGATGCGACATACCTACCTACAGGGTATGAAGCGAATGACGATATCATTCCTAAATTAAAAAGTAGGTATTACTTATGTGGGAGTCAAGAGGATGCTAGGGCTACGTTGGAAATCCTAAGATCAATATCTAATTATAGATAAGAAAAAAAACCTCAACAAAGAATTTAAATACACTCCGTGCTTTTTTCCACCGGGCGCCCATTACATATTTAGGAAAACTGCAAGTCAAAGTCGTTTTGATTTAAGTATAACAACTATTACATTATTAAGTCAAGCATTATGTAGGTTAAAGAAAAATCATTTCAATAATTCTGAACTGCTAACAGTTAACTAAGATCAGACCTAAAGAAACACATTTATATACTATATAAAAAAAATGTAGGTTATTATAAATGAACGTGATTCACAATAGTTTACATTATGTGAGCAGTCAAATTAACATGCATTTAATTAATGGAAGAGCAATAAGTGATTGTAATAAAAAAACTAGTATATTAAGCTGTAAGAAATAATCGCAGACTGCAAAGTTTTAAATTACTGTGCAAAAACACTCGGTAATATTTTCCTTTGTATAAATTGACGCTAGCTCGTAGCGACACGGCCGCGTTTAAGTCTTTTGTATGGCGCGGAATCACTTACTACTTATTTACTCATTAAAACAAAGACTATTATTTAGAATACATTAAAATTAATTTACAGCTGGTAGAACTATTTTTTAAAACGGTAGACTTAATAACCTGATCTTGAAATCAGAAATATTCGATTTTGTAGTCTATGAAGATTAGAATATGAATGAATGAATATTAGTTTCCTAAAATGGCGGTTTTTTCGAACGGGAAAGCCCATAATGATAATTATCACTTGACGAGTACATAACTGTACCGTGTGCGCCACGGGACGAGCCAAATATATAGTTGAACTTTACAAGAAGAATGCATCTCAGACAGCTTCCCGCGCCCGCGCCCCGGCGGTGTCGATCAAACGGACGAACGAGCCTCTTGTTAGCATCCCTCTCTCTCCCACCAACGGCAATAAAATATATCTATCTCTTACACACTCGGCCGCATCGCAGCCAATCCCCCACTTCTATAATTACACCGGTGATTCAATGGCTACTTATATCTATATGAGTATATACGGCATAACGATGAGAGAAGCCTGTATTTATATGTATGCATATGTTTTTAGATCTCGTTGAGGCATTCCGGGCACTCTCACATAGTTTCAATTAATTTCGCAGAACGATCTAAGGTATAAATGATTTGGTATTGGAGCAAAAGTTTAAATTTAAAACATGCAGGCGAGAGAAGTGTTTGGCAAATTCCTTGCTTATTTGAATATATCTCAAACTCCAAATTTTGAAAAGGTTGATATTGATCGACACAAAAATTGAATTAAAATCAAATTTAACTAACAAAGTATGCAAATTACTGAGATATAAAGGTATGAAAACAGCCCAAAACGATAAAAATCGATGATTGTACGTAAAGCGCGCGCACTGATGGCCGCCTGCGCTGCGCCCGCTCCGCGCCGAGCGTCGTCCCTGCGCGGAGCACAGCGGAGCGGAGTGGTCGCGAGCAATTTGTTTCGATGTTTATTCATTTATTCCGGTGTTTTGTACGATCGGGCTCTTTTTAGTATTAATTTGGAACTTATAAATAATTAATGTGTTGTGTGTAGGTATGTGTTGCGGTCGTGGCTCTTTGTTGCCGCGGTCAAGGCCGAGCCGCGCACGAGCGCACGCTTCTTGCGCACTCTCTCCATTTACTACTATTGCTTCCATCACTGCACTTTATAATCAAGATACTCTCATTAATACCTATTATCACATCACTCTCCAAAGAGGCTACATTAGATAAAAAGAATATAAAACGGTTTCTGAATCATCAATCGCCTATAAAATATTAATCTACACGCATTCCAAAACCAAAAATTCTTAAATAGGCATTTAAGGCATCAAAGCGCTCTCAGTTGAAGTTATGAGGAGAAGCGCCTAGTGAGGCCAGTGCTATTTTTCCTTTTCGCTCTAATGTATGGCAAATAAGAGAGATGGATGATAAAGCCGGTACATTACAAGCTCGTATATTAAATTAAAGTATCGCACTGATCATCTCAGCACCAATAAAACTATGGCGAGCGCTTTTTATGTTGGATCTGTTTAATTGGTTTTCATTGGTCGGCTGAGATTGTTTTTTTTTGTAGGATCGTTGACTTATACTATTTGTATTGACGTCAATATGTCGGGAGGCAAGTAAGTCATGCCCTCAGGTTAAGTTTTTAAAGCAGGATGTGTACGTTTTCTTATAAAAAAATAAATGGCGTTAAAAATATCTTTTATACCTAAAGAATAAATTGGGGATATATTTTAGTCCATTGCTTTTCGTAAGAAAATACAATAATTATTAATCGACAGATAATAACTTAGTTACTTAGCATTATGATTATTTTATTATATATCAAAGAATTATAATCAACAATAATAAAAATACTAGTTCAGCCACGTGACTTCGCACCACCAGCGCCTACACATTCATAGTATTTCCGTAATGCAATAAATTTTCATAAAAACTTCCTATTTAGAATTTAGTGAAGCAAATTGTTATTCCTTTTGTATTGGACATTTTAAAGTCGATAACCGATCTATAATTTATTTATAGGTGCTTGCTTTTCGCATATTTATCAATTGGTTTTAATTTTATTAACTAAAGTTTAGACATTTATTTGTTTAAGTTCAATGTTCAAAAATTCAGACTTATCAACTAATTATTTATTTATTTATAATATTTTACCTTTTATTTAGTATCATATGAAATAATTAAGTTTAAAGTCATAATAAACTTAATAACTTAATACCATATGCCATATTGCCCCTTACTCATAAAGCTCTATTTGACTAATATACTGGTTGTATAGGACAATGCCAATACAGTGATGTTATTTACGTGACCCTTTAAACAGTATATTAGTTAAATAACGTTTTATGAGTAAGGGGGCTAGTGAAAAGGCTTATAGTTCAAACTGAAACTCAAATACATCCTTTTTAGGCGCGGGTCATCATAATACATTTACCTACTCGTAAAACTTCAAGATATTTTCAAATAGTTCTTCCCTGAAAACACCCCCCTTTATTAAACCATGATGATTTACAATAATACATTTAAATTAGTGTTTCTTTTAGGTGGTCATATATAAATAATGGTTGAACGGACAGTGAAAGTTGGCCAAGTTGCGTAATAACGGATAGCCATGCTTTAAGATAACCTTCACACCGCGCGCCGCCCGGTTGTGTGCATACAAACCGCTATATTATTTATATTATTATTAAATTTAATTTGAGACAATATTTTGAACTATTGACGTAATTTTTAAAATCTATTTGTTAATAAATTACAGGTGTAAAATGGCTTTATGGACATGTAGGTCGTTGTTTTGGTCAGCGATGAGCGACCCAGGGTCGATACTACACATGATACTGGTGCTAAAAAAAATATTTAAAAATTAAAATTTTGAAAATCATGTAATAAGCTAAAGTGTAGACATAATACTCAACGGGAGTACGAGGGAGTAAAGGGGTGGGACGATGGCGGCTTGTGCCTAGCTCTAGTCTGTGCACGTGCCTAGTAACCATACTTTGCGGTAATTTAATTTCAAATTGAATAAGGTATTTCTCAACATATTTACAGTATTTAATGGAATTAAGTAAATTTTTGGGGAATATATATTTTGTCCTACCGCTCCTGGGTCGCTTGTCACCGACCAAAACAACACCCTGTATAGCTGGTTATAATTTGTCTATACATATCAAATGGCTTGTCCTGACTGATCTATAAGCGCACAGCACAATCTTGAAAGATAGTGAGACTAAGTTTTAATTACAATACAGTTCATACAAAAGACATCAACGCTTGTATGAATGAGTATTGTAAGTTTTGTTGTGTTCTTAAAATTATCAATTCTTTTATTTTATGTGTTTTTTTTTAAATTACAATTAGAAAACAAAGTATTCTGTTATAATATTGTAAGGCTAAAACAATAGAATTTGAAAATTTGTTTCATAATACGAAATACTTAAACGCGTTCATTTTGTGTGTATTGAAAATCTGTCGTCAAGCACCTTTCGGTGTGTTCCGATAGCTGCACTTGAGAGCCAGCTCCATCTAGGCTTTGTGTGCTTACCACCTTCGGCCGCATCATCACCTACTATGGTGAGATTGAGGCCAACACTGGCCTATAAACAGTAAAAAAAAACATCGAAATTATTTATTACCCCGCGTACCAAAGGGCTATATTGCTTTACCGGGATAAAAAGTACTTTATGTTTTAATCTAGATCATATTCTATCAGCGTGCCAAATTTCATCTAAATCCGTTCTGTAGTTTTTGCGTGAAAAAGTAACATACAAACTTTCGCGTTTATAATATTATATTATAAACGCGTATATAAAATAATGCAATGCAACCAATTTTATAATACTCCATTCGTTTAAACTTTTATTTATATAGTAAGTAGTATTAAAGCCACTTAAGTGATCAGACAAGTGTTCTAACAGATTTGAAAGCACTTCTGGGAACAGAACAATTCGATGGGCAGTTAAGCTGGCTGGGCATAGATGGTCGCGGTAAATGGGGCGTGACGGGTGATGGCGCGGGTCACGACACGGCCTGCGCTTACCTACTTATGTCACGCTCAAGGACGAATTGTTTTTTTAATTATGGCCGGTCTGATGGTAAGCGGTTACCTTAGCCTATAGACGCCTGCAATACCAGGGGTATCGCTTGTTGCTGACCTAGTAAATATTTCTACATTCTTAAAGTTGTTTGAAAAGGGTGGAGACAGAGGGATGGATATCTAAGTTTTACATTATAGAACTAAAGCGCACATAGCTTGTGAAGTGAGAGTTTGGAGTTTTTTTGTGTCTTTGTTGATAAGGCCTCCCCATCGACTTATACAAAAACATGAATAGTTAAATGGAGAAGCGTAAGTTGTACGTAGTATATTATTTACTATATATCGTAAGTATCTACCAATTTCTACACTAGAATGTAGAAATTACTGTTGTCCATAGGAGTGACCACTTCCCTTTACAAAGTTTCACAGTATTTTAAATTATTAACCTTATTGTTTACGTATGAATTTTGGAAAATCTTTTCATAATACTCACCTACGTTATATAAGGAGTTATTTAGTGTTATTAAGGGCTAATTTCTCTAGCTATTCTCTATTTCTTAATCTATTTGAAATTAGATATTTTTTTTTTGTACAAACTTATCATGGAAACAGATTAACCGAGATTTGTCTAGCTATAAAAAATCGGCTCTAAGTAGATTCAGTTTAGAAATGGCACTCAATTCTGTAATAAAATCGTGAATGCTTGTTGCTTGGAGCGTTCGGCGGGCATGTTCGTGCGTGTGCGTGCGAAAGCCTCGCCGCGGGTGACACCCGACACGCCACATCCCGGAAGGCTGCGGCCGCACTCCCGCGCCGTTCCCACACCCGCGACTATCTTCAACCATCACTATACCTATCAACGATATGAAATATACAATCGATTATCACAATTTACCTTGAATCTTCAACCACTAGACGCTATACAGTTGTCTGGTGCTCATGAAATAAGTTTAGGACATTTACACAGAGAGTTCAATCGTTTTGGATTATTTCTGTTAGATTATTGCTCAGGTGACGAAATCAATTAATTTGGCTAATCCAAATTAGGTATGTATATTAGTTATTTATTTTATAAAGACTATAATATTATTACGATTTTGCTTAAGACTATCAAATTATTAGAAATCTTGATCAATCTCTGGGAACAACTTGCAGTTTGAAATAAATTATCCAAGATTTACAGTTAACTGACTCATGTTTGTGGATTGTTCAGCTCAGTGTCAGCTTTCAGGGTCATAGATAGATTAAATTATTGCCTTAATGTATTCAATGGTTAGATTTGGGTTGGTAATAGTGGTGATATTATGATCTTGGTAATTCTTTCGATTTCTAAGATCATAATATCACCACTATTAGGTACCAACTCAATTGTTGAATGACATAACATCATTTCTAGGAATATTTTTACAAAGACTTTTTAGAACTTTATATTCGTGCCAACGGCTACCTTCCACCATAGCAAATCTCGCCATTGACGGGGAGTCTATCCTCACATATTGAAACCAGATTTTTACGAACTGTGCGGTCTCAATGGAGTCTTCTTCCGCGGACGCTCGGACTTTGGAATGAGCTCCCCGCCGTGGTTTTCCCAGTGGAGTACAGCATGTGGTTCTTCAAAAAGGGTGTGAAGAGATTTCTTCAGGGTCGGCAACGCGCGAGTGATACCCCTGGTGTTGCAAGCGTCCATAGGCTATGGTAATTGCTTACCATCAGACGGGCCGTATGCTTTGCCACTTTAGTAGTATAAAAAGAAGACTATGGAAAGTTTCATATCCATATATCTTGAGGTTAACTCTTTTTAGCACTTAAAGGTGTGAATTTCGTGATATATATTTCATATACGAGTTATGCACGAGAGTGTTAATGTTCAACCGCATTATTGAAAGTCATAACTTTAAATTGCAATATCACAGTGACTTACGACGATTCAGACCATAAATACATATTACATTAGAGAGTCCGTGTCGTTTATTTGCTGTTTAAATTATTTCGCTACCGAGACT